>OX411558.1:44561421-44981421 GCA_948146395.1 Fragum whitleyi | reverse complement strand
TAATATTCTGCTTAATAAGCCTATTAAACCTTAACACTGCTGTTTGTCCACATATCGAAAGATTCTTTGACGGATTGATCTCGGATGAAATTTCGCTATAACAGCTCCGGAAGTATTTATTTTTTATCAGACTAACCATTTTGTTTTTCTCTTCTTTGCACCAAAAAGCGCGTCCTCTTAGGAAAATTTAAGGACACACAGATGAAAAATTAAATAAAAAAATTAAAAAAATGCCGCTTTTCTAAAATGTCTGATGATTTTCCAAATGACGTCAACTAACGTCGTCAAGCAAGCTGGAAAACCGTCCTTGTTTACATTCCGCGCACGTGAAACAACTTACCGCCAAATCAACAGGAATCCGCTTCTATAAGATTTGTAAACACTAAAGACGTCAGAAGACGACCACCAAGGAATATATAGGATAAAGGCGATATTTGGACTGTGACAAAAGATGAAGGGACCCCGTCCGCCCCCCTTTTTATGATTTGAGAGTTGGTAAATAATCAGTACATCGTAACTACAGCTAAAATAGTTTTGATGTTAGGAATACATGTATATAAGATAAAGGCGATAATTGGACTGTGACAAAAGATGAAGGTACTCCGTCCGCTCCTAATTTGAACGTTGGTAAATAATCAGAACATCGTAACTACAGCTAAAATAAGCTGTAGTTTTGATGTTATCATTCATCAACGACATTTTTTCGTCAGAAGATTTATTTATGTTACGCACTTGCGTAATGTGCGTAATGGGAACTACGCACTAGGAAGTGATCAAAGTATCGCCCAAAGTAATGCCACACATTGCTCAGTCTGACTCAAATTGGAATTATCAGACAGCGCAGGGTTTAGAGACTGACTTGGGCTGACAATTTTCGCTTTTCTGTATATTAACTATACCTAAACTCGTCAATATAATTCTTTCGAAAAGTTTACCTTTGTTTGACCTCTTCTAGAGCCAATCTCTTTTTCAAATACTGTTTTACAGTGTTGCCAGATGATAATTAATCGCTTGGTGGGTTACACATCTATATGTACAGTTTGTAATATAGAGAAATTGACATAACGATCTAAACCATTCTAGACCGCTCGCACATCGCATCATTCATTTATTACAAACACTCATTCAAACCATTAAAACGCTCTAAAATAAAAAAGACCGAAATAGTTGAAAACGATCAACATTCATTCGATCAAATCTTTCCATAATGTTTCCCCGTTTAGGTAGTGGACCTGTAATAATTTTGCAATGTCTCAGAAGTAATGAACTTTAACAGTGTTAACCGAGGTTTCCTGAGGATTTTCATTAGGAAACCTCTGTCAACATTTTGAAAGGTCATGAGTTCCGAAATGTTGCGGAACTATTACGGTTCAACTACCTTAATGTGGGTTTAAAAGTGTCTAGTCGGTCTTTGAAACATTCAAATACAAATGTGCGAAGGTTTTAAATAAATGGAAGTAAAATAACGCTGTTTTCGTACAAATTCATAATTTTCTCCTCCCACTCATTCTTTTCAATTCGAAAATCGAACCTAAACCATTCATCTTGTAATTTCTCGATGTTGTTAATTATAAAGGAAGTAATAAACGCTTCTAAATTTGGATTATTCATCCCCGGATTTTTTGCGTAAAAATTAAAAGTTAAGTAGAAAACATATGCACATTTTTTCCGCGTCGCCTTTTTTTAATATATCTACATATCAACATGTTAATAGCAGTTCTCTGTAAGCACTTACACTTTTAAATAGGGAGTGTGGCACGCTATGTCTCAAATTTTGTTAAAATTTAAAGATGAGGACAGGGCTGACCCAAAAGTAAAAATAAGATTAAAAAATTCTTTAAATCACTTCCGGTTGCCACGCAAACAGACGTTAAAGATTGAAAAAGTCCGATTTTGCGAGTTTTTAAATTCAAATATATCAGCAATGCAGCACAAACTAAAATAAAAACACATAAGATGTAAGTTCCCCATCATGGTTCTCTCGAATGAATTAATAATATTTTTGGGCAAACGTTATTTACTTATGTTTCAATAGCAACAACACACATACCCTACTAAATATTGATTTTTGCATTTTTTTCAAATGTTATGACAAAATAAAAACATTGTTTTCTGTTTTACAAGGAAACCCCACATTATCATTCACATAAAAATAACTTTTGTATCCGTTGCTATGGCAACGTGTATTCACATCCCATAAATGATTACAATTTCAGAACATCTAAAGAGTCCTCAATTGACTAGATAATTGAACTCCCATTCAATATTATGATAATTTACAAAATTGCTCAGATAGACCTTTTAGGACATATAAGATCTTTTTTTAAAAAACTTGCAGGAAATAGCCTGTTGCTATGAGAACAATTATGTAAAAATGCACAAAAGCCCATTTTTAGTCCTTGGATACGGGTCCCCACGCTGGGCAACCCGAATATTTCTTAATCCTATAAAAAGTTCAAACTTTCCTCTAAATTATATATCAAAATAGTTGTGTAAACTGGTTTCATTTTTTAGGAAAAGGCTACAAAATCACCCCAAAAATGCTCAATTTTGGGTTGTATCGGCAAATTACCATAGCAACTTTTACAATTTTTGTTCTTTTTTCTTGTATTTTGATAGAGGCTAATTGGATCTCTTTTCTTATCACATGTAAACTTTCAGGGACTTAAAATATCTGATTTTAGAATGCCATGGTAACAAAAATGCCCAATGATTTTTTTGTGGTTTTTGAAAGAGCGCTTTTTGTTAGTCATGTCCCAATAATCATCATCGGCTCATCATGCTGCAAAACTTTAAAAAAATAACTCAGAAGTAACAAAAGCAGCCATATTATAGGTCATAGTTACCGTTGTCAAGGTAACCAATGCACACAACAACAGAATAATTTGTATCAAAGTTACTCCTATTACATAATAAATTCCATCTACACATCAAATGTCAGTCATAAGCGAAGAAAAACAGGAAATTGTAAACAATATTTTCAGATCAATTCATAAAAATAAGCCACACTTGTTGTCATGGTAACCAATCTTTTTGACACTAAATGACACAACAAAAGATCTAGTTCAAAATTTTAGGTCCTATTCTATCAAATCATACGAAAACAACCATCATCTTTATATAAAGACCAAATTATATAGCTTCAAAAAAGCTTCATTTTGCAAATTTCAGTGCTTTGAAGGTCGTTGCAATGGTAACCAGATGATCTGAAAACATTGTTTTGTCAATTTCTTCTCTTATTATTAGTCCCTTCCTGTATGTGAAATTTCATCAAAATCGGAGACCATGTGTGCCAAAATTGTCTAAGTCTTTACAGAGAATGGGTATTAAATTGCATAAAAAACATGCTTATATTTTTACTATAAAAGTCACTTTGGGTAGACAAAAATTGAAAAGGGCTCTTTAAAATTTTTGAGTGTCCGTTACCTCGAAAATTCATTTGTGTGAGTTTTTGCGTAAACACTAAGAGGATTCACAGAGTTTTTACGCGGAAATTCCGGGGAGGGGGGGGGGGTGCGCCGAGGCGCAGAAATTCCAAAATTGGAACAGTTCATATTTTGTAAAGGTACGGAAATTAATAAACCTAGCAAGACAGCACAGGATGTCTGATCAGGACCGAAATATTACACACATCATAATTTTCTGAGAAATGGGACCATCTGGGAACTCCGTAAAATGAATATTTGAAAAATGGATTGGTTGTAGGGCAGACCAACCAGAGGTCGCATTTGAAAAATTATTTACGGTAAGTTAGATTGATTATTCTAGATTCAGATTCTAGATTCAAAGTTTCGACCCGAGTCAGTCTTCGCAGTCCGCGCAGTCTGACGAGGTTTACAGTTTATTTTCATATAAGTACATACAGGCCGCCGGCCCATTATACAAACACAGTTTATATAAACAGATATTTAACAGAGTTGCCATATACAAAATCCTTCATATAAATGTGTGAATTGATAAATGAAAGAATTAGAAATATTTCTCAAATAAATATTGCTAATATCCCATGCTATTAAATTTAAATAAATTGATTCAGTGACCTACGTAAAGTCACTAGACTGGTGGTTTAGACCGAAAATTTTCGAAGTGTGGGCACTTTTGAGGCATAAGGTCTCACTAGGCTTAATAGTTACGGCAACCATCCCTGAACAGATTTTGCCCTGTTGCCCAAAAATAAAATCATAAATGAGGTCACAATCGGGGTCAAAGGTCACCAAGTACATTTCACGTAAGCGAATTTTATTGGTATAATTGTTTTTGACATAAGATTCGTCTTTGAAAGGAACAAAGTCTTTATAAACATCAGTCAATATTATAGAGCCATTTGTTCCTTATTTAAAAACATTTGGTGTTGGGTTATGTCATGGAAGGTCATATCTTTAACCCTTAACTCGACTAAAAATGCTGACTTACCTTGCTAAACAGACTACTGCTTTATGATTTAAGACAGAAAGCCTTGCTTTACCTTATATAGACCTACGTTAACTTTTATTTCGTATTTTAGGTTGTCTTTGATTCATTGACATGTTAACAATGCTGTCTAAAAAAATACAAAACATTTGTTTGTTAATTACGTTACACTTGTTAGCCTATAAAAGGGATAAATCGGCCTTAAGTATAAGTACATATATATTTGGATAAACAACATGAGATTGTGTAATAAACAAAGTAAATAAGAAAAACAATATAAGTTGTGATTTGAAGACTGATAGAATAATATAATTAATTCTTTAATGTTTCCATTTTTTTAAAATATTTGTAAAAAACGTTACCCATTTAGATTAGATTTAAAAGAACATACAATATATGAAGTTATCAAAGTTTAGAACAGTTGAACTTCTTTCATTTTCTTATTTTAATGTTTCGTTTTATTTTCAAAATGCACTAAACACAAGACAATTGTTTGACATTCGAATATCATTAAAATATAAGTGTAAGTAACTATATTTTACGCTGTTGAAACCCTAGTTTTTCACATTGGCATCTTAAAAAAGACTCGCAGCTCATAAAATATTACATTTAAGCGAAATATATCAATGAAAGTGATTTACGTATTCAAGTATATGTGATACATTGGTTTGAACAACAACATAAGATTCTTTGTTAGTGAGGTAAAATATGTGTAATATACGTTACCCATTCAATGTTAATTTGATAATTAGAAGACACGTTATAATTGTATTTCATGGATTGAATATCTCAGTTTCGTTCATTTATTTCAAATCTATATTATGTGGATTTTCGCATCACAATTTTATTTGTAAGATATGTGTTATTTATTTTTAACATTTTTGAACGTATAGAAACTTTCCCAACTTTATTTACCTTAACATACATATAAACACTCAATTAATGTCTTTGAACGGCAACGAGACAAGAAATTCAAAGGCTTGAACCCAAATGCTGCCCACTTCTACATCTGGGCTGACTGGCCTTGGCTATTAAGTTTCTTGCCCATAAACAGTGTCGGTGATGTTAGGCTAGAATCACGAGACGAGCGTCTATACTATAATGCAAAAGACAAACGAATCAGTAAAGATAAATTTGAGATACTTTGACTCGAAAACTATTCTTTCGCATTTTCAAATATTCACTGCTACTGTGTATCAAGTAGAATACTAGAAAATAGATTCAGTGTACAAAAAGTATAAAGATTTAAAAAAAATGTATTGGTTAGCAAATTACCACGATATGTAAAAATATAGAATTGAGAACTGCAAAAAGCAATCTTAAAAACACCACTTAATATCTTATGTGAATATACAGGCGAAAAAGTAACATACTCCGTAGATAACTAATAAAAAATAATTAAAAAAAGCAAAGCTTTTTAAAGTAATTTATTTCATTTAGAAGAATTTACCCTAACCTTTCTTTCTGTTGAAATGTATATCTGTTATGCAATGCTTTGTTTTGACAAACATTGTTCTATACGTATATCATATCTTTTTTCCGAAATCCCGCTGCATCTTACTATTTCAAGTATATGTTAAGCTACATGTGATTATTACGAATAGCTTGTTTACGGAACTATAATCTTTAATATATTTTAACCGCAATCTTATGTCTGTATATTTAAACTAATAACGCACAGTGCTACTGGTGTGTCGATCAAATTTCTACCACGTCAGAAAAGCATTTGGACTTGATTGAAAGTAAAAAGCTCTTTATCAGGGTGTAATATATATATATATATATATATATATATATATATATATATATATATATATATATATTTCGCTGCTCAATTCGTCGAAAGAAACCGAATTCGAGATATTGCCTTTCCACACCGGCTGTTGGTCGAGCCGTAAATTAACATACGTTTTTCTTAATCATTGGTCGACTGTTGTTCTATGTGGTAAGCCGGGGCAACATTATGTTAAAATCAACCGGTAATATTGTGGCGCATATTTAAGGACTCCTTTTCGTGTATAAAACCAAAGATGTAGCACTTTGATTTTTTTTCAAAACGCCATTTTAATTTGTATTGAAAAAAAAACATTGCTCTAAAGTTCTTTTTTGTCCGAAAGGGCACCGTTTGATCATAGAGACCGTGTTTTTTGTTTAATCCGGAATTCAAATATCGTTATTCTTTAAAGGATCAACGTATCTCGCTACCAAGGTTACACCATAAGATATGTTCTTTTGGCTGAAAGTGATCGATTTATTATCCTTGATAATTTTCTAAATACATTATTGGCATTTTTCAATGATGCGCATTGACCCAACTTTTAATTGGTCTCGTCTATATTTATCGACATCATGTACATAAAATAAGCAATACGGGTAGGTTGCATTCATATACAAAATGTAGTATTATGGAAGTATAAAATGATGTAACATAAGATGCATTTTTACGCTTCTATCCTTCTAGAAATTGGTTCACACTCAATTAGCAATAGAACAAGATAATGTTAATATAGAAGAAAGATTTTAACCGTTTTATAGAATAGTAGGATCACATTTCGTAACAAATACAATTACATTCGTTACGTTTTTCTTCTGCTGTAACGTAGATTTGTCGATTTAAAATGCATTAAAAATTCTTTCATGTTTTGTCGTGTTTTGCGACAACGGTTTTATGAGAAATTAAACATTAAAAAAATCAAATAAAAGATAAAACTGAAATACAGGCGAATTTTAAAACCGAAATTCTGGGATGTAACGTATTTTCGTTACATCTATTATTTGCATTCAATCACTTCGAAATTAATTAAAACTTTCTTAGCTACAGATTAATTGATCAGTATTATTATTATCACGTGTATTGCTAAAGTTGACCGGTGAAAGGCCCAATAATATTTCCTATGTTGAGTATTTCAAAGTTACGTATTTTACAATTACCCTGATAGTAATGGTATACCTGGTAACAATTACAAAAATAATATAAAGCTGCGAAAAAGTTATATTTGCCCAAAAATAAAAAGAACACAAAAATTTTATCAAGGAATACAAATTATAAGCCAAAATAAAGTTTTCTATATGGAGTATTTAAAAGTAACGTATTTTACCATTATACGGATAGTCAGAGGATAAGTGCTTGCAATTATAGATATAATTTTCGATTGTGAAAAAGTTATTTTCACCCAAAACAGAAAAAGATCACAAAAAAATCGCACAAGAAAAGCTAACGACAAATTAGGGTTTTTTTTATAGGTTTAACTGAAAAAAGGAGCACAGCCTTTCATTTGCCTCCTTTAAAAACTGAAAATAATGACAGAGAGGTGGACGAATATAACAAAATAATTGTGTATGATGTTAAGAAAACAATTAGTCTATAGATTAAAGGCATTACAATGTGATTCTGATACTTACAGCTTACAAATGCCCGTCATTCATAGCCTATATTCCATAAGTATCGAAATTTACCCCCCTTTGCACCTAATGACCTTTGACCTCATTTTTTGACCTTAATAATGATATTTCGATTGGGCAACAGGCAGATTCTGAAAGAGCAGATGTTACTCTTCAACTTAAACCCTGTTGCCCTTCATGCCGCGAAAGTGCCCACAAACTCGATTTCTAGCTCACTTATTCCCATATGGCCGCCTGACTATCACGCTTAAACTAAAATGGTTCACAAATTTAATATTAGACAATAAAATTCAGGTTTTTTCCATTTGCAGTAATTCGTTTACAAATATTGCAACTGTTTCTATAAAGATATTTGGTACGAAGCTCGGAGAAGCGCGGGAAATGGAAGAAAACGTGAACTCCGTCTTCTATGGCGGAAATATTATAAAAATCCAAGCAATAAGTACAAATCCTATCATCTTTGTCGATACCTAAATGCCGGCCTACTTCAATATTAAATGTATGACTACTACATCGGAAACAAGCTAGAGCTTTTCTTAGTTGGTATGATAAACCCATGGTAATATACCTTTCAGGTGTTAGTAGTGTTTTAAAGTTCATATAGAAAGAGCAACGATTTGAACTATTCACTTTACTTCTCCAGTCTTGGGTGGCACAGTCTTTTAGACATTGTGAAAATTCATATAGAAATAATTCTGTATCTCCGATTTCTTGTGATAACCAAACAACTCCGAATCAATAATGATATAATAGTTGCTTTATTGATGATGCCCAAGTTTTGCGTCCTATGTCATCCAAATGTTTTATCATTTTATAGTAATTACCTGAAAATCGATAAGCTGGCATATTATGAATAAGCTTGGTCCAATATTTTATAGATTTGTAATCATACTCTACATACAGTGGTAATCTACCACACTCACCAAGGACCATGTAATCGTTTACTGATTTGTTTATTCCTAAATATTCTTTACAATATTGAATATGTACTTTTTCTATTTCGTCGGAAAATTCGGTTCCAAATAATTCCGAGCCGTATAGTAGAATAGGTTTCACCATACTATCAAACAGTCTAAAATGATCTTAATAATTGAACCCGAAGGTTAACACTTAACGCATCCCCAAGATGGTTCCTTTTCGCCTGACGAAAAAAGGTTAAGGTAGCACACCCCTTATGTGAAAAAAGAATAATGTCGGATAGATGTATGAAAGCCTCGTACATGTAAGACATCCGTGATTCTCCATGCGGTTATTTATAAAAATAGCTTGCGACGGCCATACGTCACTGGGGAAATAAAGGTTTTGATGTTCTTCCGTCGAAATGAATTGTAACGGTGACAAATAACAACATTGTGAAATTGACCAGATGATTGAATTTGGAATGAAATTGAATGAGTGTGTGAAGCGAGTTTTGAGTGAAATTCAAGGGAGGTAATCCAATATCGCTTATTGTGCTCAGGATGAACAAAACTAGCGATATCTATTACCTCCCTAAAACAAAATATGCGTACTTTATGTTTGTTTATCTTCGTTGAACATACAGACTCTTAAAAATTCACACCAGCCAATAAAACCGTAAAATGCGTTTGTTATTAATGAATGGAGCGCTGTGTGAACGATTTAGAATGATTTTGATCGAAATGGGTGTCAAATTAACGATAATTTTAACAATATCTGTCTTGATTTTTTTAAATTGAGTATTTGAACTGGAATGAAGAAATTTAATGAGTGTGATTACACGTAGAGACTTTTGAATTGTTTTAATGTGTTTGATAGTAAATAATTGATAAATTCGTGTCTCTTCACGGAAGAATCAAAGACTCCCAATTTTTCGATATGATTCCAAAGGAATCGTTGAGTGATTTGGGACACTTTTGGTCGGTTTGTATGATTCATCTTTGCTTGATCTCAGCGCTCTGTCATGCAATTCTTTGAACAAATGGTAATCGCGAACAGTGAAGACATTTCTCAGGATGTTTTAAGTGGAATGAGTATCAATTAAACGAGGTTATAAGCTCTCTAGAATCGGATCATAACGTGCTCCATTAGGTAAAAAGAAATTATCTTGGTCGTAGAAATTAACGTCGACATTGGCTGTCAATTATTAACACGGCGTCATATAACCAGTTTTCCACTTTTTATGCGATATTGCAGACATTCTAGACGATTAATATCGCCTAACTTCCTCGTGGATGCTATAAGATGTATTCACTGTATATTATATTCTTATACATATAAGTTGAAAAACGATTGCAAACATCCATTGTATTCACATGCGAGATTATTTAATATACACACATGTATGCGACATGCGGGTGGTCGCTTAAGGGTAAAACTTTGATTTGTTTGTTTGAATGGGTTTTACGCCGCTTTCAACAATTTCGCAGTGATGTCGCGGCGGCCGGAGCAATTAACAATGGATTCCTGGTATTTCTTTCACCTATTCTACCATTACACCATTTCCTAGCCTCCGACTGTTATCTCACATAGGTTTACGATTATCTACCCACTGGTGAGAGACAAACGTCGGAAAGGATATTTGCCGCCACCGGGGATCGAACCCAAGTCTTCCAGATTGGAAGTCTTATGCCTAACCAACTGCGCTATGGTGGCGGCTAGGTAAAGCGTTGAACATAATAACACTAAATATTAAATACATGTAGAAAATACAGTTAAAAGATCGTGGAATTATTATGCTGAATGGTTTTGGGGTTACTTCGGAATGATGTTGAATTAGTATGAGGAGCAAGTTTTCAATGAAATCTAATGACCATAATTCAATATCGCTTATTTCGTTCAAGATGGACGAAATAAGCGATATTTCTTACCTCCCCTAAAAATGTCCGTAATTTCCAATTAGTATGTCTTCGCGTACAGTTAACAGCATCGGGAAGTTGACAAGTTGAATGATTTTCGAAATAGTTTCCATATGAAGTTGACTGAGTGAGTGAAGCGAGTTATGGTAGATTTGATTAAGATGTTGATAATTTGATCTGTTTCGAAGAGTTTTTTGAGTTTTTGGGTAATTGTTCTGAATGAATTATTTGAGCGCTGAGCAGGTGATCTTAAGTGGTTTTGATCGAGTGTCAGTTTAAGGACGTGATTCCTGTATAAATGAAAGGCTTTTAAATCCCCAGTAGACCCCCCATCCCACCCACCCCCATCCCCCTAAAAATGGATAATTTGATCATTTTCAATGAAATGTTGGACGTTTGAAACGCATCCGATTTGTTTTTTACGATTTCGAAGCATTTTATAGCCATTTTAGTGGGTGTTTCGAATGAATGAACGAAGCGCTGGGTGAGCGATTTTGGTTTTGAGCGAGGTGAGTCTCTTTTTCACGATGTACCTAACTAGAAGATATAATATGGCCTACGTCACTGGCGTGGATTAATCCCACTGGATTTTCTCTAATTAAACGTGTGTTATTACACTAGTGCTATGCCTGAAAATGAGCTAAGAGCGTATTGCAACGCTATTTCGTTTCCGCGAACTGTGACGTCATTACTTTATGCACATGCTGACGCCATGTTAGTTTTTTTTGTTTTGTTTTGTTTTATTGTTATCGTCCAACTATATAAAAATAGAGATAGAGCATAATCGTTTGTTTCAGTGTAAGAATGATTTATATTTCATTGAGTGAACAACAAAAACTATATTTTCCCGAGTGGCAGAGTGTGAAAATATAGCTTTTGTTGTTCACGGTATGAAATAGTAATCGATCTTACTCGAAAACCAACGATAACTCTATTTCTTTTATAAAAAAAAATGAGACAAAATGTGAAATTTTGAGGACATATTTTCGTAAAGCGTGGCTTTTTGCATGTGATTGCTATGTAACGTTCATTGTGACGACACTTATTTCGCCTCGCATAGATGACGTCAGATAAGATGAAATGCACAAAAGCAGGATATATTTTTGATAATTTCACTGCTTTTGCGTTGAGATTATTAAGTGATAATCTACCGATATTTCTCGATAAACCACCATAAAGCATTAAAGAAAATCACGTTATTTGTGTTCATGGACTACCGAATGTATTAAACTTTTTGTCTGTAACGGATGAAAACTCATCAGAATAGAGTTTTATTATTTACTGCGACTGTGAACTTGGAGTGTGAACTGTGAACAAAAAGGGGTCGTCTCAAAAGGAACTTGTGCATATTCGGATATTTCATTTAGAGGGCTCGCAGATCATAAGCATACTTTTTGTGACAATGAGTTTGGCTGTCGTACAACATTTCTTTATCACCTCCAGTTGCTTAAATATCAAGTACTTATAATAGTTGCTGAGAATAATCTGTTAAATTGCTATTGTGAATGTAAACGATATCCTACCAGAGACAGTAATGAAGATGTTATATGAGAAAATTCAGAAAGAAAGCTTTGATATAAATATTTTTTTTCATAATGAAGTAAAAGAATAAAACCTATTTACTGTCGCCTCTATAGCTCTGCTAAGGCAACACAACTCAATAGCCAATTTACAATGTACTTTCTTGCGTTTATTTTTTTCTTTTCTGAAGATAACTAAGAAGTGTGTCATTGGAGATTCCCCTAAAAATAGTAAAAAGGAATTGTGTTTCACTTAACTGTATTTTAATGACTTCGCACTAATTATAATAGCACGGACACGTTCTGCAACTCATTCCAACAAGGTTTCAGTGATTTCTTCTGTCATTGCGTGGGAACTTAAGGTACCCCGACACAATTTGACACTTGTTCCAATCTTTATTAAATTAATAAATTTCGTAGAGTGTACCTTTACGATAAATTGACAAAAAGATCAGCATAGCTTTCCATGAATTTTCCGGAGAAAAATGGATTTTCTGAAACACCATATTTTCTTGCAAAAATGCTTAGAGACGGACGATAAGAAGCCGAATGATGACCTTCAATGTTAGTGAGTTGGTATACATGATTCGTTGAATACAAGGAATTGTAAAATATTGGATAGGTAACATTTACCGGATGAAAATGCAGTAAAAAACGTTCTCGAAAAAATACTTTATTCACCGAAATCAAATTTTTATTTTAAAATCAACGACAATAATACACCTACATTAAATACAGTTGAAAGTGCATAGATAGAAAATTAGTTTAAAATTAAAAGATTTAGAAAAGGTAAAATAAAGTAAGAGTATCCAGGCATTTTTGCCACTTTGCCTTCCATTAAACCACCAACCCTCCAAATTCAGGCGCTCACCTATCTTCGTATTCTGGTAATAAATATCTTTAAGACAAGAGTTTGATAACATTTGCTGTAATACAAAGCATGTACCTCATTGATATTTATGTAACTGCTATTTAAGTTTCAATCACTGATAATCCAGGCACGTAGAAAGCAATTTAGGGGAATGGTATACTTTTACCAAGCAAGATACATATGAAAGAAAAAATATATTTATAATCAGCCAAATCATCATACTTATCAGTCATAAGATGATGCATTTCAGGAAACAAACTTGAAGCGTTAGAAAAGAAAAACTTGCGTGCAACAAGAGTCTTCTAACTTTCCAACAAAACATCCGATTTTTCATGACATACGCAATGGAATAAATAAACGTTCCCAATTTTAAGCTTCTTTGGCAATGTTAGCTACCAAATTTTATTCCAATTGACCTTGTCGGAACAAGTTCTTGTAACGTTGACAAGGAAAAAAATTCCAGTGAATCTATATTACACAATTTTCAAGAGGGTTTACAATTTTAACCTCAGTATAAGTAATTTTCAGTTCATTGCAATATGATTTCAAAACAAAATAACAATAAAGTTAGAATACGAACCTTCAATATAAAAAAATACGAAAGGGATAAACTTTTATTAAAGGGAGGTAATATATTGTCGTAAATTCGAGTTAAGGTTTCCAATGGTGTCCGATAGCCTTAAGCGTTGTAAATCAGTTTTCGAAATATTTTTCATGCAATTAAACTTAATCATCCGGATAGTGCAATTCTGATTCTTGATTTTGAATTACATCTCTAAAGGAAAGTGTGACTTTATCAATTTGAAATATTCACAGACGAACATGTACTTTGGGCCTTTATCATTTAGTATTACATTTCTTAATTTTAGAACCTTTATTTGTCTGTAAAGGTTTATAATAGACTATACAAAAATGCCTTGCTTTAGAGAATGAATTTAGAGGTGATTATATTCATAGGTTCATAGATTTCACGACATTATATGATGGCAACATTTCTTTACTTTCTGAAACTACGAAGATATAAATTGTATGGAGGCATAATATGAATCCACATTTTGTTGCATTTGTTTGATTTAACGTGTAAAATATGTGTGATTATTTTGTTTTTCTTAGTTTTTGACAAATAGACAAACAACGATTTATTTTAAAGTGCAAGATTCTTATTTATTTACGTATGTTCGGGGAGTTGGGTACGTACATGCGCGCACGCGTGTATATGTAAATAAAATTTGTCTAAGGGCCTAACCTTACATACGTATTTCATTTGATGTTTATAATGAATTAATGATGTATCTTTTTAAGCATGTGACTTAGAGCGTAAACCTCAATATTTGTTTTGCTGAGCCTTACTCGATGTGAGCATTTCTAGATTACCCCCTTAGTTTGTTCACACTTCACTGTTCACAGTCATTGTCGAGTTAAATGATAAAACTCTAATCTCGTATTGATCTGATTACATAAAACTCGTTCAATAAATTTGTTTTTTTTATGACCACTCATCCACAATATCCTATAAAAATATCTTACCTTTTTCCTTACGCCAAAATGAATATAGATTCCCGTCAAGTTCCCAACGTTTACAATGTTCTAAATTCTTCACTCGTAAATTTAGTGAAAAACAACTTTTAGAAAACCCATTCCTCAATAAAACATGCGTTTATGCAGCCTCAAATGTAGTGCAATACATTATCTTTATATAAAGTTAACAAGAAAATTATTCATAAAATCTATATAAATACATTTAGCTTGTAAAAATTATTTATGAATCAACATGCGTATCATTGCTTAGCAAAATTTGAAATAGTTCATGCATAGTATCTTGCATAAGCAAAGTAATGTGTTTAAAAAGTTGAAGTCGCCTTTTTGGAAAGGGTCTCGGGTGATTTAAACATAAATTTGAGTAAAAGAAATATAATACGTACATGCAGAGGCTAAGATTTACAGTTAAGAACATCTTGAAATTTACAGAGTGAAAGATTTTGAAATGATTTTGCAATGAAATTGAATGGTTTGGTGGAGCAAATTTTGAATAACTTCAAGGGAGATAATCCAGTATCGCTAATTTTGTTCAAGATTAACAAAATTAGCGATACTTATTACCTCATTTTATTAAAATTTACATATATATTCTAAAATAGCTTTCTTGTCTTCAAAAACTAACCTTTCGTCTAGAAAATTCAATTATGTAAGTAAAATCGTGGACATTAACTACTGAATTTTATTTTTAATGTAATTGCAAATCTTACCATTTTTTGTGATTTTGGATCGTTTAGGAATAGCTTGAGTGAGAGTTTGAAATGAATGAATGAATGAATGAATAGAGGGCTGAGTGAGCGATTTTGATTGGTTTTGTTCGAGATGAATGTCAAATTCACGATTAAAGTAACTGTTATCTGGGGAATCTGTTATTAGAAAAAGTTATTACCTCCATCGGAGGTTATTCAGAGGTGGCATTCAAAATTTCGTTCGTGGGAAATTAGACTGATCAAACTCGGTTCCGAAAATCAGCTATTCGAAAAATTTCGAGCCTAGTCAGTCTGCATAGTTCGCATATTCTAGGGTCGACACAAAATTCATTTCCGAGATATCCCTATTTGCCTTGAAAGCCACTCCGTTTATAGAGTTAGTTACATCCTGAAATTGACACTCATTTCGATCAACCTTTCAAAATCATTCACTCGGCATTCCAATCATTCATTTCCAAACACCCACTCCAATAAAAGAAAAATGCTCCGAAATATTTTAATAAACGCTTCGAATTAGTTCAAAATGATAAATATTTTAATCACAACGATCAAATACATGTAGTTGCATTTCTTTTTAAAGCAACTGATTTAACCACGAAGACAAATAGTAAAAATATTCGTAGATTTTTTAACGGGATGTGAAAAATCGCTTATTTCATGGTTAACAAAATTTCAAGATAGTTGTATCTTTTTAACATTCGACATCAAAAACATTCATTCATATCTTTGTTTGTTTGATAATTTGGCCCTTTAACAGTATTTCAGCCAAATCAGGTTTTTCTTCCTCATAACTCGAGATGGAAAATGAAAGTCACGTGATATAATAATATTAGGATAAATTGACGTATTTCTTCAGCTTCGTGAGCGTTGTCTTATCCGAAATTTACCGCATCGATGGTTATAAAATCTCATTTAAACAGTCTCATATATCGAATAACGAGTACAGGTAATTGATATAGCTTCGGATCATTTTGATCAATCAAAGTGCTGTAAGCACTGTAAAAGTGCGGCGTTGAATGATTGAAACGTTTATTGTTGTTTAGGAGTTTCGATATACATGGATTTCTTTTAGAAAAAATCCTTCAAAACACAAGTTGTTGTTATAGATTTAGCTATGTTTACAAATACCTTTGTGGAAAATTTACATAAGACAAAGGATTTGTCATAGAGATGTCGACAAATACAAAATCTACCCGACAAATATAAGTATTGCATTATCCATAGTTTTAGGTTTTAATTAACGGACAAAACTATAAGCTACTTGTAAAATATGTAAGGCTTTCTGAATTTTAAGGCTTTTCTCGAAATTAATTAGATGATTTATTGTGTTACGTTTATTTTTAAGTAAAATAATTTAGTTTTAGTTGTGCCCATCAATACCCATACATTCTGATTGACTGAAAAGTTGTGTGTGCATTTTCGTTTATTTATCGTCGCTACCGTAGCACATGTCCATATGAGCGACGCCCCCGGAAGACGATTAGTTGTTACGGGGGAAAGTGCAAGAATACATGACGAGACTACTGCTATGATCCGCCATGGTTCTTTAATGTGCTCGGTGTAAAGCATCGCTTCACGGGGCCTCGGTTTAACGTCTCATCTTAAAGACAATTAGTTTTTGTTATTGTACCAACCCGGGTTTGAACCCACTCCGTCGAACTTCAATGGTTTTGAAGTCCGGTGCTCTACCAACTGAGGTAATCGGGCTGAGTGTAAGTATTTTCGTTTATTTATCGTCGCTACTGTAGTACATGCCCATATGAGCGACGCCCCCAGAAGACGGTTAGTTGTTTCGGGGGATAGTGCAAGGGTACATGACCAAACTACTGCTAAGATCCACCATGGTTCTTTAACGTGCTCGGTGTAAAGCACCGTGTCACGGGGCCTCGGTTTCAAGTCTCATCCGAAAGACAATTAGTTTTTGTTAGTGTACCAGCCCGGGAATCGAACCCACGCGGTCGAACTTCAATGGTTGAAGTCCGGTGCTCTACCAACTGAGCTAATCGGGCTGACAACTGAAAAGTTGGTTATATTCCCCTCTATTAATAGTTTTGAGTACGCAATTATTTTGGAAGCTTCCGCAAAACAGTAGTCCCGTAAGATATCTGTTTCTTACCTGACAAATCTTTACATTTTTGCCTCATTCTAATAAATTATTAGATATGAAGATGTTCGCATTATTATATTTGATATTCTTATTATTTACATTTCATTTTAGAGATTTTTAATAGAATATTTATTGGTTTCATGGAGGTATGTAACTAAAAATCTCATCAGATTCGCTGATTCATACAGTGTGATTAGGTTTTTCAAATTCATACCTCATTGAAATCAACAGATATTTTATTAATCTCTAAAATAAAATAAATAATAAAAAAAATATGTAATAAATGTAATTAAAAAACTCCACGTACACCCGGTTTTTCTTCATCATCTGAACGGATCATGTACAACGTACAATGGTTATACTTCTATTAAGTTGGATTACAATGGCGGATCCAGGAATTCTGTCAAGGGGGTTCGAACTTAAATACAAATTCCAAGTTTTACAGGCCGCAGATTTTACGAGCCTAAGACCCAAAGATAAGTAACAGGGATTCTTTAAACTCTTTGGGCCAACTTATTTCAGGCCCGTACGGGTCCCATTTTTGTTGTTTTTTCAGAAGGGTACCCCGTCCTGCGTTCAGACTGAAAATATATTCAAACCGTTTCCAAATTATATTCCACTTTGCACGAAAGTGCACGAGGAAAGCGGAGTATAACTTGAACCGTTTTCGGACTAAAAATAAACAACAAAGGGACCCGTTCGAGCCAGGAAACAGTTTTCAATTGTTTTCTGAAGATGACCCCCAAAGTTACATATCTATTCAACACCATAGACTTATCCATGGAATATTCCAATATTTACAAAAAACACGAAGATAGCTCAAAGGAAGCAATGTGCATTCACAGCAGGGACTCCGAAACCCAAAGCAATGACACATATGAGCATGGCTAGTGATTTCTTTGGGACTCAATTTAAATCGGTTAAGCGGGTTCGATTTAATTTCCATATGTCTATGAAATATATAGCCCTCAGAAGAGGTTTGTTCGAACCCCTCCGAACTTGCTCTGGATTCGCCACTTAACAAAGTATCTTATTGTAACTTGAAAAATTTCCGAAGAATAAACGTAAACGTATACGTGGATCAATCACAGACAGATAGAGACATAGGCAGAACGAATATACTGAGATGAAGTAAGAGAGGGAGAATAGTACAGTCGCTTAGGTATATCGAAGTGCTGTCAGCACTGTAAATCGTACATCATTGAGAGGCTGGGATAGTGCAATAGTTCGCCAATCAAAAGGGCTCAAATTTGGACAATAAAAGTTGGTAAAATCTTTAAATTTGTGAGTTTTTTGTCTTAACACTCCATCTTTTCGAGGACATCGCCAGCTCATCCAACCTCGTGGGTCCGATTTTGAAAGTTTGCTGATTCGACAGCCCTCTGCTAGTCAAAATTATTTCTTAGCAGATTTTTACGTTGTTATAATGAGCACGCGCCAAGCTAAAAGCTTGTCTGTTAATATTATTCCTCTCTCTATAGAGTTTAAAAGCCTGTTTAGCAACAAACATTTTTCATTAAACTATTTACAATTTTGATTACCAACATGTATGTATTTCAAGCATTGGGTTTTCCCAAATACTGTAAATGCATTTTCCCTCAAGAAACACGTGAAATCGCCAACTATGCTATTTATATCTTTGGTTTCTGACAAATCGATTAAATCTAGCAGCACTCTATGATTATTCATGAGTTGTTCTAAAAATAGACCGCTCTTGCTGCTATCCTAGGGGGAATTCAAATGGCAGCCCGAGAGACGCGTGAGATGATGTAATAATCTAAAATTGACTGTAATATGCATGCGCAGAAAAGACATTCATGTGAACGGAGTTACCCACTGGTGGTAGTAAACAAACTTCTAATTTACCGCTACAATATTTAATTTACCATGAAATATCGTTATCCCATTAAGAAATGTGATAAACTCGTGCAAAATACTATATAAAATAAGAAAAAAAGTATTTGTTATTTAAAGTAATAGAGAATATTTATTTTTTTTGTAATCGAATTGTTGTGCACTATTCTCGACGCCATTTTGGAACCCAAGTAACACCGGCCTGACCCAGGATCAGAAGCGTCGAGATTGAAAGGTTACAATGACATCACTAGTGTCGAAACCGAGGCCGTTCTGATGGAAACCCGGTTAACTCGGGTCGAAACCGAGTCCGATATGAACTTACCCCTATATCAGTTTATCGTATGTTTTTGTCGGTTTATTTGTTGTTGAATAATTTTTCTTCATACTCAAATTTGAATTTAATGAAAATAGGATTGGAGCGTGATCAGAGTGCTCATTGAAATCAAATATTTCAAAATTACAAAATTATTTCTATTTGTAAACACATGCGAAAAAAAAGTAAACTTCCCACGCTCCATGTTTGAGTGCAGACGACTATTGACTAATGATAAACAAGTTAATTGACACATTTCGAGCAGACGATGTCCATTTGCATCTATACCACGTGGTCTGAATTTACGCGTGGGTTTTGACCGAGTGATAATCATAACAGAATTTGATTGGTTGTCAGCCCTACAACTGGTAAATGACCGTTCGAGAAAGTTCAGAGCAGTAATATTGTAAGTGCTACAAATTAATTATACAGTTAACCTATTGTACGTTTCAACTCCTTTACTCAACCGAAAATCTTGTTATAAACACTGAAAATACTAACTGGTAATTACTAAAAGCGAAAATTACATCAAATTTTGTATTAGCCTCTTCTCTATTTGTCGAAAAGTAAATAAGGTATAAACAAAGTTTGTAGATTGTGACTGAAAAGGCCGTTTCTTCGGTGTTTGAAAACACATAATTTGGTTTGAACACCTTGCTCAGAAGATAATGGTAAAAATGTAGTGGGTCAAACAGACTGGATTTCTGGAAAACGGTAGATATAAATCTACTGCTTCGCAGTACGATTTAAAAATCGTGACAAGTCTGACGAAAGTGTAATTTTTTGTTCATTTATATAGGATTCGATTAGCAATATTTTGAACTAGGGGTGCCCGGATTTAAGTTCCTATGAGACTAGGAATCGTTGCTTGAATACTCGGGTAATGTGCTTTCCGAATATTGTTCCTTTTAAAAGAGAAATGTTCAATGATGCCGAACTCACACCAATATTTAGCCTTAAAAAACATTTTCATTTATATTACATTAAATTTCAAATCTCGACGAATAATTCTTTAGAAAATTATCGTTATGTTTAACTTTTAAGATAAAAGTATCATTTTTATATTTTCGGCATTTCGGCATATTATCATCCAGTAATACAAGAGATCCTGACTTGCATAGTAGCAAACAAGTAACCTAGATCTTAGAGAATACTATCAGCGTAAATTCTAACTGGGAGTGACCGATTTCAAAAGCTTATGAACCTTAATATTGATAACTAAATATTCGAATAACGTGCTATCCGATTACTCTTCCTTTTTAACATTATCAATTTGACCTCGGACTTAACTTTGAATTCGATTGGGTAACCGATAGAGGGAAAATAAATCTGAACTTGGTCGAAACTTATGTAAATGTCTGGATTTTATTCTTTTTAACCTATATCCGCAACGGATTAAGGATTTCTATAAGACCCGGGTTCGAACATACGAATAGGGAAATTATTTTTCCTTTTTTCCGAAGAAATGATTTATTTCTCCACTTAGATTGAAAACTTGAAATATTGTAACTACAAAGGGTTTCGTTTGAAACCCCCGAACCCAAGGGGATCCAAGACTGCTATAAATGAACAAAACTAATGATTTCAATAATCTTGCTTCGTGAGCTCATTTCGGCGATTCATATCTGCAGATTCTAACTCATTATGAAACTGAGATATCTTCGTACATGCATCGATGATCAATTATAGTTGCAATACTAAGCTAGTTCATCGCGAATCAGTTACCGATGAATTGTGAAAAATTCGGTTATTGTTTTTGGTCTAGCAGTCTTTTGTTGTATTAACGGGAAATGCCGAAGATTTCGGAGAATTAATATCAATTCGTCGTTGATTAGCGAAGAATAGAAGAATATTGAGGATGCGTGGATTGGTAATTAATCGCTAGTTTCATTCAATCTGATCCGGCAACAAATTGATGTACCTTCGATTTTATTAATTATACAATCATCTACTGCAAAGTCGGTTGATAATGGCCGTGAATGAAAGGCTTGTAGTAGAAAATATATGCCGTTTTGTAGAACGATCGCCGACAAACCAGCCGTAGCGATCAACTATGTATCACTGTAGCTTACAGAAGTCTACCATAGTTCCCTCAAATAAAGGATATCATTTTCCGGGAAATACGGTTACAGTGGGATATAAACGACACCTTTGTCACAAAAGAGACTTAATTTTCGTTCTTTTGGGCGATTCTAATTGAGATATTTCCAGTAACTCAAGGGATATTCTACGATGCTTTACAATCTTACAGGTTTTATAAACCCTTATCCAAAAGAAGACACGCCGCGGCAATAGCGCAGTTGGTAGCGCGCCGGACTTCTCATCCAGGGGTCTCTATTCGCACGGGTTCGATCCCCGGCCGCGGCACTTATCCTTTCCGACATTTGCCTTCAACCAATGGGTATATAATCGTAAACCTATGTGGAATAGCAACTGGAGGCTAGGAAAGGGATGTGGTGGTAGTTCTGGTGTGAGAAATACCAGGAATCCATCGTTAGGTGCTCCAGTCGTCGCGATATAACAGAGAGATTGTTGAAAGCGACGTAAAACCCCAATTCAATTCAATTCCAAAAGAAGATACAATCATAAATAGTCTAGCGTAGTTTTCGTGAAAACGCACCGTTTTAATAGAAAATGGCCGTTAAAAAGATATGAAATTCATGCAGCCTAGTGTAAAAAAACAAGTCATGATTCCTTATTCTCATTGATATATTTTCAACATATATTTTTTTTTCATTGAATAATCTAAATAAAATCTTAATCAGAATAAGTCTCCTTCAATTGAAAAAAAAACCCATTTAATCGGGAGAAGTTTCAGAACGAGTCTTTTTGAAATCATAACCTGAATGATACATCTACCCCTGACTTTTGATAAATGCCGTGACAAAATTACGGTTATCTGCTCACCAACTATTAATTGAAACAGTACGTCATAGAAATATGCCTAGAAACCAAAGAATTTGTGAACTTCGTGACAAAAACGAACTGGAGGATGAATTCCATTTTTTACAAGTTTGTCCGGCATATACAGAATTAAGACATACATATTTGAAGAAATATTATCATACCAGGCCAAATATGATTAAAATGGTAGAATTATTAAAATCTGAAAATATCAAAACTTTGAACGGTATTGGAATATTTTATACAAAGGCGATGGAAAAAAGAAAGTTTGAATTAAGCAACGTTTCAAATTGATTTTCTACTAACAATAATACTAAACATTTTATACAAATTCATTTTTGTTAAGACCTTCCATTGTTCAGTATACCCGCATTTCAGAATTAGTATCATTTGTAAATATTATGTCCATACTCATGTATGTTATGTATTATGTAAGTATGTCGACGATGAACCTATGTGTTAAAGTCGTATTTATGAATAAAATTCTGTTTTGTTCTGTTCTGTTCTGATAAAGGCAAATACTCTGGCCAAACAATAAAGATAGACGGCCAGACGGTTTGACTTATCGACAGATATAATAAGCCCACAATCTTTTGATGCGAAGACTTAAAATAATGCTGGCAATATTTTTTCTGAACGAGAATTAGTTACCCGCTATCATTGGTCAAATATTTTGTCTGTTGTGGGCTTTATGGGGCATTTATGAATATCACCAAGTTCAAAACATAGACCTTTTCAATCTAAATGGGCATTGCAATAGATAAATTTTATTTTACCTCGTGAACACATGACATTACTTGTATTCCAATATCTTAACATTTCCCGATTGTCTCTCGTATGGCCCTTTTGGTTTTTGCAAAGGTAAAATGAAACAAACAAACAAACACTCTTGCCAAAAAATGCGCATCAAGCAATTACCAGATTTTTTTAAGTAATAATGATTTAAATGATAACAAAAAAATCGGAGAAACCCAAGATGTGAATATAACCTCGGCGTCTTCGTTGTCGCCATTGTATAACCGATGTCGTGCGATTTTTTCTTTTCTTTTTTTCCGTGTGTGTTTTATTTCAGCCCTGCGTTTACGATAAAGAAAGTAAGATACACTTTTCTTGGAAATGCAGGGTGCCATTTCTTGAGCACGTTCTTATTTTTTCTATCCGGAACGCAGAGCTGGTATAACTAAAACATTCGCTTTTCAGTTGAATATTTGTTCAATGTGCTTAAAGAGCAATCTATCCTTTCAAAGGGTACTGTAGCTAAATGCATCATCGAATCATTATGCCCGTTTTTTATGATTTCCATTTTTTCATAGCCTACATAGCACCGAACAGCTGAGTATTTTATAGTCGCATGCACTGCTCAAATAGTATTTTTATTGTTATCACATCATAAAGTGTTATAAATATTATTATCATTTATATATGGTGTCATCTGTCATCCTTGAACAGCAGTGCAAGTCTTTTGCAATTCTTTAATAGATGCACTATCTTTGAAAAAAAGAGAGTAAAAAAAAAAATAAAAACGAAGTGAATAACAGTTCTATCACCAATATATATAACTTTCAGGAAGAAAGCTTCTAATGGCAATCATTTTTTTCTTGGATTATGACATTATCTAATAAATAACTTTGACCATAGATATTAACAGTATTCAATGAAATTACGTCAAATCGCGGCTGCTGGAACACAAAATCCTTCTGGTTTTTTTTACATCTCTCACGACAGTTTTACCATTTTGTTATTTGAATGGGGGTTTAAATCAGTTTAAAAGATTATAGGTGTCACATTGCGTCTGCTAGAGCTACTATCATGGATTCTCGGCATTTTCCTTACCCGTGCTACCATGACTTTCTTTTCTTGTCTCTTAGCTGTTAATCCCACATATATTTACGAAAATCCTTCCATTTATGGGAAAATAAATCGGAAAGGATGTGCGGCACCGTCATAGATCGAATTCGGATCCCCAAAATTTGGAATCAGATGCTCTACCAACGACAGTATGACGGTGTCAGTACTACTATTCGAGTCTCAAGCAGCTCATTGGTGAGAGACGATTCTTAGAACAACTCTTCTTGCGACAGAGGAAAATCCGAGACCGGTCTCGTAATTGAGAGAGCACGGTGCGCTTTCCGGCTACAGCTCAATGGCTGTGAACAAATATACCAGATAACATTAACTTCGACATAAAGTGAAACTTATCAATAGGATATGACTTGGATCAAATAGTATGCAATCTGCCTCAAGTACGATTGTCAAAATACATATATAATGCAGTTTAGCTATTTATGAACATTGGCTTACAGACGGATGGACAAACACACGGTCACCTGTTGAAATTTCTACTTTTATTGATGTGGGGCATCATTTAGGTGAAGTGGAGACAAAATCGGCACTTTGGTGTAATCTTTGTACGTCTAACGAAGAGAATTCGCAAATTTTAAACTAAAAGGAAGAGTGTCCGGATAGACATCTATCCGAAATTTGAAATCGCCCTTAAATCGTATATAGACCCGTCAAGTCGGGCACCCCTACTGCAAAAGTTATCTCATGATTGTAGCTTACTATAAACAAAAATTGGCACTTTCGTCCGACGTGTCACGATCGACCCAATATTTTTACATAAGAGCCTATATGTTGGTCCACTGTTATACGCATAAATGATTAAAACGAGGAAGTAACGCATATCTATCAAAATGTAAATTGGACAGTTAACCAGAGGTCTAGATAAAATTAGTAACATCGTGAAATTGATATCCATCTCGATCAAAACCATTCAAAATCGCTCACTCAGCGCTTCATTCATTCACTCCAAACACTTACTCAAACCATTAAAAACGCTCTAATATCACTGAAAAGGATAATATAAACAACCACATTCAAAAGAAAAATCGGTAGATGAAATCCACGATGTCACTAACATTATTAAATTATGTAAGCGTATGATTGGTTCATGAAGAAAAAGAAGCTATACATAGAGCCTGTATGTATATTTCATTAAAGGGAGGTAATAAAAGTCGCCTTTCTTGTTCCCCCTGAATAATGGATTACCTCCCTTGAATTTCACGCACAACTCGCTTCATTCTCTCATTCAATTTCATTTCAAAACCATTCCGAAACCATTCATCTTGTCAATTTTACGATTTTCTGTGTACCACTTTCAATAATTTTTCAGTTAATTCGCGGCGGCTTGAGCACCTAACAATGGATTCCTGGTGTTTCTGAGATCAGTACTACTATTACATTCTTTCCTAGCCTCCAGCTTCTATCCCACATAGGTCTACGATAATCGACCAATTGGTTGGAGACATATAGTCGGGACGAATGAGTGTCGCCGTCGAGGATCGAACCAGGGACTTCTAGATTGATAGTTCGACGAGCTACCAACTGCGCTATGACGGCGGCTATGCTTTGATTGCAGTGGTAGTACAGTCCTTTCTCCAGGATGACAAAGTAAAATTAACATACATTGATCAAAACCATTTTCAATCACTGGCTCAGCGCTCCATTCATTTATTCCATACATTCTCACCATTCAAAAACCCCCAGAAATCGTTCAAAAACCCACCGAAATCATTTAAAACTATCAACATTTTATTCAAATCGATCAAATCAATCTACGATTTTAATAGCTGGTGTAGATCTTTTAGCGTCTGGTTGATTCGTTAAGACACACAAAACAGAAAAATACGTATATTTTGTTAAAGGGTGGTAAGAAATATCACTTATTCCGTCTAATTGCAACGAAATTTGCGATATGTTATAACCTCCCTTGAATTTCACTCAAAAACTTTACTCACTCAATTTCATTCCAAAACCATTCCAAAGTCATTCAACTTATCTTTATGACGCTGTTCTAAACTATTTGTCTCGCTTTGTACTGAAGTTCAATTGCACAGCGGGGTATAATATGCAAACAGTTTGCATCGTTTTGTCATCCTGAACGCAATGCTAGCCAGAGAAACTCTAAGATGTCAAGGTTCCCGGCTGGCGCGATTTCACTGAAATTGTGAGAATTTTGTCCTTTAACTCATTGCAACAAATCAACCATGTAGCGTGTAAATTTCAGACTTAATATGGCTCCACGTTAGATCTGCAGGTAACTGGACAAGAAGGTTATATGAATACTTCGATGGATTAGAATGTTAAAAAAAAGTAGAAAATACAGTTAGTGTGGGTATGTTGTCGGTGCTGGTTATTTTCAAATTCTTGTAAACAATATACCGACAATTTAAAATTTGGACCTAAAAGGGCCCTCTATGTGACCGCAGTTACCTTAAAGTAGTGCATATCTAAAAAATGGTGAAACATAATTAACAAATTAATAATTTTATTCCAGAAGATCATTTCTGACAAGAATATACACAATCTTTTTATAATTTTAAAAATTAACTTTTCAAGTGATTCCTTTGAAAAATATAAATTATCATTACGCTACCTTTCTTTTGTGATTCAGTTTACCTAATGTATACAGGTAATAACATCGTGAAATTGACTTTCATATCAATTAAAATAATTCATAATCGCTCACTTAGGGCTTCCAACATTCAATCCAAACACTCACTCAAACCATTCAAAAAACGCCCAAATGACTTATAAAGATAATAACAACAACTACATCCCAATACATATAGCCAGAAAAAAAACACGTCACCAACTTATTTAAAAGTATAAGCGTCAAATTGGTTCTTGAAGAAATAGGAAGCTTTTCATAATAACATTTAACTTGAATGCATATTTTATTAAAGGGAGGTATTAATGTTGCTAATTTTGATCATCCTGGGCAAAATTAACGATTTTGAATTACCCCACTTTAGTTTCACTCGAAATTCACCGCTCGCACTCATTTGATTTTATTAATCTAGAATGATCAATTTTTTTAATTACAGATAGCCCCGGCATTAATCGATGGACGTTTTCCACGGTAAGTTAAGATGCACTCTCTCTCTCTCTCTCTCTCTCTCTCTCTCTCTCTCTCTCTCTCTCTCTCTCCACCAACTCGTTATATATTATAAGGTGTTGAATAAACTCACGCTTTTTATGAAATATGTTCTAGCGTCAGTTGAATAAAGATTAATTTGTTAATTTTTTCCTGAGAACTTTTCCTCCTTTTTCTTACGTATTCCTTTTTCATCAGTATAACTAAGAATATTCGCTTAACTGTTTGTACAGATTGAAAATAATTACACGGCTCTTATATCTACGGTGGCATAGAGGTGACATTTACATTTTTTCTATTTACCTTGAAAAAAAGAATATTTGAAAAAATATGGGATTTTCGTTTTTCAAGGTTTTTTTCGTGGAATAATAAAAAATGCTAAAAACAAAATCCTCGTTTTACAAGTTTTTTTTTTATAAACTCATTGATTAAAAAAAAAACGAAAATCAATTTTCGTTTTTCAAGTTTTATTCTATTGAATGAAAAAAATGCAAAAAACGAAAACTTAAGTCGTGAGCACGCGATAATTTGACCAATCAAAATCTTCCACTAAGTCGTGAGCACGACTTAATTATCCAATAAGAACTGCCGATGCCTATTTTCGTTTTTCGCTTTTTTTTTATTCAAAAAAAGGAAACTTGTAGTACGAAAGTTGTGGATTTTGTTTTTTGCATTTTCTTTTTTTCTAAAATAATAATAAAAAAACTCGTGAAACGAAAATCAAGGGGTTTGTTTTTCTCATTTTTTTTTATTCTTTAAAAAAAAAAACCTTCTTGAACGAATAGCGAGATTTTTGATTTTCGCATTTATTTTTATTCTTTAAGAAAAAAACTTGTAAAACGAAAATGGAGGATTTTGTTTTCGCATTTATTTTTATTCTTTAAAAAATAACTTTAAAAACGAAAATCCCAGAAATTAAAAAAATGTGCAAATGTCACCTCTATGCCACCGTATATATCACAGGGGAAACAATGCCTCCTGTTTTCACAATATTATCCCATGTAAAACATACAAAGAAGTGAAATTAATCCAGATATTGACATCGTTAATTCTGTTCGTCTTATTATTATACAAATGTCTGTGTGATTACATCTTATATGATATTTTTATGACATCACTTGATTTTAGAACAATGTCAAAATGAGGTTATTTTATGGAAACTTGCATTTCTGTTAGAAAAATCGACGAAAAAAAGGAAAATAGAAGTTGAAATATAAATATGCATACGTACTTGGTGTATTGTATGGAAAATATTTAACTCGGTTGTGGAAATTGATAATTGTCTCGACAGAGCCTCGACAATATTCAATTACCCTAACCTCGTTAAATATTCTATACAAAACACTAATTACGCATGACAAATCTTATCATTTAAGATTTTCGTATTTTTTTATGATGTTGATATCAAGCACTTTGTTAAAGTTCGTTTCTACGAATACGCTAAAAGTATAACTCTGTGACAGGATGCATGTAGGCTTGCATGAAGCAACAGGCTTTAGTAAACAACGTCGTGAAATTATTTAAGAATGAATTTGAATTAGTGCGGAGAGTGAGTTTTGAGTGAAATTTAAGGGAGGTAATCAAATATCGCTAATTTTGTTCAGGATGATGAAATATGTATATACATTCTATAAAAAGCTTTATATTTTTTCAAGAACCAATCATACGCTTGTACTTTCAATTATGTCAGTGAAGTTCTAATTTTTTGGCTATATTCGTTGTTGATTTTATATTTTTAGTGATTTTGTAGCATTTTGAATGGGTTGGAATAAATGAATGGAGCGCTAGGTGCATGATTTGGAATGATTTTGATCGGTATGAGTGTCAATTTCACGATATTTTTAACTGTTATTTTGGAATCTTATATAAAGTCATGTTTCAATTTCACTGATGCTGGACTTACTCCTTGTGCTCCATACTCTGTGGTGTCAATGTTCTAGAGAAAGAATGTCGGCTTTTTGACCAAAAAGTCTTGAGTTCTAGTTCCGGGAACGGCTATCGATCTTGGTTCTTTAGCCCACACCTTCGGCGCCAGTACTGGTGAATTTTCCAGAAAGCAGAGTCGATAGGAATTAGTTTAAGTTGTAAGAACTTGTTTCCCAATCGATGTAAAATAAATAGGTTTAAACAAACAAACTCCTTGTGATGATGTTCCTGCAAGTTTGCTTGTCGACCATTAATCCCCGCTTAACATCTTCGAATTTAAACGTAACTTTGAAACTTTTTTTCAGTTCTATTACGAGATAGTTCATTTGTTTTCCAATTTGTGTCCAATCACGCGAAAAAGGACCATCTTGGTAGTGCGTAAAGTGTCGACCCTAGTCAGGCTGCGCGTACGGCTAACTTTCTGAGCCTAGAATAATCGATCTACCAGTCTGTTTTGAAACGCGACCTCTTGTTGGCCGAAAAATAAACATTTAGAAATAGGAAGGATTCCAGACTCCATTAGCTCAGTCAGGTGAGCACCACATTTAAAATTACACTAAGTTCGATATCATGATTTCGATTTCCAGATTTCCACACTCAAACACCCTAACTGTCTTTCGAATTTGATGTTAAACTTAGACCCAGTGTGTCGAACCATGGCGGATCTCAGCAATAGTTTCGTCTTCTAGCCTAGCACCATTACCCGTAATAACTAACCTTATGTGCGATTCATACAGTCCATATGGGTCTTAAGTGTACTTTATGAATAGTTCAACGCTTTCGCCTAAATTCTCGAATCAAGCTCCACTAAAAGGCATTTACACAATTTTGATCTTCAGTCGATCAAATTTGACATCTATGATTCTTTACCGATCACAACACGAACATTCTTCCAATTTTCGCGCGACATTCATGATCTTTGCTCGATTTTTTCTCGATCAATATGCTCGATTATTTCTCGATCAATAGCTAACTCTCTCGATCACTTCCAACTCTTTCGATCTTTTCTCATGTCTTATCACAATCGTTTCGCTCCAAATTTCCACTCGACCCCCGAGCATAAGGCTTACTCGAAGTCTACGCAATCGTTTCTCGACCATCTCGCGCTTTGCTCGATCGCTGCCGTACACATGTACCTCTCCAAGAAAAAAGATCAAGAAGAGTCCACTGTGGTCGTTTAGCAGTCCGAGTTGATCGGGATTAGGTCGGAATCACTCGAGTGCAAGGCGAGGAAAATCAGCTTTAAGTTGAAAATGTAGCTCACTCACATTTCATGGTTGGAGAATGAATGGAGTAAGCATTAGTCCTGTGATCAGTGTGAAAAGTTGCCTTATTAGGATGGAATTAATCCTGTAGAGGCTTGACGTGTGACAGTAGATTCGACAATTATTGAGCTGGCTTTCAAATCGCCAATTTATTTTAGAAGATTAGTTTACGGAGACTATACTGAGCATTTAGCAGAGGTCATCATGTCAACCAGATTTGTTAATTATTCCTGTGCTAATGATTAACAGATCGTCCACTATAGTCAAACAACAATACGAATTGATGTCGCTATCTTGTCTGCGCAGTAACAAGCAAAGACTAACCACATGCTTAGTTGCACCATTCAATTGGAAATTTGTTAAAATCAGTTTTGATGTTTTTAAAACCCTCCTAATGCTTCAGGAATAGTTTGAAGTCTGGATTGGTAGTATAACGCCTACTTTTATTGGCTTGCCTCCGTAGACCCAACTTTTGATGATAACGTATTTACGTTACTTTGACGTCAGCGAAAATTTTAACATTTTCAAACGGTTTATGGCTATGAGCAATAGTGTCTTTTAATGCGCATTAAAGATTTTCTTCAAACCTTGGTGCATCAGACCAGCAAGGTAAGCGTGTAGGTTTACGATGGAAAGAAACATGGAATCCAATAGTCAAAAACCCGATCTCTAAAATGGTAGTCAGTTTTGCAGGAAATAAAATAAAAAAAAGCAAGTAAGTAAAAAACAGTTAAGGTTGTAAGAAAACATGTATTTGTGAATGTAACTTTTGAAGTTAAGAATACATGTTTTTGGGTTTTTTAAATGAAACAAAACCGCGAGATTTTAAGTCAATACGTATGTGCGTGCAATTTTCACCAATGGCTTCATGTGAATAAAGCAAAGCTTCTTTTCAGTCCATTCTTACGTGCGTGATGACAAAACGGTGCAAACTGTTTGCCAATTATACCCCGCTTTGCACGTGCACTTGCGGGGTAGAATGGTCAAACAGTTTGCAGTTTTGTCATCCTGAACGCAGCACATTTGTCCGCACGGTCTGGTTAGAAACGTTACCATCATACTCCATAGATAGAAAAGAAATATGCCCCTGATCAAGCGGTCAAAAATATCCTTTGCATCGTGTGATTGTATAAGTTTCTCAATGTATTAGCCAAAACGTCGTGAAATTGACAGACTGAATGATAGTGGAATAGTTTTGGAATAAAAATGAATGAGTGCGCGAAGCGAGTTTTGGGTGAAGTTAAAGAAAGGAAATCCATTATCGCCAATTTTGTTCCGAACGAACAAAATCAACGATATTTATTACCTCCATTTAATAAAACATGCATACAACTTATATGGATAGCTTCCTATTTCTCCACGAACCATTAGAGGCATATAAATTCAGTTATGTTATTTAACTCGCCATTTTTCTACTTATATGTATTTTGATTGTTGATTGTATCATTTCATAGTCATTTCCGAGTGTATTGAGTGAGTGTTTGGAATGAATGGAGCGCTGAGCAAATGATTCAGATTGATTTTAATCGGCATTTATGTAAATTTCGCGATGTTTTCAACTGCTGATCAGTTGGAATCACGCTCATGGTTGTACTGCCCTGCGTTAAGGATGACCAAACAGTGCAAAGAGTTTGCCAATTATACCCCGCTTTGCACGCAAGTGCACGTGCAAAGTGGGGTTTAACTGGCAAACTGTTTGCACCGTTTGTCATCCTGAACGCGGGCTGGTGTGAGAAATGGCAATTTGCTATTGATAGTATAAAATATGCATAAATATCACAATCACCTGTTAGAAGAATTTCTTTCCATTCTAATACCGGCCTAGGCATAGAAACCATCGTTTGTATGAGTGTTCCAGACATAAAATGCTGTTACTGAGATACTAAACCATATATTTCTAGAACTTCTTAAGCACCACAACAACAAGATTCTATCCGGGCCTCCAGTACCTTGACTCGCATTTTAACCGGGAACCTTCGGCGATTCTACGGAATAGACATCGGAAATATAGAGGGCGCAAACATGAAAGGACATCATATCGCACGTGGGTTTATGTGACGTCACAAAGATTACTAATGGTGACGTTACAAAAACAAAATCAACGAAAGGATAATTAGACATATTTTGATTTGATAACAAAATTATAGTATAATATGCCCAAAATATCTCCACAGACGATCGGAAAGAATAAGTAAGATGTTTGTTTTTTTCTCTAAGCGTATTTAATAACCGAAGTTTACGAAAAAGTCCGAGCGATTTTCCGAATGCGTAATCTGCAACGTACCTCGGACGTTAATGTAGTAACTTTGGGGTCATTTTTTACGTTATTCGGCTTTTGGTAGTACTTCGGTTATTTCATACGTTTGAAGAAAGTCATATATTGTTAATCCATTCCAATCGTATGTGGAGATCTTTTAAGCATATTATGTATTGATGAAAATATGGCGTTTTGTTATCAACTTTTAATATGCCCAATTTTATTTTTTCGTTCGTTTTGTTTTGATTTGCGTCCTCACAACTCCCGAGGTCTATTCCGTAGAATCGCAAAAGTTTCCTGATTGCCCATCCCGTCTATATGATAACATATTCGTTGGTGATGGACAATTGTCGGATAAAAGTTCTTTTCGCAGAAGGAGACGAATTTATGTCCTGCTTTCCTGTACCGTAAAAGCTCTTTTAGAACACCTGCGTTCTATTATAATCACCATATTTCCATTAAAAAGGGTTAGGCTTTTATTATCGGTGGGTCAGTACCAAACAGTTGTAACTGCCTATAAACATATAGACAGTTAAAACTTTGCGCGCTGAGCCATCTATATTTGTAAAGACGGTGAAAATGGCCAAAAATAAACAAAACCCGTGCAAAATATGAAGGTGCATTAAACCTCTGTTGTATTTTAAACGACCTTGTTTTTTGTAAGTATGGGCCTGTTTAGAAGCTTCAAATTTTGTAAAATCAGATAGAAATGGTCGATTTCTACCTCCTAAAGGGGGGATTAAAGCATGGGGCTTTGTTAGAACTTTTACAGTATTTCTAAGTTATATAAGCAGCTGGTGGCTCGGATTGACTCACGCTCGTAGTTGTACTGGTGTGATAAAATGATAAGAAGCGATTGATAGGTGCATAAGTAATCGCGTTGTAACTGGAATTCGACTGACATTAGTGTTTAACCCCATCTTAGTTTAGGTATAAATCCAACAATACTTTCAGGTTGATCTTATATGGGTAAACAGAGATCAGAAGAATTTTGAGTGGTTTTTGAAGTTGCTGAACAAGCTGGAGCTAAAACAGAGCTCACACCAGGGACCTCTAACCCACACAATACAGACACATCTGTATATGACGTCAGCTAGAAGACGAACAGATTTAAAAGGAATTGGTTTACAGGTATAAGTCGGTTTAATTGACCTGATATTAATTTCATACATTTACATGAATTATAATTCGATAACATTTTTTTCGGAATAAATTAATAATCGCATTGAATCCGAAGAGAGTCCGTGCGTGCGATTATCAACAATTTCAAATGTGCGCCATTCATAGACTTTGGCCAGTTTTTTCATTTGCACGTCTAACAGAGTCAACACTTTGCACTCTGTAGATAGGCCGCCTCAAAGTATCTTCAGACAGTCGCTGAATATTCTATTGCACTATGTCACTTCCCAGACTGCTCAATTTACTCGTTTAGCGCTCTTTTAATTAAATCCAAACACTCACCCCAATCACCCAAAAACGCATCAAAATTGTTAAAAAAAAAGAGAGAGAAAAAAAAAGGAAAATAAAAATGCACACTCAAAAATCGTTCAAATTGGTCAAAATTTCAATCGAATTTATCAAAAATGGCGTAATTTCGATTTACTTAGGTTGATTTCTAAGCGTCTGATTTTCCTTGAGACACAATATCAGAAAAGTTGGTAGATATAGCGGAGAGGTAAAGGAGAATCGTCAATGTCGTCCAATAGGAAGGAATGAGCAATTATCTGTTACCTCCCTTGAAAATCATTCAGAACTCGCTTATTTCAATCATCCATTTACCTTCCGCAACATTTTGTAACGCACGAGCTTTCACAATGTAAACCGAGGTTTCCAAATAAAAATCATTAAGAAACCTCGGTTAACACTGTTAAAGTTCATTACTTCCGAAGCGTTGCGGAACTATTCCGGGTCCACTACCTTTATGGGAATCGGACTAAGCAGATTAAAAAGTGCTTAATCCTTAGTTTATTTGACCCGAATTTGACCTCTGTGGAATAAAATACTTATTATTCAATAATCGACATATTTTATCATTTTACAAAATATATATTACGTTCAATACCGTTTGTTATTCCTTCATATAAAAGCACGTGCAAAGTTGAGTACGAATAATCAGATTTTTATTCAGCTAAATAGCAGGGGTCAGATTCGTGTCAATAAAACTACGCTAAAAATCGCAGTTTCTTATTTTAAGGGGAACTGGACTATATAGACCTGCAATTTCAAGTGAGTGATCAAAGAGCAATTTTACATTGTAGGAGAAAACGGTTTATCGAACCTCACTCTTTCTTGCGGAATAAAAATACCCTATCGACAGTAAATGTTTGTTAACATTCCAGTTGGCTTTAGATTTAATTCATTAGAAGAACAATAAAGATTTCATTACTGGCTTTCAAGCAAAGACTAAACCGGGCAGACCGGACCGGATTGAGGTAAAAATACTTTTGTAATCATGCGGTAAAGGGGGTCGTGAAATTGAGTCTCATTCCGATCAAAATCATTCTAAGTCACTAACTAAGCGCTTCATTCATTCATTCATTCATTCATTCATTCATTCATTCTTTCTTTCATTCATTCATTAATTTACTCTCTCAAAAACACTCACTAAAACCATTCAAAAACAAATCGTTAAAAAACGTAAAAAATAACCAATCCCTGATTGTTTTTACACATTTATGGATTTGAAAGAGTCTGATTGGTCCACCAAGACACACAATTCTTTTTCAAAATACTACTTACGTTTTTTGTAAAAGGAATGTTATAATACTCGTTAATTTCAGTGAACGAAATTAGTGATTTCTATTGCCTCCAATTAATTTCATTCAAACTCACTCATCACACACACCCAATTTTAATCTGAGAGCATCTTCTCTCTCTCTTTCTCTTTCTCTTTTTCTCTCTCTCTCTTTCTCTCTATCTATCTGGCTGTCTCTCTCTCTTTTTCTCTCTTTCATGTCCTTGTCTTTCTCTCCCTCTCGCTCTTTCCTCTCTCTGTTATTTTTTCTTTTGTCTCTCTGACTTCTAATTTTCAAGGGAAACATTTTAATCTTGGCTTGGGAAAAGGAAAACTAAATAGCGCACATGAGGGAACAAAGAAGGTTTGAATGGAATTTAACGCCGCTTTCAACACTATTTCAGGTATATAGCGGCGACACAGATGGAACTACAAACAGTTAATTATATATAAATTACAATAACAAGAAAATAACAATAAAGCTACAATTCAGAAAGTCATGAAATTACCAAGTTGAATTATTTTGGAATGATTTGAGAATGAAATTGAATGATTGCGAAGACAAAGGTTTGAGAGAGATTGAAGGGAGATGAATCATAGTCGATAATGTCCAATTTTGTACAACTCACAGACATATTTTTGACACTTTCTGACCTTTCCATTTCCCTTTGACATTTCATCGGCATATCTTTTGCACACAATTTTTAACCGATGATGCAGTTTCTGTCTTTTCTCCAGATATCGCCGACAACTAGCCTACTTTGTTCTTTGGTTATTTGCCAATGATAAATCGCCGATTTTGTTTGACTTAAGCTTAAGGATACGAAATCATATTTTACCTGCGTTCGAGATAACAGAACGATGTAGACTGTTTGCATATCATGCCCATTTTCGCACCTGCACTTGTGTGCAAAGCGGGGTCAAATTTGCAAACAGTTGGTACCTTTATTCATCCTGAATGCAGGGCTGACTTGCTGTCTCGTGAACCAATAAATACAAGTGGTTCTTTCGCTATCAAAAAATAAGCCCGTGCGTGACATTTCCAATAATTTTACAAATGCGCAGCGCTAAGGTTCAGATCAGTCTAAGCATTCGCAGTGTCTGACCAGAGTCTGCACAAAAGGTAGTATAGATACACGTAGCTGCCGAAATATTATGTTTGTTCACAATCGCCGAAAAATCAATTCGCAAGCTGCATGGATATGTTGGTCAATTTTTATCTATCACGCACACATGTAATTGATGGAAATGTCACGCACATGCTCAAATTATATTCCCAATGGCTCAAGATAAGGAGGAGTCATCTGCAATGTCCCACTTAAACTCTATGTTGTGTGCACGCAATGGAATCGTCTTAAAGAGACGAATTCATTGAGTATCCTCAGTATAACTCATTTTTTTTCTTTAATTAAAATATTATTCAATTTCTACTTTTATTTATTTATTTTGGGTTCAGGTAATTGTGCAGAAAATGATGAGTATTTTGTGCCACCATAGCTTGAATTTAACAGTCCTGAAACAATACTGATCTTGACAAAATATATCCTAATTAAACGTAAAGATCTTCGCTAGGCTCGGTGTACACCAAATAATGACTGTTCTGTGCCACCATAGTTTGTATCAAGCGTAGTGAAAAAGTACCACCAGTAGCCGGATTACCTAACAAAATACCGAATTTTCTACATTTACGTACGAAGCACATTCCACTTCACGGTAACGTCCTATATTCCGAATGATGATTTTCTAGACTTTGTAGCATTTGTCTTCCATTGTTTTGTGTATATTCGTAAACCGAAGCGTGGTGGCAGCTGTTGGCTCGGAAAGGATGCAATGGTAGTACTTCTGAGAGATTTACTACGAAACAAGTGTCCGGTACTCCAACCGCCGCGATATGACTCTGTCTTAAGCGGCGTTAAACCCCAGTCAAACAAACCCCCATCTGCTTGATTGGAGTGACCTCACTGGAATTTACTTCCGGGGGTCGTTGTTTTGTAAAAGCAGATCTTAAAGAAAAAATAGTGCGGCTTGAAAATGGCATTTTAAAGTAGAGAACAGTGATCCACGTGCATATTTAATTGATTTTTTGCTAGTTGTGCACCTCTTCTTTAATATAATGCTTGGTTAGATCTTTTTTGTGCACAATTTTCTTTCCGGGAGGACGGATGAGCGACGGCGGGAGGGCGCAAACTAACTGTCCTCTTCATAGGTAGGAAAAAGAGGGTTCCCTTACTCTGGCTTGAATAGCCCAAAACTTGAACCTAAACAAACCAGTTTACATCCTGGTAGATTCCTATTGGATACTAAATCGATTACAGACAAGATTATAAAATAACTGATTTAAAAAAGGACAAAGAAATTTCTATGTCTTCCAATGATCCTTTAGAGCTTATTAATAGTTTATGGATAACAAAATCAGTTATTCATTTATCTTAAAGTCAACAAGTTTTGAATTGTCGGTTGACTTACAGTTAACAACATCGTGAAATTGACTGTCATTCCGATAAAAACCATTCTTAATCGCTAACTAAAGCGCTCCATTCATCCATTCCTAACACTCACTCAAATATTTAAAAAAGCTCAAAAATCACTATAAACACAAGATCAACAACTACATTCAAAATAAATTCGCTTTAAAAACTCAACGATTTCATTGACTTAAATGAATTTGAAGGCGCCTGATTGGTTCTTAAAGAAAAAAGGAGCTATTTATACAATTTGTATGAATATTGTATTAAATTGAAGAAATAAATACCTCTTTTTTTATCTTGAACAAAATTAGCGGTATTTAATTTCACTTATTCAATTTCAATCCAAAATTATTCCAAAATCGCTCACCTTGTCAATTTAGCGATGTTTCTAACTGTAGATTTGGTGTTAGTCGATCAATCAATCAATCAATCAATCAATCAATCAATCAAGGTTTAGCTTTTCTTTAATTTCAGCTAAAATCGCAATGTTATTCTGGACACCGTTTATGAAAGTGTTTGTGCTTTCATTTAAGTATTTTTGTGCTTAGATATAATTAACTTTTGTCTGAAAAAAAATATATAGAGAAAAAATTATAACTTTGAAAACTCTTTTTATCGGATAAAAAGCATTGACAGCAAAAAGAAAGAGTAACCATTCAGATTCAACGTTGATCTGTGCCCGGAATTGAAGTTATCAAGCGAGCTTTTTCTTGATGGAGTCATTAATAGTTGTTTTAAACATGCGTGATAAATATATAAAACGTAATTAGTTTTGTGTATGAAAAAAAATATCTAGCGAGGTTGAGGGGATAGATTATTGTCGAGGCTCTGCGGAGACAATTATCAATTCCCACAACCGAGTTAGATTTTGTTCATACAATACAATAAGTATTTATCTTATAACCTCTATTTGCCTTGTTTCCGTCGGTGTTTCTAACAGAAATGCAGGTTTCTAAACATAACCGCATTATTTCATCGTTCTGAAAATATCCATGTGATATCATAAAAATACCTTATTAAGATGTTATTTAACATGATCGTGTACAATACTGAATTCTATTGGATGAGTACCCTGCAGAACCAGTCTATATTTGACGAGCCGTTAGCCGAGTCAAAATATAGACTGGTTCTGCAGGGTACGAATCCAATGATTTCAGTATTGTACTCGATCATGTTAAATGACATCTTTATTTCACACCATACACTGAAAGTGTTACAACTAACGATTCGCGATATTAGAGAGAGACGAAGGGAATAGATCCAAAATGATCCGGTTAAGGGCGTCAAATGCAAGTCACTATGAACATGTTGAAATTGAAACAAACATTTGTTCTAAAAATAGAATTCCACGTGAAATGTTTATTTCATGTGTCAAGTCGATAAGTGCTTACTGATTATAATATGTAATTAACATTAAACTGGTTGACTACCCGTCGTCGCTTGAAACATACATTTTCATGTGAACAAATGATAAACAATGTAACAAATGAAGAAATCAAGAATCGTCTCAAGATCAAACTTATTTAAATACCTCCGAACAGAGGGTTTGATACATTGAAAAGGCTGCGAAAAGTGGTGATATCTATATTCGGGACTGCAGCCTCGCTTTCATCATACAATATAGCTTGCCTCACTTTCATCGTACAATATAGGTTGTCTCGATTTGGAATAAAATCTGTATTGCACAGTAGCCTCGTTCTGGTTGTACAATATGGATCTAGATATTTCACTCTCACGTGATGCAAAATAAGCGTTGTCATTGGTCTAAATTGTTTAGGTGTGAAATAAAGGTTGTAATCACACGGATATTTGTATAGTTATAAGTTAAAATGATATCTGATGGCTGTTTATTATAGAGGAGAGGGAACCAATAATCAAAGCATTAACGTTTAACGTTTCAACATGCGTGCTTTTGAGTAGATCGTGATTAAATCAAAGCGCTAAAAGCGCTTAAGGCCTGGTTTATAAAGAGGCAAGGTGACATTATAAAATAAAATGACATCTCTGATGGCTATTCATTATAGAAGAGAGGGAAACATTAATTAAGGCATAAACGTGTAACGTTTTAATAGGCGTGCTTTTGACTAGTTTGTGATTAAATCAAAGCGCTTAAAAGGCCGAAGGCCTGGTTTGTAAAGTGGCAAGGTGACATTATAAGATAAAATGATATCTCTGATTGCTGTTCATTATAGAGGAGAGGGAAACATTTATCAAGGCATAAACGTTTAACGTTTTAACAGGCGTGCTTTTGAGCAGTTCCTGTTTAAATCAAATCGCTAAAATCGCTGAAGGAATGGATTATAAAGAGGCAAGGTGACATTATAAGATAAAACGTTATCTCTGATCACTGTTCATTTAAGAAGAGAGGGAAACATAAATTAAGGTATAAACGTTTAACATGCGTGCTTTTGAGGAGTTCGTGTTAAAAAAAAGGAAATGCAGCAAATAGGTGAGCTAATGAAAGTGCAAGGAATTTAAAATAAATTAAATAGTTGGTTAATTGATTCTCTTAGTTAAGATTCTAAAAGAGTCCCTTTACACAAATAATAAAACAATTTAGGCGTTCAGGAAGCAAAACGTTTGCGTTTTTAGCTCCGAGAACACCTATTAGAAAAGTCCATTCGGAACATCGCTCGGTCTTTTCAATGAACTGGAAAGTACCTGGGGCGCTAAGGTAGTAATTTTGGGTCATTTTATGGATAATTCGACTTCTAGTGGTATTTTGATCAATACCCTTGAAAGATAACAAATTCCTTAAATGCTTTCCGATCGTCTGTGAACATCTTTTTGGGATGTTACGATTTGAAAACAAAACGCAGTAAAACCATTTCCAAGCTACCAGCTGCTTTCCAACAAAGGTCTAAAATTATCAACACATTATTAGAGGGCAAATAGTCGGAAAGGATGAGTGCCGCAGTCCTGGATTTTTACACAGGACCTTTCGATTTTTAGTCCAATGCGCTACCACCAACTGCGCTATGACGGCGACTCCTGGTATTACCAAGGGCATTTTTGGTACACATGGCCACTATTAAAAGAGCAACCTATTCTATTGGGGGTTTAACTCTCGGAGCATTTGTGCGAATAATTCTAGAAATCGGTGTAAAACTCGCTTACTTCCCGAAAATGAAAAAAAGTTGAACAGTTACAGTTTATAACATCGTGAAATTGACATAACAAGTGATTTTCGAATGAGTTTGGAAATTAAATTGAGGAGTGCGACGAGTTAAAAGAAAGGTAATCAAATATCACCAGAATAAACAAAATTAGCGATATTTATCTCGGCTTGGCTTTCTATGAAACAATCGTTATATAATAAAAAAAATACTCTTAAAGAGGACCACATTAGCAATTCTTCGGATAGAAAGCTTTAGTTAAAGATGGGGGGGTACAATATCGTTGATTTCGTTTCTCTGAGACGAAGTGAGCGACATCGTATTACCTCCCATAATTTACACTTGCTCATCCAATTTAGCCAATTTTATTCCGAAACATTTAATAATATTTACATTTTTAATTTCACGATGTTTAACTATGCTCAGCCTGCGAACAGTTAACACGTCGTGATATTGACAATCATCTCGTTCAAAACCATTCCAAACCATTCGCCCAGTGCTCTTTCAAATGACAATTACTTCATTCCAAACACTCACTCAAACCATTCAAAAACGCTATAAAACTCACTGAAAAGGTAGTGTCAAAACAGCCATTCAAAATCAACAAATCTCAAAACTCGCTCCACACACTCATTCGATTTCATTCCTAAATCAGTCCAAAATCATTCATCTTGTTATTTTCATGTTCTTATCTGTTCTTAACTCTACCTTTCCTAGACTTCAAGGGTCCATATTTTTCTTGATCGATTTGAGTGAGTGTTAGTAGTGAATGAATGGAGCGCTGAGTGAGTGATCTAGAATGAATTTGATCAGAATGAGTGTCAATTTCACGATGTTATTAAGGTTTATACGCATGAAGTAAAGAACATTTTCTTAATACTTTCCGATCGTCTGCGGAGATTTTTTGAGCATTTTATAATTTGATGACAAAACGCAGTAAACATACTCCTTTTTGTTATCATATTACAATATGCCCACTTTTATTCTTTCGTTGATTTTACGTTGACGTCATCTTTAGTGTTATCGTTGATGTTTGTGACGTCATATAGGCTAAACCCACGAAACGACGTGCTTTCGTGGCTGCGCCCGTATTAATCGCCGAGGGTTCCCGATAGGAAACTTTACTGTCATACGCTTCGTGAAAATCAACGTATTTCTGTACTTCTATAAGAAGTTAATTCGCTCTAAGAAGTACCGATTTAAAATCGAACAATCAAAACGATTTGAAAATTTGCGTAAAAAAAGCCCAATGGACTTTTGGAAATTTTTCCAAAAACAAAAGGAGCACACCGATAGCGACATCAAATTGGATGACTTCAAATCCCACTTTTCGCAGCTATACAACGATATTACGACAAATATTTTACCAGAGGTTGAAGATTTCTCCAAAAATCATGATTTCAAAGCAGACGATTGCTTATATGATGAATTAAACATGCCCATTTCATACAGCGAGGTCGATTCGGTTATAAATAGTTTAAAACGAGGTAAAACACCGAGCCCGTCCGACGATATGCTAAATGAATATTTTATAGAATCAAAAGATATAGTATGTGGTCATTTAACAGACATGTTCAATATCATATTAGACTCAGGCAATTTCCCAGAAATATGGTCTAAATGTTGTATTATCCCCCTTTACAAGAAAGGAGAAAAAGATGACCCTAAAAATTACCGCGGGATAACTCTAACAAGCAATTTAGGGAAAATATTTACTAGTATATTAAATTCTAGAGTCGAAGCATGGTTTGAAAAGAATAATTTTCTTTCTGATTCTCAATTTGGTTTCAGGAAAATATGTGGCACTACCGATGCAGTTTTTATTTTATCAAATCTTATCGAACATGTTTTGAATTATAATATGCGCTTACCTTGCGCTTTTATAGATTTGAAAAAAGCGTTCGACTCTGTGAATAGAGAAGCCTTATGGTACAAACTATTTAACATGGGTTTAAAGGGCAAAATTCTTAATGTTTTTCGTTCAATGTATGAATCGGTTAAATCATGTGTCAAACATTGTAATTCTTTCTCGGATTTTTTCGATATATCGGTAGGCTTGATCCAAGGACAAACAACGTCCCCGGCATTATTTGCATTATTTTTAGAAGATCTAGAGCTCTTTCTGCAAGAAGAAAACGTAAACGGTTTAACTGTATACGAAATATGCTTCATCGTCTTATTATTTGCTGATGACATGGTATTAATCGGAAATTCTGTTGAAGATCTACAACACAGTCTAAATCATTTAAATATGTACTGTTCAGAATGGGGCTTAGAAGTTAACATTGAAAAAACAAAAATAGTTGTCTTTAGGAAAAGAGGTAAAATAACGCCGGACGAAAAATGGTTTTACAAAAATGACGCAATAGACGTGGTCGACAATTTCAATTATCTAGGTGTTATTTTCAATTATACAGGGAGTTTCATCCTACAAAATCAGTACGCTGCTGGAAAAGCATTAAAAGCCATGCACGTTTTGAAAAACAATATTTCAAAATATAATGTGAACCCAAAAATAGCACTAGATTTGTTTGATGCCTTTGTTACGCCAATAATAAATTACGGGAGCCAAATTTGGGGATTTACTAAATCTAAAGATCTCGAACGTATCCACCTTAAATTTTGTAAAATGTTGCTCGGGGTTAAACAATCAACAAGTAACGCGGCAGTATACGGCGAGCTGGGTCGTTTCCCTCTATATATAAGTCGATACATTCTTATCTTTAAATATTTCTTCAAAATGTCAAAGTCAAATAACATTCTTACGAAAACCATTTTTAAAGTTATATTAAATGACATGTCTAACAATAAATCAAACTGGTTGTCCAGAGTCAAATATCTACTAGCAGAAAATGGATTTCTATACGTCTGGGATCAACCGGAAGCCGTCAATGAAAAACATTTAATACCGTTGATCACACAAAGGTTAAGAGACTCCTTTTTGCAAAAATGGAATTCCGATATATCCTCAAACATGACTCTTTCTACTTTGTATAGTGAAATAAAAACTAATTTTGAGTTAGAGAAGTACTTAATCGATATAACGCCAAATCACCTTCGCAAATGCTTAACAAAAATTCGAGTTTCTTCTCATGTTTTAAAGATAGAAACAGGGAGGCATGGACGCGTACGCATACCTCGCAATGAACGTAAATGTGAACGTTGTAATTTGAACTGTATTGAGGACGAGTATCATTTTATAATCGAATGTCCCTTTTATCATGATCTAAGACAAAAATACATAAGAAAATACTACATTGTTAATCCAAGTATGTTCAAGTTCCTTGCCCTTTTGCAAAGTAATAACTATAAAATTGTTCTAAATTTATGCGAATTTATTTATTCTGCTTTCGCCTTGAGAAATAATACGTAGCCTTGATTAGAAAGTAGTTTAATTTACTCTTTTCAGGATATCTTTTTCTTAGCATGTTCACTCAATACCCGTTTTTACATAAACAATGTTAATCACTTAAACGTTGATGGAAAAAAACACCGAAATAAAAGGAGAAATTGCTTGCCATCATCGTTTCTCATAGTATATTATAACCAAGTTTATCAAAATTATATGTATCTAGTACAGAGTCGACACGATATTTTACATCTTCCGTGACATTAGTTATATGCATTTTACTTATATGTATCCTATATAGTTATTTACGTCACGCACATGTTGACCAATATTTGTTTTGTTTCTTTGTATGTATCACAATGTACGATTTGTTATGTACAAGTGAAATAAACTATCTATCTATCTATCTGTTTTCCATCAATTATGTCGATTGACCAATCAAAACACTCACTTACAATGGCTATTTCTGCTTCTTAGCTTCGGTCATTTTTGTTGAAGGGAAGTTTATACGTCGACATTCGTCGTTTTTCTTCACAAACCTCGCCACTACAGCTGATTCTAAGCTGTTGTTACTAGGTTTAAGAAGAAAATCGACGAATGACAGCTAGAATAACCTGTATTTACCCCGTTTAGGAAGGCCTCTAAAGAGTTTCTGTTTCTTTTATGTCCATGTCGATATATCAACAAATAATTAACGCTAAGAATATTTCTAAATATATAACTGAGTTTGAATGGCGAGACCAGCGATTATAAGAAGACGTTTCCAATGAGATAATGGATTGCAGAATTTCATATTAAGTTACTACTGTAGAAGCAACTTTAATTTTTTACTTACGCAAAAAATTATCGTAAGATGTTTTGCAAAACAGGCCCCTCGCTGCGATTCGCTGATCCCCACCTTTATCATTCATGCTACTCATCGAAGAGAAGCAAACGCTCCGAAACCGTCCGGAACGTTCCGAAATGACTCAACACGATCAACAACGTCATTCAAAACTATTAAATCATTCCGTAATATTATTAGCTGACGTGATAAGCGTCTGTTTGGTTTGTGTAGACAGACAAACCTATAGAAAAAAATAAGATTTAAAATAAAACGTGCATTATCGATCACTTATGGCACCATCAAAAAGCGGTCGTTAAATAGAATAGTCGCTTAGTACATGAACCCTAATTTTGATTAGACTATTTTTATTTATAATTCTATATTGTACAAACTCATTAGACAGGTTCTATAGAGTTTTAACAACAAAGGATATATTTGACACAATGTTAAGAATATTTCGTTCTTCATTTTAAAATATTTTGATGTAATGTTAGGTAATTTGAAAACGCTCGCTTTATAAAAATGTTTGCTTAATAAACGTAGTCGCTCGTGCAAGATTGGATGTATATTCCTTTTGAACGAAATAAGCAATATTATTTTACCTCCCTTTGGTGCCATTTGAAATTCATTCATCACATTCCTTCCTTATATGTTTCTCTCAGTTCAACGCTAGAACAGAAACTAACAATTACTATTAATTTCTTTCCCCCCAAATCACTAGACCAAGACATTTAAGATGACCATGGTCTTGGTACAATGCATAAACGGAGAATAATCGTTTATTTCATTCTGATCGATTTCCATTTCATTGAGGGAACAACAAAAGCTATATCTTCACGAGTGGCCTAGCTACGGTTGAAATTAAAGCTTGTGTTGTTCATGAAATGAAATATTAATCTATCTTACGCGAAAAACAAACGATTTCTTTATTTCTTTAATACAAAATGGGACAAAATGTGAAACGTTTTAAACATTTGTTAAAGCGCGTTATTTTGCATGTGCTTGCTTTGTACCTTCACGGTAACGTCACTCCGCTTAGATAGGGTGCAAGATTTTGATAATTTGACTGTCTAGGCGTTCATTCTATCAAATGATAATCTACCAGTATTTTTCGAAAATCAACCTTTTGGTGAAATTGGCCATGTGTTAATTCTTTCAAAGAACACACACTCAAACAATTCAAAAACGCTCCAAAATCACTAAAAAATAACAGATCAACAACTTCATCCCAAATGAAATACAAACATATAAAAACGCGATTTATTTATTTTGAATGTAGTTGTTGGTCATATTTAAAAAAAATTGGAGCGCCTTTGAATGTTTTGAGTGAATGCGTGGATTAATGAATTGAGCGCAGAGTGAGCGATTTAGAAAGGTTTGGATTGAGATGAATGTCAGTTTCACGATATATCTTACTGGAATAGAGGGTTCAGCGAGAGATTGCCGTGTCCAGCTAGCTCACTCGATAATGCATGGGGCTGACAATCCGGGGATCGCGAGTTCGAATCTCGGCTCGGCTTTCTAAGAAACAATCGTTTTATTATGAAGCAATATTCTTAAAGAGGACCACATTAGCAATTCTTCGGATAGAAATATTTAGTAAGTAAGACGGTACAACTCTGGATTCATACAATCGGAATTTGTTTCATGGTAACAGTTGAATCGCTCGATTGGTTCGTGAAGATACACAAATGTATTCATGAAACAGTAGGTTGATTTTATCAAAACATGGGGGGGGGGGGGGGGGAATACGATATCGTTGATTTCGTTCCTCTGGGACGAAGTAAGCGACATCGTATTACCTTCCATAATTTACACTTGCTAATCCCATCTTGTCAATTTTATTCCGAAGCATTCAATAATATTCACATTTTTTAATATTACGATGCTATAACTAACTATAGCCCCTTGTCAGCTTGCTTACAGTTAACACGTCTGAAAATTGGCATTCATCTCGATCAAAACCATTCCAAACCATTCGCCCAGCGCTCCTTCAATCATTCCAAACACTCACTCAAACCATTCAAAAACGCTACAAACTCACTGAAAAGGTAGTGTCAAAACAGCCATTCAAAATCAACAAATCTCAAAACTCGCTCCACACACTCATTCAATTTCATTCCTAAATCAGTCCAATATCATTCATCTTGTTATTTTCATGTTCTTATCTTTTCTTAACTCTACTCTACCCTGACTTCCAGGGTTCATATTCTTTTTGGATCGATTTGAGTGAGTGTTAGTAGTGAATGAAGGGAGCGCTGAGTGAGTGATCTAGAATGAATTTGATCAGAATGAGTGTCAATTTCACGATGTTATTAAGGTTTATACGCATGAAGTTAAGAACATATTCTTAATACTTTCCGATCGTCTGCGGAGATTTTTTGAGCATTTCATAATTTGATGACAAAACGCAGTAAACATACTCCGTTTTGTTATCATATTACAATATGCCCACTTTTATTCTTTCGTTGATTTTACATTGATGTCATCTTTTGTGTTATCGTTGATGTTTGTGACGTCATATAGGCTAAGCCCACGAAACGACGAGCTTTCGTGGCTGCGCCCGTATTAATCGCCGAAGGTTCCCGAAAGGAAAATTAACTGTCATGCGCTTCGTGAAAATCAACGTATTTCTGCTTTCCATCAATGATGTCGATTGACCAATCAAAACGCTTATTTACAATGGGTAGGCAATCGAACTCCGGCTATTTCTGCTTCTTAGCTTCGGTCATTTTTGTTGAAGGGAAGTTTATACGTCGAAATTCGTCGTTTTTCTTCACAAACCTCGCCACTACAGCTGATTTTAAGCTGTTGTTACTAGGTTTTAGAAGAAAATCGACGAATGACAGCTAGAATAACCTGTATTTACCCCGTTTAGGAAGGCCTCTAAAGAGTTTCTGTTTCTTTTATGTCCATGTCGATATATCAACAAATAATTAACGCTAAGAATATTTCTAAATATATAACGGGGTTTGATTGGCGAGACCAGCGATTATAAGAAGACGTTTCCAATGAGATAATGGATTGCAGAATTTCATATTTAGTTACTACTGTAGAAGCAACTTTAATTTTTTACTTACGCAAAAAATTATCGTAAGATGTTTTGCAAAACAGGCCCCTCGCTGCGATTCGCTGATCCCCACCTTTATCATTCATGCTACTCATCGAAGAGAAGCAAACGCTCCGAAACCGTCCGGAACGTTCCGAAATGACTCAACACGATCAACAACGTCATTCAAAACTATTAAATCATTCCGTAATATTATTAGCTGACGTGATAAGCGTCTGTTTGGTTTGTGTAGACAGACAAACCTATAGAAAAAAATAAGATTTAAAATAAAACGTGCATAAACGATCACTTATGGCACCATCAAAGAGCGGTCGTTAAATAGAATAGTCGCTTAGTACACGAACCCTAATTTTGATTAGACTATTTTTTTATAATTCTATATTGCACAAACTCATAAGAAGAATTCTATAGAGTTATAACAAAAAAGGATATATTTGAAACAATGTTAAGAGTAATACTATCTTCATTTTGAGATAACTTGATGTAATGAAAGGTAATTTGAAAACGCTCGCTTTATTAAAACGGTTGCTTGATAAACGTTGTCGCTCGTGCAAGATTGGATGTATATTCATTTTGAACGAAATCAGCAATATGCTTTTACCTCCCTTTGGTGCCATTTGAAATTCATTCATCACACTTACATGTTTCTCTCAGCTCAACACTAGAACTGAAATTTAACAATTCTTATTAATTTCTTTCCCCCCAAATCACTAGACCTCGAATGACATTTAAGATGACCATGGTCTTGGTACAATGCATAAAGGGAGAATAATCGTTTATTTCATTCTGATCGATTCCATTTCATTGAGCGAACAATAAAAGCTATATTTTCACGAGTGGCTCAGCTACGAATTAAAAAAGCTTTTGTTGTTCATTAAATGAAATATCAATCTATCTTACGCGAAAACAAACGATTTCTTTATTTCTTTAATACAAAATGGGACAAAATGTGAAACGTTTTAGACATTTGTTAAAGCGCGTTATTTTGCATGTGCTTGCTTTGTACCTTCACGGTAACGTCACTCCGCTTAGATAGGGTGCAAGATTTTGATAATTTGACTGTCTAGGCGTTGATTCTATCAAATGATAATCTACCAGTATCAAACCTTTTGGTGAAATTGGCCATGTGTGTTCTTTCAAAGAACACACACTCAAACAATTCAAAAACGCTCCAAAATCACTAAAAAAATAACAGATCAACAACTTCATCCCAAATGAAATACAAACATATAAAAACGCGATTTATTTATTTTGAATGTAGTTGTTGGTCATATTTTTTTTTTAAAAAAAAAATTGGAGCGCCTTTGAATGTTTTGAGTGAATGTGTGGATGAATGAATTGACCGCAGAGTGAGCGATTTAGAAAGGTTTGGATTGAGATGAATGTCAGTCTCACGATGAAACTTACTGTAAAAGAGGGTTCGAAGAGACATTGTCGAGTCCAGCAGGCTCAATCGATACTGCATGGTCCTGACAATCCGGGGGTCGCGAGTTCGAATCTCGTCTCGGCTTTGTATGAAACAATCGTTATAAAATAAAGCAATATTCCTAAAGAGGACCACATGAGCAATTCTTCGGATAGAAATCTCAAGTAAGACAGACGAAAAACTTTGGATTCAGACAATCGGAATTGGCGGAATGGTTACAGTCGAAGCGCATTATTGGTTCGTGAAGATACACAAATGTATTTATAAAAACAGTAGGTTAGTTTTATCAAAGGATAAGGGGGGGGGGGATAAGATATCGTTGATTTCTTTCCTCTTGCACGAAGTTAGCGACATCGTATTACCTTCCACAATTTACACTTGCTCATCCCATTAAGTCAATTTTATTCCGAAACCTTTAATAATATTCACATTTTTAAATTTCACAACGTTTTAACTATGTCCCCTTGTCAGCCTGCGTACAGTCAATAATATCGTGAAATTGAGATTCATCTCGATGTAACAATTCCAAACCATTCGCCCAGCGCTCCTTCATTCATTCAAAACACTCACTCAAACCATTCAAAACGCTACAAACTCACTGAAAAAGATAGTGTCATGAACATAAAATCCTTTCTTTGACAATAATTTATAAACATTTTATAGGTACTTGAAGAAATAGGCAGCTATTCATAGAACTTGTATGCATATCCTATTAAGAGGGGTTATAAATAATGCTTAGTTTGTTCACCTTGAACAAAATTAGCAATATTAGATTACGCCCCTTAAAATTCACTCAAATCTCGTTTCACACACTAATTCAGTTTCATTCCTAAATCATTCCAAAATCATTCATCTTGTCAATTCGGCTCTTAACTGTACTCTACAAAGACTTTCAAGGTCTATATTTTCCGCTTTTGCTGTATGCTTATTTCAAGCATGACTGTACACTTTCTGAATGGCGTTTATAGCGCGTCGGACTATCAATCAAAAGGTTCCGGGTTCGAATCCCCACGGTGACACTCCTCCTTACCGACTTTTTGTCTTCAACAAATTGGTTGATTTCCGTAAACCTAAGAGGGATAGCAGCTGGAGGCTAGTAAAGTAGGCAATGGTAGTACTGGTGTGAGAAATACAAGTACTACACTCAGGATGAATTCTGATAGTTTAAAGGGAAACAGAGTTACATTTGTAAATAAAGAATCCCCTACATATTTCATGGTTGAAGACGGATTTCCGAGAAATTAAGACCGATCAAATTTAACAAAAGAACGCAAAAGCATAAACCATCATACAGAAAAACAAAGACAAAAAAGTCAAGAAACAGTTTAAGAAAAAAAAAAAAAACTATAGTCAATAAAAACAATCATCGGACATTAATTTCCTTATGACGTTAAACAGTTAGAAATATCGTGTAATTGACAAGTTGAATGTTTTTTTTAATTAATTTTGAATGATTTTGAATGGATGTGTGGGGGCGAGTTTTGAATGACATATAAGGGGGGGGGGGTCATTGAATGTCGCAAATTTCGTTCAACTAAGACGAAGTTAGCAATATATCTATTACCCCCATTTAGAACAAATCTAAGTATATTCCAATTTTGTGTCTTCAGGAACAAATCTGATGCTTTAAAATCCACACCAGCTACAATAATCTTAAAGTACTTAAACAAATTCTAATTATTTTTTGATCGTATGGATCGATTTCGAACTGTTTTAACGATTTTGGAGCTTTTTTGAGAGATTTGAGTGAGTGTTCGAAATGTATGAAGGAAGGAGACGCCGAGTGAATAATTAAGAATTGTTTAGATCGAGGTGAATGCCAGCTTCACGATATTACTAACTGTACATGTACAATGTCACCATCCACAAATTACCTGATAGGGGAAGGAAACGTGGAGTTAACTTTTTCTCAGACAACTTTCTTCGGTTTGCAAGAGAATCGAAGCCGGTACCAACCGATCCGTGCCCTGCAATTACAGTAAGTTACATGGTGACATTTATCTCCATCAAAACCATTCTAAATCGCTCACTCAGCGATCCATTCATTCATTCCAAACACTCACTCAACCCTTTCAAAAACTATCCAAAATGACTAAAAAGATAAGATCAACTACTTCATCCAATATAAATTGAACTAGACAATAAATAGCGATATTTGTGACATGATTGAAATTGACAGCGTTGGCTCTTGCCGAAATGGGAAGCTATATTTAGAACGTTGATATGCATATTTTATTAAAGCGGGTAATAAATATCGCTAATTCCGTTAATCTTGAACAAAATTAGCGATATTGGATTACTTCCCTTCTACGTCACTCATCTTACTCATCGCACTCATTCAATTTCATTCAAATATCATTCCAAAATTATTCTTCTTATCAATTTCACGATAATGTTAAATGTACGCCATTGACTCCGCATTTAGCAATCGTCATGAAGTGCGAAAGAAGAAAGCCTTAAATGATCATTATTTCAACGACGATTTAACGTAACCTAAATGTTTTCTCTTTGTATACTTTATAGCTGGTAGAGCATAATTTCCGCCCATAAAATCTTAGATTAAAAAAACAAACAAACAAAAAAAAATCGTTATGGGCGATCTCATGGCTTCTTCCTAACATTTGATATTAATTGAATGACTGGATCATTACATTTAACAATAAAAATGCGTTAAAAGCGGTATTCAATCAGGAGGGGTCACTGTTAAAAAAAGAAAACTTTCCTTTTTGCATGGAAAGGTATGCTGATTTTTTTCCAAATAAAGGAAAACAGTCGGTTTTAAACATATCGGAAAATAAGAAAATTCAATGGGTAATTTCTTAATAAAGTAGTTTTTCGTGGCATTTATACCCCATAAAATTACAAAAATTAGTGCATTTTTAACTTTTGAAGGCAGATTGTGCAAATGCAATTGAGCAAGAGAAATTTTCTTGGCAACATCCATTGTGTACATGTATAAGGTCTATCAAAATTTATGTGTTTTAAAGCTATAAGCCTGTACTGAATTTATACTAGACCTTAAACGAATAAAAAAGTTTTACTGAATAGTGGCCAATACTACCCAAGGACAGATAACTCTAGCATGAAAACGAGCATGGAAAGGTACCTTCAAATTTTGATATTGTGACTACACAATGTTGATCTATAACATATGTGACCAAGAAAAAATCATTGGTCGGGAAAATGACGCCATGTGTCCATTGCTACATTAAATTATAAGATATGAAGAGATTTTTTTTTGTTGATTCGCGTATTCATACAGTGTGATTACGTTTTTAGTTTCATATAAAAATAAAAACAACAAATACTCTCTTCATTTCTTAAGTAAAGTGATCTTTGTAGATTCAAAAAATAAACAGAAATCGCAAAGTTTCGACTTTCGTCAGCAAACCTGCGCACGTCACGTGGACTGAACATGTCGATAATTTTCGTATTTCCCAGTTGGGACATTTTAAAATGCCGTATCATTTCAATCCTTCTCAAGAACGCGGAAATTCTATTTCTATACCATCTGGCACTCCTTGAAATATTTTTTTGGAAAAACAGATATGATTCAAACACACATAGATTAACCAGAGGTCGTGAAATGATGAATGAGAAAGGCAAAATGAACTTAAACGATTCGGAAAACATGTAGAAAGCGAAAAGTTTAGAATCTTTTACAGTCTGCGCAAATTGCGCTGTATGATTAAGGTCTGATTTCTTTTCGCACTTAAATAACATTCGTCTCGATCAAAACCATTCCAAATCACTCGCTCAACGCTTCAATAATTCAATCCATATACTCACTCCAATCTCTCAGAAACGTTCCGAATCAGTTCCAAACATTCAACATTTCATAGAAATTTATTACCAAATAATTGCAAAATAACAAATATCGTTTATTCCGTCCGATTTTGACGGAATAAACCTTATTCTATTACCTCCCTTTAATTTCATTCAAAACCTGCTAAACACACATTTGAGTACCAAATCATTTAACTTGTCCTTTACGCGATGTTACAGTTAGTAACACCGTGAAATTAACATTTACCTCGATCAAAACCATTCAAAAACACTTACTCAGGCTTTCAATCATTCATTCAAATACCCACTCAGACCATTCAAAACGCTCCAAAGTCGTTCCAAATCGGTTCAAAATTGTTCAAAACATTTAATAATTCATTCAAATCGATAATTCATCCACAATTTCATTGGCTGGGGTAGGTCCTAGAGCGTCTGATCCGGACGTGAAGACTAACTGAACAATTATTGAAAGCGGCGTTAAACCCTATTTAAAATCAAATTCAAAATGAGACGTGGATACGAATATTTTATAAATGTGGACAATGCACTATCGCTAATTTCGCCCAATTTTTATGGAATTATCGAATATTTTTTATCTCCCTTGAATTTCACCCAAAGCTCCCTCTGCACGCTTAATCAAATTCATTCCAAAATCATTCGCCTTGTCAATTTCAAAATGTTGTTAACTGTATTTATTGATCATACATGTTTTTCCATGTCGAGTCACGTCAACCCTTCTCAAAAATGGGGTTTTCCAGTTTCTTCGTCTTTATAAAGGTTTTGTATCGTTTACATATAAGACACTTGGTGGCTTCTTGTGCTGTTCTAATTACATGGAGGTATTTAAGTATTTTGTTAACATTTGAAAATTAAATTGAAAAAAAAGTAAATATTATTTAATCATGTGAAAGACAAATTCAAGTGCGCCCAATAAATAAAGAAACCTTGCCTTACATGTACATGTGTATTTAGAAATTATTTGTACGATGCTTATCATTATTATTCTTATGATTATCATTACAATAATATGATCCCAATTGTGTATTATTTGCACCATTAATTTGTAACTTTTCCGTAAAAAAATTCATTCATTTTACCGCCCATTTTTTTATTTCAATAAATGTAATTATTACCAGCTTCATATTCTATTATTGTATCATTATTATAATATTTTATTCATATTCAATGATGATATTACCATAACATAACATGACATTATGATAAACATTATTATAATCCTTATCATTATTATTAAAATACTTCATTTATCTTTACCAGATTTAAACTTTTAGACGTTTGAAAAATATAAATGCCGCCCTACCCGAGCCATTGTAATTAATGGATTGCTCCCCGAATTTATACCAAACTTCATAACATGGCAACTTGGGCGAAATACTGTTTTTCTTTCATGAAATTCGATTTGGACTGCTTCATAATTTGTCAAAATTAAGAAACCTAAATCAATTAAGAATTCACGGGAATAGTTTGGGGGGGGGGGTGATTTTTTTTTTTCATTTAAACATGAAATGTTAAATACGCAAAGCATGAGCATACATGATTGACTATGCGTTATTTCATTCACTAATTTATTTCCTCCGGTTTAAGATTAATTTTCGATTTATACCTTCGTGAAATTTTTTTTAGAATTTTCGTTTCTTTCTGATTCGATGACATCAGGCAAAACAAGAAAATATACTTGACTATTTTAAGTTTTAGCACAGGCTGGTTTTTGTGAAGGTATTCAATATAGCTGTCGACTTTCGATCATGCAGATATGAGTTAATTTGTAAACCAGATAAAATGAACGTTTTTGACATATGCAGATAATGTAAAGGGGTTCAAACCGTGTGCATGAACACTTAATAACATCGTAAAATTGACAATCACTACGATCAAAAACATTATTAATCACTCACACAGCCTTCCAATAATTCATTGCAAATAGTAACTCCAAGCATACAAAATGCTCCGAAACGCTAAATACCGCTGGGAAATCGCTTTAAACAATTGAAATTTTATTTCAAGATGGTGTACATTTTACTGTCTGTAAAATTTTTTGAATAAAATGTGTTAAAACTAAAATTTGATTTTAAAGACAAAGGAATGGTTTGTTGGATTTAAACGAAGTGGTAAAGCACTGTGAACGATTCTTTGGCGTTTTCGAATACTTACAGAGCGTTTTTGGATGTGTTGAGTAATTGGGGTTCCATGAATGGAGCGCGAAGCGAGTGATTTAGAATATTTTTGAACAGGATTATCAACTCTCACGATGTTATTAACGAGGTCTACTCCGTAGAATCGCCAAAGGGTCCGGAGTGCATAGACGCAGGTTTTGCGACTATGAGACTCTCAAATAAGTAGACGGTGCCATCAAACCTATGTTGTGAGTCCCCGAAGCCCATCTGTGAGTCATGGTTATAAGAGAATTTAATATTATTTTAAACAGTCTCTAGCTCCTTGTAGAAGTTGAGCTTAAAATGTAGCGTATTCGTTAAAATATACGAATACGCTACTTTGACTAGGGATTACTGTAAATTTGTATGCAACTGACGGGTCAAAATAGCGAATTCTACTTATACATCCAATTCTTTCTATCATTGTATTTAAGAAAAGCATTACAATCATAACAGCACAAGCGTAGTGCTAGTCCATATCTTAAGCAGTGACTCTAAAACTGTAGGAAAGGACCTCTTAAGCAGGGACTCTAAAACTTTAGGAAAGGACCTCTAAAATACGAATTATCGAGTCATTAGGATCACATTTGGTTGAAGACGGACTGAAACCCCCGTATCCACCCCATACATACAGATACTATCACACACCCAAAACAACAACAATGACAACCAACAACAAATTTATTCGGGTAGCGTAATTAGGGACCAACGCATAGTTTTTAAGCTGTGATTACTAATTGTGTTCAAGCAAGGACGATTTTGTAACACAATTGATATTATCCACGATTTTTCTTTGGCAGGGCGGAGCCTAAGTAACGGGTCGATGCACTTAGGGTTAAGGTAAATCATCCTTTATTTATTTTTATTTTCTTCTGAAGAAAGTCGAAATAATGCATTTGAGACCGTAAAGCCTAGGCTGGAAACCAAACCCTCGTAACTTCAGCTGAAGTTACGAGGCTTTGGTAAACCAACGATGAAATGTGTTCAATTTCTCTAAGCAAGTGAATCCTTTTCGTCATAGGATATAGTTATTTGCACGCGTTCACGATTATTGCCGACTACCTTTTCAATGAACCCTGAATATTTAAAAAATAACTCGCCAAATTACGTCACGGCTAAACCCCGCCCTGCCAGTTCATTAATAACGCAGAATATTTGTTTTAATAACTCACATCTCGATAGACTGGTATTCCCATGTTTATACAGTAATGATCCATTATAGGTAGATTTTGCGCGGTGATCCGTGAAATCAACTTTTTACTGTTAGATTATCGTGCCATTTGATCGAAATAGATAAGACAGCTTTAGATATAACATTAATAAAGTTTACAATTTACCTTGTAAACCAACGTTATTGCTTGTCTTTAAACGTAAGGCTCACTCAAACACGTACTTTCATAATTGCAGTGAAGGAGTCAGGTAAAAATCCTATCATTTGCTTTTTAATTATACCCGATTTACCTATGATGATGGACTCGGCGCCTACGTCAGAGCTCAGTTTACAAAATATACAATGCAGGAATGTAAACTGAATTTTCTAGGCTCAGAAAATCAGAAAAGTGCAAAAAGTTTCGATCTAAGTCAGTCTGCGTAACCCGCGCAGTCTGACTAGGATCGACAAATTACGCACATCCGAGGTGGTCCCTTTTCGCGTGACGGGTCACAGAGCTTATAACAAATATACTGACTGTCAAAAAAACGCCTCACCAAACTTTTGAAATTCCTTTTTTTTCTTTTAGCAGAAGACAATAATTTCATATATAAATTTGAATTAAGGCATAAACTCGTACTTCCCATAGTAAGTTTGTCGTAAGGGTTCACTCGTGCGCCCCGTACGACTTTAAGAAATGATTTTTTTTTTGCGAAATCTGTACAAGTGGCTTCGTTAGTCAAAGAACAACTCGAAATTCACCCCACAAGGATACAAATATTCATATCCAGAATGCAAAGACTAAATAATGAAGAACGCGCACGCACTTTGGGCATGCTTGAAAAGGGCAGTTCCCAAAATTACGTAGCTAGACGTTTAAACGTATCAAGATCAACTAAAGTGCTTTTGGTTAGACGTGTGAACGCCACAGGAAGTCTTCAGGACAGGCGTAATTCAGGTAGGCCTCGCTCAATGTCTGTACGTCAAGACAACTTTATCCGTAAACGGCACCTTCGTGACCGGTTTTTAAAAGCTGCATCGACATCTGCAGTCGTTGTTGGTAATCAAGTAATATTATTGTAAACACAGTAGGACGCCGGTTACGTTAACGTGGGGTTGTGTGCGGAAGGCCTTACCGTGGTATGATACTTTCACAACGTCATCGACAACAACGTCGCATATGGGCTCAAAATAACCTCGGAGGGCGATGGCGGACAGTTGTGTTCAGTTACGAGTCAAGTCTCAATCTTTCACATGCCAACGGACGCGTTCGGATATATCGCCGTCTACGGTCACAATTGTTTTTAGCTCACCTGAGCACGAAGTGCTCATGTGAGCAATTGTGATCACCTTTCGTCCGGCGTCCGGCCGTCGGTCGTCGTCCGTCAACAATTTATTTAAACGACATCTCCTCCTAAACTACTAGGCCAATCAACACCAAATTTACAGAAATATTGCTTAGGTGGTCCCCTTCCACAATAGCTAAAAGAATTGAAATCCATGAAAAACCCTGGTTGCTATGGCAACAAAAAGTGAAATGTTCAGAAAATCTTAAAAATTCTTCTTCTTCTCAACCAGGAGTCCTACAGACTTAAAATTTGGCATGGATGATCAGTTCATAGACCTGAATTAAAATTGCTACAATCATATTTGTTGGGCTACTTTGTTGGGTAGTACTTTTGGTAAATTTTGAAATCTTTAACCTTCTTCTTCTTCGGAACCAGGAGCCCACCAGACTTGAAAATTGGCATGGATGATCAGCTTATAACCTTTAATTAAAATACTGAAAATCATGACTGTTGGGCAACCAGGGGCTTAGCATCTCGGGGGGGGGGGGAGGGGGGTAGTGCTTTGTTGAAAATTTTGAAATCTTTATCTGTCTTCTTCTGATGAACCAGAATCTCTAAAGCCTTAATATTTGATATGAATAATCAGTTCATAGACCCTATCTGAAATAGCTAAAATCGTGAATGTTTGGCCACCAGGTGCGTAGCACCAGCGGGCGGGAGGGTAGCTTTTAGAGCAATTCTTAAATCTTTAACCTTCTTCTTCTGATAAACCATATGCCCTACAGACTTGAAAAAAATGGCAAGGATGATCAGCATATGGACCATAATTAGAATAGCTAAAATCATAACTGTAAGGCCACCAGGCACATACCACTCTACGGAAACGTCCGATGTTCGGAATGATGATATTCTAGACTTTCATCTGGTTATCGTAATCATAGGCTGGGGTGATAATCTAGAGGTCAAAGAGGGAGTGTAGCGGTAGAGCTTGTGTGAAAAATACAGGGAGTCCAGAGTTTCAATTATACATATGAAATAAGAGGATATTCGTTCTTTCAATATGAGATCGAATTATATTTTATTGAGTGAAGAACGAAAGCTATATTTTCTCCTCCACTATCGAGTGTAGATTTTGTTGTTGATGAAATGACGGAAAGCAGGGAACAGTTTTTGATCATTTCACTGGTTTGGCGGTGAGTTTATGAAATGATAATCTACCGTTATTTCTCGATAATCCACCGATAAAGATAAAATCATGCATTTTGCTTCGATTGAGACGAACGCCTAAGCGTATATGGTCGCCCTTTAACACTCAATCTAGAACTGTCCACGTCTCCTACAGAGAGAAAATGGTTTAATCTTACGGCTATCAGCTGGATGAGCTGGGGCTTGCTATTAAGTAGTTTGTCCCAAAACACATTTAATTGGATTGTACGCCTGCCACCGCGATATGACTAAAATACTCTCAAAAGTGGCATTAAGCCACATTGAACCAATAATTTTTCCATATTACAATAGTTTTCAAGCATACTCCGGGGATCGCGAGTTCGAATCTCGGCTCGGCTTTGTATGAAACAATCGTTATATAATAAAGCAATATTCTTAAAGAGGACCACATGAGCTATTCTTCGGTTATAAATAATTGATTGATTCATACAATCGGAATTGGTTTGATGGATACAGTCGAAGCGCTCGATTGGTTAGTGAAGATACACAAATGTATTTATGGAACTGTAGGTTGATTTTATCAAAAGAGGGGGGAGGGGGGGGGTAATAAGATATCGTTGATTTCGTTCCTCTGGGACGAAGTAAGCGACATCGTATTACCTCCCATAATTTACACTTGCTCATCCCATTTAGTCAATTTTATTCCGAAACATTCAATATTTTTTTTTAATTTTACGATGTTTAAACTATAGCCCCTTGTCAGCCCGCGTACAGTCAAGACGTCATGAAAGTGACATTCATCTCGATATAAGCCATTCCAAACCCCTCGCCCAGCGCTCTTTCCAACAAAAATTACTTCATTCCAAACATTCACTCAAACCATTCAAAAACTCCATAAAACTCACTGAAAAAGGTAGTGTCAACACAGCCATTCAAAATAAAAAAAAATCTCAAAACTCGCTCCACATATTCTTTCAATTTCATTCCTAAATCAATCCAAAATCATTCATCTTGTCATGTTCATATTTTTAACTCTACCCTACCGAGACTTCCAGGGTCCATATTTTTTTGGATCGATTTGATTGAGTGTTACTAGTGAATGAATGGAGCGCTGAGTGAGTATTTTAGAAAAAAATTGATCAGAATGAGTGTCAATTTCACGATGTTATTAAGGTTTATACGCATGAAGTAAATAACATTTTGTTAATACTTTCCGAACGTCTGCGGAGATCTTTTGAGCATAGTATAATTTGATGACAAAACGCAGTAAACATACTCCGTTTTGTTATCATATAATAATATGCCCACTTTTATTCTTTCGTTGATTTGACGTTGCCGTCATCTTTAGTGGTATCGTTGATGTTTGTGTCCTCATATGGCTAAACCCACGAGCGAAATGACGTGCTTTCGTGGCTGCGCCCGTATTAATCGCCGAGGGTTCCCGATAGGAAAATTTACTGTCATGTTCTTCGTGAAAATCAACGTATTTCTTCTTTCCATCAATGATTCGATTGTTACAATGGGTAGCCAATCGAACTCCGGCGTTTTCTGATTCTTAGCTTCGGTTATTTTCGTGGAAGGGAGATTTGAACGTCCAAATTCGTCAGATCGCACATCCGAAGTCATTGCTCAATGCGACTCAAATTGGCAAAAATGGCAAAAAGGGTCAACCTTGACCTTGACCGATAGACCCGAAACTCTGCGTGTTGCAGGTCCGGTTGGACCCTTGTACTCTGCCGCGAGCCCAGGTCAGATCGCGCAGCCTAAAGGAATACGGTTCCCTCTTGAAAAACCAAAACACACCCAAAGGCGTTCACTATTGGCAACATGGGAAGCAGTTTTCTTCCCCTTTTCCTTTAGCTGTCAAGAGGAAACTCATAGGGCCTCAAGTCAGGGGAGTCATCTTGGCCTTGTCGCGAGCCCTGGTCAGATCGCTCAACCTTAGCCGTAGCTGCGTGGGTGCCAGGTTGGTGAAAAACTTAAAAATTGGCATTTGCAATGGTGTTTTTGGACCACATGCCCTTGACCGAGAGGTTGGAACCTCTGAACGTGGCAAAGTGGGCGGGTCCCCTGGGCACATTCAAGAGTCCAGGTCGGATGGCTCAGCAAATGGGCTTGCAATAGTCGTGACCAATTTGCTTACTTTTGTGCCGTGTTTAATCACCACGTTGACCCTCTTTACCTTGACAGATGGACCCAAAATCCTAATCGCCTTAGGTCCAGCTGGTCCCCTAGGCTCTGGTGGGAGCCCAGGTCAGATCGCACAGCCAGAGCCAATGCTCTATGCGACTCAAATTGGCAAAATGGCAAAAATGGTCAACCTTGACCTTGACCGATCGATCCGAAACTCTGCGTGTTGCAGGTCCAGTTGGACCCTGGTCACTGCCGCGAGACCAGGTCAGATCGCACAGCCTAAAGGAATGCGGTTCCTCTTGAAAAACCTAAACACACACAAAGGCGTTCACTATTGGCAACATGGGAAGCAGTTTTGTACCCCTTTTCCTTTAGCAGTCAACAGGAAACTCATTGGGCCTCAAGTCCGGTGAGTCTTCTTTGCACTGTCGCGAGCCCGGGTCAGATCGCGAAGCCGTAACCATTGCTATGTGGGTGCCAATTTGGTGAAAAAACCCAAAAATGACATTTTGAATGATGTTTTTGGACCACTTACCCTTGACCGAGAAGTTGAAACCTCTGAACGTGGCAAGGTGGGCAGGTCCCCTGGGCACTTTCGCGAGCCAAGGTCGGATTGCTCAGCCGATGGGCGTGCACTAGTCGTGACCAATTTGCTGACAATTGTGCCGTGTTTAATCACCACTTTGACCCTCTTGACCTTGACAGATGGACCCAAAATCCTAATCGCCTTAGGTCCAGGTGGTCCCCTTGGCTCTGGTGGGAGCCAAGGTCAGATCGCACACGATTACCTCTTGAAAAACCGAAACACACCCAAAGGCCTTCACTATTGGCAACATGGGAAGCAGTTTTCTACCCCTTTGGCTTCACCCGTCAACCCGAAATTCATAGGGCCTCAAGTCCGCGGGGTCATCTTGGCACTGGCACGTTCCCGGGTCAGATCGCTTAGCCATAGCCGTTGCTGCGTGGGTCCTAAGATGGTGAAATCCACCCAAAATTTGCATTTTTAATGGTGTTTTTGACCACTTGCCCTTGACCGAGAGATTGGAACCTCTGAACATGGCAAGGTGGGCGGGTCCCCTGGGCACATTCAAGAGTCCAGGTCGGATGGCTCAGCCGATGGGCTTGCACAAGTCGTGACCAATTTGCTTACTTTTGTGCCGTGTTCAATCACCACTTTGACCCCCTGGACCTTGACAGATGGACCATAGGCTAATCATAGGCTGGTGTGATAATCTAGGGGTCCAAGAGGGGTGGAGCGGTAGAGCCGGTGTGATAATCTAGAGGTCCAAGAAATTTGTAGCGGTAAAACTTGGGTTTCTAGAGTTTCTATTATACATATGAAATAAGAGGATATTTTTTTTGTTTCAGTGTAAGATCGAATTATACTTCATTGAATGAAGAACAAAAGCTTCATTTTCACCGCCACTCTCTAGTGTAGCTTTTGTTGTTCACGAAATTAAAAATAAATTGATCTAATAGGGCTGTCACACCTTAACGTTTTAGTCAGCGTGTTCGGAGCGTGTTGGATTTTTTATAACACGTTGCGAACACGTCGGGTACGCTATCGACACGTTACGCACACGCTATCGGCACGCTGTAACACGCTGGCACACGTTGCGATACGCTGAGTATCTCATAAAATTTTGTGCATGCACAAAATTTCTCAGCGTGTTCCGAATGTGTTGGAACACGTTCCGCACACGTTCCGCACACACTCCGAACACGCTCAGCACGCCAGTGAAACGCTAGGAGCTCGTTCACTTACGCTACGGACACGCTAGAAACACGTTCGCCCAAAGTGTAACGTGCTTCTAGTGTGTCTCCAGCGTACTGGGAACGTGTGCATAGCGTGTCTTCAGCGTACTGAACGTGTGTCTAGTGCGTTGCCAGTGATTTCACAGCGTATTTCTTGCGTATGACAGCGTTTCAGTTTTCAATGAAAATATAAAAGTTCCACTGCATATTTGTCTTATATTTCTACCATCAGCTTGTCGTAAATAAATAAACTTGTGCATGTACGTGGGTATGACCCTTTTGACATGTTCATATCTGTAACTTTCCTCATGACCAGTCTAAGAATGACTTGAACACTTGATTATAAGTAGCATTCTCTATATTTGACGATGAACGATTTCGTTTAAGTTATATGAATAAAACTTATGTTATGTTAAGCTGGTTGTCTTTTCTTCCATATAAATCCTTTACGGATTTTCTTAGTTCCTTAGAATGTCGAGGTGGAGAATGTAGCCTAAATGTGTATTAAACATTGCGTTTATAGCTTTACAAGTGCGTCTGCTCTTTGGTCAGAATAACAATACGTTCGCGAGATACTTTACACATTATACAAACATTTATTCGTCTCATTTGAGCATCATCAATGTACCCAAAAGACAAGTACATCGTTGTACCTAGTGGACATAATGCAATACGTGTTTGTCTCTATTCTGTTCTGTTCAGAATATTTGTCTCTAATATTTTTCTCGTTCTTTGAATGCAGAAGAAAGGTATCTCGATAGAGAAAAAATATCGCTGGTTTTACGACTGCTCATTATCATCTAGAAATTATGTTTAGTGGGAAATATGTCAAACCATTTTTTTGGAAAATATAGATTACGTATTTCAGAATAATATTGGGCAGATTAATAAGAAGTGGAGCTCATCTTCTATCGTGTAGACATTCCTTTTATAGCAATATTTACATATTCTGAATTGGCGGTCAATATTCTCATGACGCCCTCTTAAAGCAATCTTCTTAAGGAGGACCACGTGAGCAATTCTCCGGATAGAAACATTTTGTAAGAAAGACGAACAACTCTGGATTCAGACAAAAGGAATTGGCGGGAAGGTAACAGTTGAAGCACTGGATTGGTTCGTGAAGATACACAAATGTATTTATTAAATAGTGGCTTGATTTTATCAAAAGATGGGGAGGGGGCAATAAGATATCGTTGATTTTGTTCCTCTGGGACGAACTGAGCTACATCGTATTAACTCCCATAATTTACACTTGCTCTTCCCATTTAGTCAATTTTATTCCGAAACCTTTAATAATATTCACATTTTAATTTCACGATGTTTAACTATAGCCCCTTGTCAAGCTGCGTACAGTTACCAAAATCGTGAAATTGATATTCATCTCGATCAAAACCATTCCAAATCATTCAATTTCATTCCTAAATCATTCCCAAATCATCCATCTTGTCAAATCCATGTTCTTATCAGTTCTTAACTGTACTTTACACATATTTGCGGGGTCTATATTTCCGCTTTTGCTGTATACTAATTTTTAGCACGACTGTTCACTTTCTACGCGGCGTTGATAGCGCGTCGGACTATCAAGCAAAAGGTTCTGGGTTCGATTCCCGACGGTGGCACTCATCTTTTCCGACTATTTGTTTTTATCTAAGGGGTTGATAACCATAGACATAAAGCTGGAGACTAGAGAAGGATGCAAAGGTAGTACTGATGTGAGAAATACCAGCCCTGCGTTCAGGGTGTAAAATCGTTTTGCGAACGTTTTGAGATGATACCCCGCTTTGCACGTGCACATATTTGCAAAGCTAGGTATTATTCAGAAAACGTTTCGCTAGCGCTTTTTCCTGAAAGCAGGGTAGGATATCATTATCATCAGTTTGTGCTCCAACCGCCGCGATATAAGTAAAAGATTGTTAAAACCGACGTAAAACCCAACCCAAACAAACGATGTATTGACATGTAAAATTATAAATCATTGAATTACATAAGCACTTCAAAATAAAGGACTGGTTCACCTTTAATATGGACCCTTCCGGGTTGCATTGAAAATTTAATGTTATATTAGCTGTTATATTTTACTATTTATTCTGATGAAGTAAAGAGAAACTAAGTAAAATAAGGAACTCTCTACATATTTCATGGTTGAAGACGGATTTCCGAGAAATTAAGATCGATCAGATGTTAAAAAAAAGAACACTAAAGCATAAACTTTTTCTCAGACAACTTTCTTCGGTTTGCGACCCAAAATGACTAGAAGATGAAATCAACCGCCACATCCAAAATATATTTCGGAAGAAAAAATAAACGTAATTTCACACGCAAAATTGAAATTGACAGCGTCTGATAAGTTTTTTGGGGAAATAGGAATTTAGCTTTTGAACTCGTATGCATATTTTATTAAAGGGAGGTAATAATTATCGTTCATTTTGTCACCCTGAACGATATTAGCGATATTGTATTACTTTCTTGTAATGTCACTCAAAACTCACTCAGTGTACTCGTTCAATTTCTACTCAATTATCATTCCAAAATCATTTATCTTGTCAATTTCACGATATTGCTAAATGTACGCCATGATTCTACATTTAGCAATCGACATGAAGTGCGAAAGTCGAAAGCCTTAAATAATGATTATTTCAACGACGATTTATCGTAGATAATGTTTTAGGCTGCAAAAAAGAATCAATGCGTTATGGGCGATCTTATGGCTGTTATTCTATAATTTTTCGACGCCCTGCCCGCTTTCTTATCACGTCGCAACCTATGGTTTTTACCTTGTTCTTTTCCGAATTTCGCGACATCCACCCGTGATCAACACTGACTAGGCGCTCTAGGCGATTATACTTCGTTTGTGATTTTGACGATGTACTGGCATCTCACGGCGCTCTAGAAAGTTTGTTTGTTTGTTTTGTTTTTTAAATCGATTTTGGGATCATTAGCCTACTTGAACGGGGATGAAATGGAACCTATGAATCTGTAAGGCATTCACACAGACGTAACTTAAGAGAGCATTCGTCTTTTGTCACAGTACACATATCGCCTCTATCCTATATATACTTTGATGGTCGCCTCAATAGTGCGACTTTAAAAGTTCTAGTTATGCTTCAGATCCATGTGTAGAATATGTGCGTTCGAGCACAAATCCGTGAAATGCGATCTGAATTATATGGATATATCTAATTATTAGACACGCGGCCAAATTCTGTTTATTTGAATTTTTTGTTTGTTTGAATAGGGTCTTGTGCCGCTTTTAACATATTTTTGCAGTCATGTCGCGTCGGCTGAAACAACTAACAATAGATTCCTGGTATTTCATCCACCAGTACTACCAAGACATCCTTTCCAAGTTCCAGCTGCTATCCCACGTCTATTTACCCTTTTGTGGAAGACAAAAAGTCGGAAAGAATAAATGTCCCCATCGGGAATCGAGCCTAGGACCTTTGAATGATAGTCCAACGCGCTACCAACTGCGTTTTTACAACGGCTTTGTTTATTTGAACACGACGAGAAATGACATTTTCATCCAAATGGTAGTTAATACTGATGACTTCGCTGTACAAAAGTGGAGGCAAATATGGAAGAAAGCAGGTTCGATTAGATAATGGTTATTCGGATACCAACATTCAAAGAGAGTTTCACAAGAAAATAATTCAATTCAAGTTTAAATTCACCAAAATTTTTGCATTCTGTTTTGCTAAAAATGGTTTCATGACTCAATGAAAACAATTTTGATAGCATAGCTTTGTGAAAACTTTGGTGGAAGGCTGAATGGAATTAATGGAGTTTTACACAGCTTTCAACAATTTTTTAGTTCTATCGCGGCGGCTGGAGCACCTAACAATGGATTCCTGGTATTTCTCTCACCAGTACTACCATCACATCCTTTCCTAGCCTCCAGCTGCTTTCTCACAAAGAGAGACAAATAGTCGGAGAGAATGAGTGCCGCCGTCGGTGATCGAACCAGGGACCTCTATTTTGACAGTCCGAAGCGCTACCAACTGCGCTATTACGGCGGTTTCAGTGAAAGGTAGTCGAAGGTAGTTCCATAAATAATCCATGTATTTGGGGGTAAATCTTTACAATTTTGTTTCAAGAAATTGAATTATAAGACATCAAGAGAATATTTGTTGATTTTAATGGAGGTATGCAATTCTAAACCTAATCAAAAGCATGTATGAATCCGTTTCACGTATTCATACAGTGTGATTAGGTTTTAAGTTTCATACCTCAATAAATACAACAAATACTCTCTTCACATCTTAAGTAGAATAATCTTTTGTAGATTCAGAAAATATACAGAAAACGAGTTCCTAGTGAGCCCAATTATAAGATACCTTTGCTTATATGTAAATGTTATTTAGAAATTGTTTTTACGATAAATATCATCATTGTTATATTAACATTATCTTTATAAAAATATGGACTTATTCGTTCGCTTTTGCACCATCATTTTGTAACTTGTCAAGCTATTTCTCTATATAATGGGTTGCTGCCATAGCATGGTTGAAAGCGCCTCGAACTCTTTTTGATGTCCCCCCAGGTCGCGGTAAATATTTTTTCTAGATTTGTCTCCCACCCATATTTGGGCAATGGTAAATCTTAGAGAGATGGATTGCTTGGATTGCAGTGGTAGTTCAGCCCTATGTCTAGGATGACAAAACGGTTTCACCTTTTTTTTTCAAATTGCAGTTAATTACATCGTGAAATTGACCGACATTGATCATCACCATTCCAGGTCACTCGTTCAGCGCTCCATTCATTCATTCAAAACACTCACACCATTCAAAACTCTCAAAAATCGTTAAAAACACATTAAAATCGTACTATCAACATTTTATTCAAAACGACCAAATCAATCTACGGTTTTAATGGCTGGTGCGGATCTTTTAGCGTCTGATTGATTCGTGAAGACAAACAAACAGAAAGGAATGCATATTTGTAAAAGGGTGGTAAGAAATATCGCTTATTTGGTCTAATTGCGACGAAATTTGCGATTAGTTATTGTCTCCCTTAGATTTCACTCAAAACTCGATCATTCAATTTCATTCCAAAACCATTCCAAAGACATTCACCTTTTCTATATCACTGTTCTTAACTATATATCCCGCTTTGTACTGAAGGTCACTTGCACAGCGGTTGTGTTATTTCTGTTCTTAAACTTATTAAAACAAAGAAACCATGTAGCGTGAATAGTTTATGTAAATTTCAGACAAAATATGGCTTCACGTTCAGTGCTCAGTGCTCCATTCATTCATTCTAAACCACGTTCGTGCGGGTAACTGGACAAGAAAGTTATATGAATACTTTGATGGTTTAGAATGTAAACAAAAAGTAGGAAATACAGTTAGTGTGGGTATGTTTTAGTGCTGGTTATTTTCAAGTTCTATTATCCATAATACCTAAATCAAGTATATCTCTTAAAAAAGATAGAAGAAAAAACCATTAAAACATAAAAATAATAAATTTATTCTGAGAGGTGCATCCTGACAAGAATATACACAATTTATTTGAAGTTTTAGAAATAAGCCTTTGCGTGATATTTCCAACAAATTCACATATGTGCAAGGTTAAGCATCTGGTCAGTCTGCGCAGCTGCACAGTCTGACCACAGTCTTCTCTATGCGCATTGCTGAAAGATAAATTCTAAAGCCTTCTTCAGCTAGTCAGTGAATATAAAAAAAATGCATGTTATACAGTCAATAAAATGTATGTCCATTACGTGCATGTTAAAGTGTTGGAACTGTCATGCACAGGTTCAAGAAAATATCTACACCAAAGTATTCCTTTGGAAAATATCAATATCATTGCGCTATTTATTTTTTCTGTTCAGAATACCTGATATATACAGTTAACAACATCGTGAAATTGACATTTTTCTAACATAACATAACATAACATAACCTTTATTTCTCCAAGGAACATAAATGGTACAACAATGGGAAATGATATTATTACAAGGAATGGTGAGAGGGGGTACTGATTTGTTCACAACTTGTTTTCTCGGTAAATTTATGTTGTTATGCTATTGTTGCTATGATAATAATATATAACAGTATATATTCCTAAACGGATTAAGGGATAAAACGCAATATTTATCCCTATCATGCTGATTAAAGGACCGTAAAAGTTTGGCGTTAAAACCAAAGTACCGAAAGAACTAAATGTATTAATTGGCACTCGGTACATATATTTATCTTTAAAATGTAACACTTTAAACATGTCTTAAAGGGATAATCAGTTGGTAAAGACTTTGTTCAGGCTGCACATATTTGTAGACTGATCTCTGTCTCTACCCCCTGTCAGAACAGGAATATTAGTAATTTGCGGGTACATTTTGACAAGAGAGAAAACGTATGTAAAGAACAGGGATAACAACATCAAACATTCAGAAAATAACAATGTAGAGGTTTCAGATAGATTTAACCCTTTTTGTCACAGTAACTAGGCATTAATATTATCAAGCGATACGATATTGTCACACTCTGTAAAGTGAATGGTCAATACCTAACGGTGCCAGTGTTACATTATCTTCATGATTTAAAGTCATGAGAATTGAAAATAATATTAGCAAAATAAAAGTAATTTATATATTCATATGGTAATCTTATAAATATCAAGATATGAATATCTTAATTTGATTCCATAAATATATCTCGTTCTTCGAATGCAGAAGAAAGGTATCTCGATAGAGAAAAAATATCGCTGGTTTTACGGCTGCTCATTATCATGTAGAAATTATGTTTAGTGGGAAATATGTCAAACCATTTTTTTTGGAAAATATAGATTACGTATTTCAGAATATATTGGGCAGATTAATAAGAAGTGGAGCTCATCTTCTATCGTGTAGACATTCCTTTTATAGCAATATTTACATATTCTGAATTGGCGGTCAATATTCTCATGACGCCCTCTTAAAGCAATCTTCTTAAGGAGGACCACGTGAGCAATTCTTCGGGTAGAAACATTTTGTAAGACAGACGAACAACTCTGGATTCAGACAAAAGGAATTGGCGGGAAGGTAACAGTTGAAGCACTGGATTGGTTCGTGAAGATACACAAATGTATTTATGGGCCAGTAGGTTGATTTTATCAAATGATGGGGAGGGGGCAATAAGTTATCGTTGATTTTGTTCCTCTGGGACGAACTGAGCGATATCGTATTACCTCCCATAATTTACACTTGCTCTTCCCATTTAGTCAATTTTATTCCGAAACCTTTAATAATATTCACATTTTAATTTCACGATGTTTAACCATAGCCCCTTGTCAAGCTGCGTACAGTTACCAACATCGTGAAATTGATATTCATCTCGATCAAAACCATTTCAAATCATTCAATTTCATTCCTAAATCATTCCCAAATCATCCATCTTGTCAAATCCATGTTCTTATCAGTTCTTAACTGTACTTTACACATATTTGCGGGGTCTATATTTCCGCTTTTGCTGTATACTAATTTTTAGCACGACTGTTCACTTTCTACGCGGCGTTGATAGCGCGTCGGACTATCAAGCAAAAGGTTCTGGGTTCGATTCCCGACGGTGGCACTCATCTTTTCCGACTATTTGTTTTTATCTAAGGGGTTGATAACCATAGACATAAAGCTGGAGACTAGAGAAGGATGCAATGGTAGTACTGGTGTGAGAAATACCAGCCCTGCGTTCAGGGTGTAAAATCGTTTTGCGAACGTTTTGAGATGATACCCCGCTTTGCACGTGCTCATATTTGCAAAGCTAGGTATTATTCAGAAAACGTTTCGCTAGCGCTTTTTCCTGAAAGCAGGGTAGGATATCATTATCATCAGTTTGTGCTCCAACCGCCGCGATATAATTAAAAGATTGTTAAAACCGACGTAAAACCCCATTCAAACAAACGATGAATTGACATGTAAAATTACAAATCATTGAATTTCATAAGCACTTCAAAATAAAGGACTGGTTCACCTTTAATATGGACCCTTCCGGGTTGCATTGAAAATTTAATGTTATATTAGCTGTTATATTTTACTATTTATTCTGATGAAGTTAAGAGAAACTAAGTAAAATAAAGAACTCTCTACATATTTCATGGTTGAAGACGGATTTCCGAGAAATTAAGATCGATCAGATGTTAAAAAAGGAACACTAAAGCATAAACTTTTTCTCAGACAGCTTTCTTCGGTTTGCGACCCAAAATGACTAGAAGATGAAATCAACCGCCACATCCAAAATATATTTCGTAAGAAAAAATAAACGCAATTTCACACGCAAAATTGAAATTGACAGGGAAAAAAAGAATTTAGCTTTTGAACTCGTATGCATATTTTATTAAAGGAAGGTAATAATTATCGTAAATTTTGTTCACCCTGAACGATATTAGCGATATTGTATTACTTTCTTGTAATGTCACTCAAAACTCACTCAGTGTACTCGTTCAATTTCTACTCAATTATCATTCCAAAATCATTTATCTTGTCAATTTCACGATGTTGCTAAATGTACGCCATGACTCTACATTTAGCAATCGACATGAAGTGCGAAAGTCGAAAACCTTAAAAAATGATTATTTCAACGACGATTTATCGTAGATAATGTTTTAGGCTGCAAAAAAGAATCAATGCGTTATGGGCGATCTTATGGCTGTTATTCGACAATTTTTCGACGTCCTGCCCGCTTTCTTATCACGTCGCAACCTATGGTTTTTACCATGTTCTTTTTCGAATTTCGCGACATCCACCCGTGATCAATACTGACTAGGCGCTCTATGCGATTATACTTCGTTTATGATTTTGACGATGTACTGGCATCTCACAGCGTTCTAGAAAGTTTGTTTGTTTGTTTGTTTTGTTTTTTAAATCGAATTTGGGATCATTAGCCTACTTGAACGGGGATGAAATGGAACCTATGAACCTTTAAGGCATACACACAGACGTAACTTAAGAGAGCATTCGTCTTTTGTCACAGTACACATATCGCCTTTATCCTATATATACTTTGATGGTCGCCTCAATAGTGCGACTTTAAAAGTTCTAGTTATGCTTCAGATCCATGTGTAGAATATGTGCGTTCGAGCACAAATCCGTGAAATGCGATCTGAATTTTATGGATATATCTAATTATTAGACACGCGGCCAAATTCTGTTAATTTGAATTTTTTGTTTGTTTGAATAGGGTCTTGTGCCGCTTTTAACAAATTTTTGCAGTCATGTCGCGTCGGCTGAAACAACTAACAATAGATTCCTGGTATTTCATCCACCAGTACTACCAACACATCCTTTCCAAGTTCCAGCTGCTATCCCACATCTATTTACCCTTTTGTGGAAGACAAAAAGTCGGAAAGAATAAATGTCCCCATCGGGAATCGAGCCTAGGACCTTTGAATGATAGTCCAACGCGCTACCAACTGCGTTTTTACAACGGCTTTGTTTATTTGAACACGACGAGAAATGACATTTTCATCCAAATGGTAGTTAATACTGATGACTTCGCTGTACAAAAGTGGAGGCAAATATGGAAGAAAGCAGGTTCGATTAGATAATGGTTATTCGGATACCAACATTCAAAGAGAGTTTCACAAGAAAATAATTCAATTCAAGTTTAAATTCACCAAAATTTTTGCATTCTGTTTTGCTAAAATTGGTTTCATGACTCAATGAAAACAATTTTGATAGCATAGCTTTGTGAAAACTTTGGTGGAAGGCTGAATGGAATGAATGGAGTTTTACACAGCTTTCAACAATTTTTCAGTTCTATCGCGGCGGCTGGAGCACCTAACAATTAATTCCTGGTATTTCTCTCACCAGTACTACCATCACATCCTTTCCTAGCCTCCAGCTGCTTTCTCCCAAAGAGAGACAAATAGTCGGAGAGAATGAGTGCCGCCGTCGGTGATGGAACCAGGGACCTCTATTTTGACAGTCCGACGTGCTACCAACTGCGCTATTACGGCGGCTTCAGTGAAAGATACGGAGGTAGTTCCATAAATAATCCATGTATTTGGGGGTAAATCTTTACAATTTTGTTTCAAGAAATTGAATTATAAGACATCAAGAGAATATTTGTTGATTTTAATGGAGGTATGCAATTCTAAACCTAATCAAAAGCATGTATGAATCCGTTTCACGTATTCATACAGTGTGATTGGGTTTTAAGTTTCATACCTCAATAAATACAACAAATACTCTCTTCACATCTTAAGTAGAATAATCTTTTGTAGATTCAGAAAATATACAGAAAACGAGTTCCTAGTGTGCCCAATTATAAGATACCTTTGCTTATATGTAAATGTGTATTTAGAAATTGTTTTTACGATAGATATCATCATTGTTATATTAACATTATCTTTATAAAAATATGGACTTATTCGTTCGCTTTTGCACCATTATTTTGTAACTTGTCAAGCTATTTCTCTATATAATGGGTTGCTGCCATAGCATGGTTGAAAGCGCCTCGAACTCTTTTTGATGTCCCCCCAGGTCGCGGTAAATATTTTTTCTAGATTTGTCTCCCACCCATATTTGGGCAATGGTAAATCTTAGAGAGATGGATTGCTTGGATTGCAGTGGTAGTTCAGCCCTATGTCTAGGATGACAAAACGGTTTCACCTTTTTTTTCAAATTGCAGTTAATTACATCGTGAAATTGACCGACATTGATCATCACCATTCCAGGTCACTCGTTCAGCGCTCCATTCATTCATTCAAAACACTCACACCATTCAAAACTCTCAAAAATCGTTAAAAACACATTAAAATCGTACTATCAACATTTTATTCAAAACGACCAAATCAATCTACGGTTTTAATGGCTGGTGCGGATCTTTTAGCGTCTGATTGATTCGTGAAGACAAACAAACAGAAAGGAACGCATATTTGTAAAAGGGTGGTAAGAAATATCGCTTATTTGGTCTAATTGCGACGAAATTTGCGATTAGTTATTGTCTCCCTTAGATTTCACCCAAAACTCGATCATTCCATTTCATTCCAAAACCATTCCAAAGACATTCACCTTTTCTATATCACTGTTCTTAACTATATATCCCGCTTTGTACTGAAGGTCACTTGCACAGCGGTTGTGTTATTTCTGTTCTTAAACTTATTAAAACAAAGAAACCATGTAGCGTGAATAGTTTATGTAAATTTCAGACAAAATATGGCTTCACGTTCAGTGCTCAGTGCTCCATTCATTCATTCTAAACCACGTTCGTGCGGGTAACTGGACAAGAAAGTTATATGAATACTTTGATGGTTTAGAATGTAAACAAAAAGTAGGAAATACAGTTAGTGTGGGTATGTTTTAGTGCTGGTTATTTTCAAGTTCTATTATCCATAATACCTAAATCAAGTATATCTCTTAAAAAAGATAGAAGAAAAAACCATTAAAACATAAAAATAATAAATTTATTCTGAGAGGTGCATCCTGACAAGAATATACACAATTTATTTGAAGTTTTAGAAATAAGCCTTTGCGTGATATTTCCAACAAATTCACATATGTGCAAGGTTAAGCATCTGGTCAGTCTGCGCAGCTGCACAGTCTGACCACAGTCTTCTCTATGCGCTTTGCTGAAAGATAAATTCTAAAGCCTTCTTCAGCTAGTCAGTGAATATAAAAAATTGCATGTTATACAGTCAATAAAATGTATGTCCATTACATGCATGTTGAAGTGTTGGAACTGTCATGCACAGGTTCAAAAAAAATATCTACACCAAAGTATTCCTTCGGAAAATATCAATATCATTGCGCTATTTATTTTTTCTGTTCAGAATACCTGATATATACAGTTAACAACATCGTGAAATTGACATTTTTCTAACATAACATAACATAACATAACATAACCTTTATTTCTCCAAGGTACATAAATGGTACAACAATGGGAAATGATATTATTACAAGGAATGGTGAGAGGGGGTACTGATTTGTTCACAACTTGTTTTCTCGGTAAATTTATGTTGTTATGCTATTGTTGCTGTTGTTGCGGGAAAATCCAGCGAATGACCGTGGTTGATTCGGGCTTGGCAAACCACAGGTATGTCAAGCAGGAATCATACACATACATTTTTCCTAGAACCATCATCATTTAATTGGACATGAATCCCGACCGTCGGGCCGTCAGAGTATCTTGCAGACACATTCTGACGGGCCGCATGCCGAAACGCATGCCAGAATCGAGTAAGTCTAGTTGGTAAATTTAGGTTGAGATATTAGGTTTAAAAAGGGACAATGTGTAACTATATGAAATAATCAGAATATCAGAACTTTTGTTGATCTAAATACTTTTTGTTGGTTTTTGGTGCATAATGGCACAACCATTCTAAAGCGCTCCCTCAGCGCTCCATTCATGAATTCCTCAAACTTACTCAAACTTTTCAAAAACGCTCAAAATGACTTATTAAGATAATATCAACAAGCACTAAAACAAATAGCCAGAAAAAAAAGGCGATATCACCGACTAAATTGAAATTGTAAGCGTCTGATTGGTTCTTGAAGAAATAGGAAGCTATTTATACACCTTGCATGCATCATCTTTTTAAGGGAGGTATTAATGTCGCTATTTTTTCATCCTGAATAAATTTAACGATGTTGAATTACGTCCCTTTAATTTCACCCAAAACTCACTCTTCGCACTCATTCAATATCATTCCAAAATAATTCTTCAATCATTCACCTTGTTAATTTCACTCCTCAAAACTCACTCCTCGCACTCATTTAATTTCATTCCAAAATGATACTTAAATCATTTACAATGTAAATTTCACTCAAAACTCACTCCTCGCACTCCTTCAGTTTCATTCCAAAATGATTCTTAAATCATTCACAATGTTAATTTCACTCAAAACTCACTCCTCGCACTCCGTCAATTTAATTCCAAAATGATTTTTTAATCATTGACATTCTTAATTTCACTCAAAACTCACTCCACGCACTCAAGTAATTTCATTCCAAAATGATTCTTAAATCATTCACATTGTTAATTTCACTCAAAACTCACTCCTCGCACTCATTTAATTTCATTCCAAAAGATTCTTTAATTATTCACATTGTTAATTTCACTTAAAACTCACTCCTCACACTCATTTAATTTCATTCCAAAATGATTCTTAAATCATTCACAATGTTAATTTCACTAAAAACTCACATCTCGCACTCATTCAATTTCATTCCAAAATGATTCTTAAATCATTCACATTGTTAATTTCACTCAAAACTCACTCCTCACACTCCTTCAATTTCATTCCAAAATGATTCTTAAATCATTCACATTGTTAATTTCACTCAAAACTCACTCTTCGCACTCATTCAATTTCATTCCAAAATGATTCTTAAATCATTCACATTGTTAATTTCACTTAAAACTCACATCTCGCACTCATTCAATTTCATTCCAAAATGATTCTTAAATCATTCAGATTGTTAATTTCACTCAAAACTCACTCCTCGCACTCATTTAATTTCATTCCAAATGATTCTTTAATTATTCACATTGTTAATTTCACTTAAAACTCACTCCTCGCATTCATTTAATTTCATTCCAAAATGATTCTTAAATCATTCACAATGTTAATTTCACTTAAAACTCACATCTTGCACACATTCAGTTTCATTCCAAAATGATTCTTAAATCATTCACATTGTTAATTTCACTCAAAACTCACATCTCGCACTCCTTCAATTTCATTCCAAAATGATTCTTAAATCATTCACAATGTTAATTTCACTCAAAACACACTACTCGCACTCATTTAATTTCATTCCAAAATGATTCTTAAATCATTCACATTGTTAATTTCACTCAAAACTCACTCCTCGCACTCATTCAATTTCATTCCAAAATGATTCTTAAATCATTCACATTGTTAATTTCACTCAAAACTCGCTCCTCGCACTCAATCAATTTCATTCCAAAATGATTCTTAAATCATTCACATTGTTAATTTCACTCAAAACTCGCTCCTCGCACTCATTTAATTTCATTCCAATATGATTCTTAAATCATTCACATTGTTAATTTCACTCAAAACTCGCTCCTCGCACTCATTCAATTTCTTTCCAAAATGATTCTTAAATCATTCACATTGTTAATTTCACTCAAAACTCGCTCCTCGCACTCATTCAATTTCATACCAAAATGATTCTTAAATCATTCACAATGTTAATTTCACTCAAAACTCACTCTTCGCACTCAATCAATTCCATTCCAAAATGATTCTTAAATCAATTAAGTCAATTTCTTGAGTCAATTTTACAATGTTGCTAACTGTATAGATACGGTTGAAGACTATAGGCGATACTCTTCGAGCTTGGCCGATTTTATTAACTGTATAGATACGGTTGAAGACTATAGTCGACACTTTTCGAACTTGGCCGATTTTATCTACAATCAAAACCATTCTAAAGCGCTCATTCAGTGCTCCATTCATTCATTCTAAACCACCACTCAAACCATTTAAAACCGCTCCAAACTCACTGAAAAAAAAATAGAACCAACAAAGTCATTTAAAATAGATAAAGCTAGAAAAAATGAAAGCGTCTTATAGGTTCTTGAAGATATTTATATAACTTGTATGCCTATTTTATTAAAGGGAGGTAATGAATATCGCTAACTGTCATCCCGAACAAAATTTGAGATATTGAATTACCTCCCTTTAATGTCACCCAAAACCCGCTCATATAATTTCATTCCAAAATCATAAATCTTGTCAATTTTAGGATGTTGTTAACTGAAATAGTTAATCGTCTGTTGGCAAAAACGTTTGAAAAACGGTACCTCACTTTCCTTGCGGACTAACGTTCATAGCAGAAAACTTTCGCGAAAACGTTTGAAAATGGTACCTCACTTTCCCATAGGCTTATATAGAATGTGAAACTGAAAAAGGGGAGATTAAAGATGATTCCCGCGTTAAAGATGAAAATGTGGCAAAAACGTTTGAAAAACGGTACCTCACTTTCCCCGTAGGCTAACGTTCATAGCAGAAAACTTTCGCGAAAACGTTTGAAAATGGTACCCCATTTTCCACACGAGCTAACATATATAACTGCATACAATTTCTAAGCGTTTGTAAACTTTTTTTGAAACTCGAACTCAGGATAAGTCCGTTTGTCTTTCAAACTGTCCAATAAATAGCGTTGTAGAGAGTTCGTAGACAATGGGACACGATTCAAATATAAGCGCATTTAGACTTGACCCTCAAACTAAATAGTATACTTAACTCCGAAAGAAACGTCCACAAAAAATGTATTGAAATAAATGTAAAACCTTTTACGAATTTTAATCTTTCTTTACAACGTTTAGTAGAACAATCAGATAACCATATGTACGGGAGAAAATAATTATGCTTCCAGAGACCGTTGTTAAACAGATACACCTTGCTTCAAACAACTATAAAAAAAAGTTCACAAGCATACACATGGCATTTCCACCATGAATAAGAATACCCATTTCGTAGGGGAACTCGGCTGTGATGCCCACACAATAAATCGGTGTCAAAAAAGTTTTTCATTTTGTCTGATGGATCTCTCGTAGCTCACCCACATTGTATGGTTGGAGAGTGTGTGGGGCGATCATTAATCCTGTGATCAGTGTGAAAAATTGCTTTATGAGGATGAAATCAGGAAATTAATTCTTTAGAAGGCTTGACGAGTGACAGTAGATTCAACAATTATTTAGCTGGCTTTCAAATCGCCACAAAATTGGCTTATAAAAGGCTATACTGAGCGTTTTGCAGGGGTCATCATGTCAACCAGATTTGTAAATTATTCGTGTGCTATCTTGTCTGTGCAGTAACTAGCAAAGACTAAAACACATGGTAAATTGCACCAGTCTTTGAAATTTAATTGGAAATTTGTTAAAAACAGTTTAAATGATTTTAAAACGCTCCTCATGCTTCAGGAATAGTTTGAAGTTTGGATAGATAGTACAACGCTTACTTTTATTGGCTTGCCTCCGTAGACCCAATTTTTGCTGATAACGTTATTACGTAACTTTTGGCGTCAGCGAAAATTTAAACATTTTTCAAACGGTTTATTGCTATGTGTGATAGTGTCGTTTAATGCACATAAATGATTTTCACCAAACCTTTGTACATATGAACAGCAAGGTAAGGGGGCACGTTTACTATGAAGACGTTTCTACGGAAAGGAACATTCAACCCGATAGTCAAAAACCCGATCTTTAAAAAAGTAGTCAGATTTGACAGGAATTAAAATAAAAATGCAAGTAAGTCATAAACGGTTAAGGTCTAAAGTGAACATGTATTTGTGGACGTAGCTGTTTGAGTTGAGTAAACATGTTTTTTTGTTTGTTTTTTTAGTTTAACAAAACCCCGAGATTTTAAGTTAATACGCATTTGCGTCCCGTTTTCAACGAATTCTTCATGTGCACAAATCAAAGCCTCTTGTCAGCCCATTCTAGCGTTCGAGATGACAAAACAGTGCAAACTGTTTGCCAATTATAACCCGCTTTGCACGTGCACTTGCGTACAAATCGGTGTAGATTTGGCAAACAGTTTGCACAGTTTTATCATCCTGAACGCAGGACATGTGTCTGTACGATCTAGTCAGAAACTTTACTATCATACTCCGTAGAAAGATAAGGTATATGCCCCTGATCAAGCGGTCAAAAATATCATTTCCATCGTGTGATTGTCTAGGCTGCTCAATGTTTTAGACACGCGCACATGAGAAATTGTTGGAAATGTCACGCACATTCTCAAATATATTTCAAACACCAGTAATGTATCAAATACATGTTGGAGTTATACTTCAATTGTTCTCCGAAAAAAAAATGTTCAAAAATATAGCGTTAAATATCCGATGTAGTTTGAAACTTAAATTTTAAGTTATAAGGCGGAATGTGAATTCTAATTTTAAAGTATGTATAAATACAGTTAACTACATCGTGAAATTGACAAGCTGAATGATATTGGAATGGTTTTTAAATGAAATTGAGTGTGCAGAGCGAGTTTTGGGTGATGTTAAAGGGAGGAAATTAATTATCGCTAATTTTGTTCGAACGAAATTAACGATATTTATTACCCCCCTTTGATAAGATATGCATACAACTTCTACAAATAGCTTACTATTTCTCTAAGAACCAATCAGAAGCTTACAATTTCAGTTATATGTATTTTGAATGTTGTTATTGTTGTTATAGTTTCCGGAGCGTATTAAGTGAGTATTTTGAATGAATGAATCGAGCGATAAGAGAGTGATTTAGAATGGTTTTGATTGAGGTGAGTGTCAATTTCACGATTTAACGAGCTGTAACACTATCATCCGTTGGAAGAATTTCTTCCGTTTTATGGATTATTTCTATTCTTATACCGGTTTAGGCAAAGAAACCAACATTTGTACGAGAATAATTCGACGTTTGTCTTAATCTTTAGCAGTGATTCAGATATAAAATGCTGTTACTGAGACACCAAACCATATATTCCTTGCACTTCTAACGCACCACAACAACAAGATCCTATCTGGGCCTCCAGCACCTCGACTCGCATTCGGAACGTCGGTCGGACTTTTCCGTAATCTGAAAAGTACCTCGGACGTAAGTATAGTAATTTTGGGTCATTCTTTTAGGTAATTCGGCTTCTGGTGGTATTTCGGTTATTAAATACTCTTGAAGAAAAATCATATTTCGTTAATCTTTTCCGACCGTCTGTGGAGATCTTTTGGACATATTGTGAATTGATTATTAACTTATAATATGCCCAATTTTATTCATGCGTTCTTTTTAATGCAACGTCATCTTTAGCGGGATGGTCAAAAAATGTGACGTCCTATAAAGTCACGTGCGAAATGACGCGCTTTCATGGCTGCGCCCTAATTATTTCAGAGGTCATTTCCGTAGAATCCCGATTGCTCAACCTGTCTATAGTCTAACCAGGGTATTCGAAAACGCGGGAAAATGTGGAATAGCCATGAGTAGGGGTAGACTGAACTGAAATTTAACAAGCGTGAGATAACGGTACTTAATTTCAGATGTAATCACCTGTATACTGATACAGCAAAGAAACTCATCAAGTAAAACACTTTTTTTCTCCCAATCGATATTCCATGCTTTTTGCCGTTCCAATTTTAGTTTCTTCATGTTACTTTTACGCTGTAACATATGACGTTTACAGGTGTAGTTCAAAGGATTGCACGCAATTGTATAAATTCCAGTAGTTTCGTGTTTCTGTGATCCTTCAGTATAGCGAAAAGACCGTGACAGCAAGAAAATTGTTGGGCCCAATTTCTCTATATTTACCTCGTCGAAAGTCGAAATTCAGATAGCATGGTTTACCAATAGGTGAATATTCCTCCGTTGGTGATTGACAATTATCGGAAGAAAGATTTGTCCGCCATATGATCCGAATCGATGTCCTGAATTCCTGTACTGAAATAGTATTTCGGTGTTGCATAAGCAACTGGTACAGATAAGAACATCGTGAAATTGAAAAGGTGAATAATTTTGGAATGATTTTGGAATGATTTTGATCGATTTGAGTAAGTATTTGGAATGAATAAATGGAGTGCTGAGTGAGCGATTTAGAATGATTTTGATCGGAATGAGTGTCAATTTTACAATGTTCTTAACTGTAACCGCATTGTAACTGGAATTCGACTGACATTGGTGTTTAAGGTATACACGTAACCCAAGAATATTTTCAGGTTGATTTTATATGGGTAAACAGAGATTAGAAGAACTTCGAATGGTTTTGGACGTTGCTGAACGAGCTCGAACTAGCACGAAGATCCAACCAGGGACCTCTAACCAATACAATAGAGACACATTTGTATATTACGTCAGCTAGGAGACGAACAGATTTAAAAAGAAAAGGTTTACTGGTAAACATTGCTGTTATTGGTCCGAAATTGTACGCTGTAATTTAATAGAATTCAAATTTCAAATGTGCGCAATTTAAAGACTTTGGCCAGTCTATGCATCCGAACAGTCTGACCTTTGCACTCTTCAGATAATCTTAAGGCCTCAAAGTATCTTCAGGTGGCAATGCACACCGGCTGTACTCTATTAACCGGAAGTGGGTATTTGTTTATTTTACGGATTTTTATTGTGCGTAGTTTAAATACTCCGGGTTTTATAAGATTCGGCTGAAAGAAATAATGTGAAATAATGATATCAAAATTTCATCACCAAGTTACTTTTCATCATTAGATACAATTTAATGACTAGGCCATTAAATCTAACGATATATGTACGTTAAAATTAACATTTACATAGTAAGGGACATCATGAAATGATCAAAAACGTTCTTATTTGCATGGAAAAGTATGCTGATTTTTTTTTCATCAAATAAAGGAAAAGTATGGTTTTTAAACATATCGGAAAATTAGAAAAATAAAATAATTGGACCAATTTCCCTAAAATATTGATTTTTGTGAATTTTTTCCTTTACAATTGCCCCAAAATTTGAGCATTATCAACGTCTGAATGCATGCTATTAAAATGTAATTGGTCAAAGAGAAATGTGTTTGGTAACAGTAATTGTGAATCTGTTTAAGGTCTATTAATACGTTTTTTTTATAACTATCAGCTGGTATTAAGCTCAAACTAGATCGAAAGCGAATATTGACATTTTACTGAAAAATGGCAAGTACTATCCAAGGGCAGATAACTCTAGCATAAAACTGAGCACGGAAAGGTGCCCTCAAATTTTCAAATAAAATTTACAGAAGTGTTAATCTACGACGTATGTGAACAAGGTAAAAATTCATTGGGTGGATAAACGATCCTATGTGTCCATTGCTACCGTAAGACAGTCACTGACTATTTTCACTGTGAGACTGTCCAGGCTGCTCTTTGTTTGCCATTTACAGCAACACAGTGAAATGGACTCTCATTTCGATCAAACCCATTCTAAATCGCCCACTAAGCACTCCATTCATTGATTTCAAACACACACTCAAACCTTTCAAAACGCTCCAAAATCACTAAACAACCAAGATCAACAACTACATTCAAAATAAAAATCGCTTGTAAACAACAACAACAATTTCACTGACTTAAATGAATTTTGAAGCGTCTGATTTGTACATGAGGACAGAGATGGCTATCTATAAAACTTGTATGTATACTATAATTAAAGGGACGTAATATTCATATCGGGATATTGGATTACCTCCCTTTAAATTCAATAAGAACTCACTCATCATAATCGTTCAATTTTATTCCATAATCGTTCATCTTTTCAATTATACGATGTTTCTAACTGTACGCATTTTTAAAACTTCTGTCACGCGCAGGCTCAAAAAATTATATCATAAAACATGTCCGTTATTAATATTGCGACAGTCTCGTGGTGCATTGAGAATTTCGTACGATTATCGTGTGAAGCCCTGAGACAGTTGTTATCATTCATCTCAATCATAACCATTCTAAATCATTCACTCAGCGCTCTATTCATTCATTTCAAACACGCACTCAAATCGACCAAAAACGTTCCAAAATCACTGAAATAAACAACTTAATTCTCATTAAATACTAGATGGCGACACCCGAAGGGTTTCGCGGGAGAGAAATGAGAGAAGATTAATTGAAATGAATATGAAATGCATTTTGATGTCTGTTTTAGTCAAATAGTGATTGTTTTACAAGTGGGTCATGCACCAATGGCGAAAGTTTGGTGCTCTGGACACAATTTGTTAAAAGTAATCGGTCAATCAGGACCCAAAGAATTTGGCTGTTTCTGGTAATTTATTGTCAGTGTAGACAATTTTTGAATGCAGTGAATGAATAAACAAGAGGACCATGATGGTCCTAGATGGCTCACCTGCGTGTCTTTGATCCCTGGGACATCACATTAATTAAATAAGCAGATGTCAAAAAGGAGATCATTTCTACATAAGATCAAATCCATGGAATGTTTTCAGCCAAGAGCAAGAAGTTTATGCCTTTTCGCTCTTTGATTCTATGTGAAATGGGATGCACCCGGATGGAGCTTAAATGTGACCCCAGGGTCTTGATATGAACAAACTTGGTAGTGGTCCATTAGATGATGCTACAAACTAAATATGAAAGCTGGCTGCCTTCTGGTTTCAAAGAAGAATATTTTTGAAGATTTTCCTATTTTTACCCATTGTGCTTAAATGAGCTAAACAGGATGCACCCGGGTGGAGCCCAAATGTGACCCCAGGGTCTTGACATCAACAAACTTGGTAGAGGTCCACTTGATGATGCTACAGAAAGATTTATGAAGATTTTCATATTTTCACCCTTTTTGTTAAGGGTAAAGGGAAAGTTAAGGGTGGATTTCATTTATTTGAACAACTTTGGTAGAGCTTGACCCTAGAACCATCCCTGCCAAGTTTCATCAAGATTGGCTCACTGATTAAGGAAGATTTCGGGAGCTCATTCTTGCGCAACGTCTTTGCGCATCGTACTCTTCAACTAGAAAGCCATGAATGACTTGAGTCGCTCCACAGGCTTGAAATTCTTGTAAAAGCAAATAATTGTTTTGACTAGATTTTGAGATATTTGGGGGTTCTACTGATGTTGAAAATGATTCCATCAGTTACATTCTGAGAAAATGATTTCATAGTTTCCACTATTTATCATATTGAGGAATGACCTCCGCCTTTAAATTCATATTTTTCATCCAATCAAAATACACTGATAAAGGGTCACTCAAGGATCATTCCAGTGAAATTTGGTTGATATCAAAAAATTAGATTCTGAGAAAATGATTTGCAAATTTTCGACTATATAATATATAGAGAAATGACCTCCACCCATAAAAAGCATTTTTTCCATCCGATCACAATGATTTCTTGTAAACTGATAAAGGGTTACTCAAGGATCATCCCAGTGAAATTTGGTTGATATCCATCAGTAACATTCTGACAAAATGATTTTCAAAGTTTCCACTATATATTATATAGAGAATTGACCTCCGCCAATACAATGAATAATTTTCATCCGATCACAATTATTTTTTTGTAGATTGATAAAGGGTCACTCAAGGCTCATTCCTGTGAAATTTGGTTGATATCCATCAGTTACATTCTGAGAAAATGGTTTTCAAAGTTTCAACTATATAACATATAGAGAAATGACCTCCGCCTATAAAAAGCATATTTTCAATCCGATCACAATGATTTCTTATAGACTGATAAAGGGTCACTCAAGGATCATCCCAGTGAAATTTGGTTGATATCCATCAGTAACATTCTGAGAAAATGATTTTCAATGTTTCCACTATATAACATATAGAGAATTGACCTCCGCCCTTAAAATGCAAATTTTCCATCCAATCACAATGATTTCTTGTAGACTGATAAAGGGTCATCCAAGGATCATTCATGTAAAATCGTGTTGGTATCCATTGATTAGAATCTGAGAAAAACTCACTTTTTACCATATTTGGAAATTAGCCACGCCCATTAAATCCATGTTTTCCTTTGAATCAAAATTTCTTGAACAGCTTTGAAAGAGGGTCACTCAAGGATCATTCTTGTGAAGTTTGGTTGAAATCCATCCAGTACTTTCAGAGGAGAAGATTTTCAAAGAAAAGTTTACGACCGGACGCACGCACGCACGGACGGATGGACGGACATACGGACGGACGCACGACGGACACAACGCCATGACAATAGCCCCAGTGGCTTTCAGCCAGTGGAGCTAAAAAGGAGTAAGCGCTCCAAAATTGCACTTACCTCGGACGTAACAAAAACACAACAAAACCCCTCTAATTTTTCATATTTCGAGGAAAATGCTTTCATGAGGACGATTAACAAATCCTATCACTAAAAATAATTATATAAATTATCGCAGCTATTTTAATTTATAGAATAAGGGATATGACGTCAGCGTCGTTTGGTAGGTATTTGTGACGTTAACGTTCTCGCGCATAATCAGACATCAAACAACCTTATCAGTCGTGAATCCGATAGCTACATATAACCGTCACATTTCATTTTGATGGGTTTATTTTTGAAAAGTTGACTTCGATAACCAATCCTGTCGTTGTCAAATGGTCTTGTCAGATTTTTAATTTCCAATGTTTAGATTAATTTTTAACAGACCTGGGTGTATTTGAAATTTATTTGGGGATGGGGGTGTGAGCGAGGTAGATGACCTTGATCTGTATCATATGACTTCGATCAAGGAATTTGATAATGCTTATTGACAAGATTAATTATTATTCCATATGTGAGTATTCTATTTTCAATAGGCTTGAATATTTTTTTAAATTACTAGATTTTTGCGTGATTTATGTAACGTTGACCTTGATTTATGACCTTGACCTTTTCATATGATTTGACCTTGGGATTTGTTGACGCAGAACAAAGAGATACCCTATTTTTTGAGAAATTCAACTTCATAATCGATCATTTTAAGAAGGATCGAATATCATTGATTTTGTTCATAAAATTGGCGCGAGAAAAAGAATCAGGAGTGATTTTTTTCCTTAGCGTCAAAAATGGGTCACCTAGAATTTTGCATTTTTCTAAAAAATAGTACGGTGACCATACCTTTTTAATATCAATATCACACGAACATATAATTATCTACAAAATATTGAAAAAATAAAATTTTCTATCTCAGGGTCTTTGAGAAATTTGATCAAAAGTAATAAATTTTGAAAATATTCTCGTTCATATTCGATATTCACGGTTTTTACGAATTGGGGAAAAATACCCCCAAAATCACTATGTTTCCTTTCAAGCGATAATTGTGTATTATATCCAGTGCAAATAACCTCTTATCTATGAAATCAAAATAAAATTGATATGAGTTGTTTGATAAGATTTGCTTGTGTTATGGTTTTATGTCATTACCAAGAAATGAGAATCGGCGAAAAAATCGGACAAAAATTTACTCGATACCTGTCACATTCAATCTGATTCGGTGACCCCCTTTTTTCTTTCCAATTTTGCAATCGCCATACTTTAATCTACAAAATATGAAAATTTAAGAAAATTCTATGTCAGGAAATAAAATCTAGAAATCGTCCTTAAGGAGAAGATGTTTAAAGAAAGTATGGACGCCGGACGAAGGAAGACTGACGCCGGACATTGTACGATCACAATAGCTCACCTTGAGCTCAGGTGAGCTAAAAAATGCTTTAAAAATATCAGGACCCATAACTTTGTTAGAGAACCATTAAAAGCAAAGTGTAAAAGGATCACTGTTTAGTTTGTCAAAGAAATGCCATGGATGCCACTGTTATCCCAAACTAGCGCTTTATCCTAGTTTAAGTGACATTAGTGCATAATGTGTCACTGTAAAAGTGATATCAGGGCTATAAGGACAATAACTCTATGAATAAGAGTCTTGAAACGTGTTTCTGACAAAGTTCAATTGTGACCTTGATCTTTGACATAGCCGCCGTCATAGCGCAGTTGGTAGCGCGTCGGACTGTCAAACTAGAGGTCACGGGTTCGATCCCCGACGGCGGCGCTCATTCTTTCCGACTATTTGTCTCTCACCAATGGGTCGATAATCGTAGATCTATGTGAGATAGCAGCTGGAGGCTAGGAAAGGATGTAATGGTAGTACTGGCGTGAGAAATACCAGGAATCCATTGTTAGGTGCTCCAGCCGCCGCGATATAACTGAAATAATGTTGAAAGCGGCGTAAAACCCCATTCAATCAATCAATCAATGATCTTTGACATTTGGTAACTAAAATAGGGCACATTTTTGAGTCATAGGCAAAAATTGTATAAAGGTCATGATTCTTGGTCAATTGCTTTTTTAGTTCAAGACGGGAAAGAAAATTCTACAGTCGGATGGACAGGCATACAAGGTGACACAAATATCATCTTATTTAAGGAAGAAGATGCCCATGGTAGCCTGAGACGCTCTGCTGTCTATCAAGTTATTTGTAATTCCTCACTTTAGTCTCATATTTAAGAGACTAATTGCTTTGAAAAGAAAGTATGAATCTAAAAATAAAGGGGCCCAATTTCTCCCCTTCAATTAGGTTTTAGCAAAAATCCACAATGCTCCTTTACCAGTTTATTCATTAAAAGCTTTCAGCAGATATACAAAAGGTCTATTTTCCCATGTTTTCAAACAGATCAATCCCATTTTCAAAAGGAACCTACCTTATGATCCTGCCAGTGAAAGTTTAGCAACACTTGATATTTTCAATTTGATATTTTTTTATCATAAATACTGTTGACAATCATTGCAAAACAGTGAGTTTCATCTCTAAGCAATAGATAAATGCTTTTCTTTAGCTCAGGCTGTGACTCTACAACCACAAACATATATGAAACAGGGGGAGGGGTGAAATGAAAAAGTCACAGTCTGACATTTTTGTCCAAATTTGGGCTTTAGGTATTCAAGCAAGTTTTTTTGTCTGGTATTTTGCTACCTTTAATACTTATACAGATCTTGTATAGTAATTGTTTTGTTGATGTTTAATACTTAAACAGATCTTGTATAGTAATTGTTTTGTTGATGTTACATGTTTAAAGTTTTTGAATTTCTGAAACCATAGCTTACACTGGTACATTCCAAATAATGAGATCAAATTGAAGTGATCATGGGGAGGTTTATAAGCCAATTTTATAGTCGCTTATACCATTGCAGTTTTGGGAAACTAACAATAAAGAAATGTCATTATTTGGTTGTCCTCCATTAATGGCCAAATCACTGTTTATTTTGATGCTTTGGGAAGATTTCTTAAAATTATTTAAGTGCTCGCCCCAACTGATTAAAGCAGAAATACCTGATTGACTTTTGCCTGTAAATGGGAACACCTGTAGTAAATCTCATAAAGTCTCATGTTATGCCAATCTTCTGGTGACGGGTCACAATTGTATTTTTATTGTAAACATATTAATAACCCCTGTATTGCATCCACAATTTCCAATCATCCTAAGACCTGACAAACATTCTGACCAAGTTCATGAAGATTTGGGCCATAATTCTGCTTTTTTAAAGAGTGTGAAAAAGAAAATTTTCATTAAGGCCCCTTTTCCCATGATATATCATTGGTCCCTGCAATTTTGATTTGGGGTTCATCCTTGTGACCAGAAAAACATTCTGACTAAGTTTCATGAAGATTGGACTATATTTGTGGCTTCTAGAGTTGTAACAAGACTTGTATTGCTCCACTGGCATCTTAAATACACGTATCTATCAATGAGAAACTCAGTCAGACATGGAAATTTACAGGGAAATTTGTGAAGAGGCAAAATGATGGACAGAAAGTGAAGGCAAAACTTTTAATGGGATCCTAATTTCATCTTGAACAAAATCAGCTATATTAGATTACCTCTCTTGAATTTCACTCAAAACTCGCTCCAAACACTCATTTAATTGCATTCCAAATTCGTTCCAAAATCATTTATCTTGTGAATTTCACGATATTCTTAACTGTATTATCATCCACTCAAGGTTATGATGTTCAGGACTGTGATTGTGTTACTATGGAAATAACTTCATTTTCTGGTTGATGAGTCCCACGAATAAGGTTTGATGGGGGGGGGGGGGGGGGGGCTGGGGGTATTTGCGGAAGGTGAAATAATTCAAGTAAGAAGTTAGTCAGTTTTCTGTTCTTAGGGCTACAGTTAATTGCATTGTGAAATTGACAGTTATTCTCATCATAACCATCCCAAGTCTGTCGCTCAGCTCCGAAACTTTTCATTCCAATACTCTCTTCAATCAATTAAAAACGCCCCGAAAGTGTTCAGAAACGTTCAAAATGATCAACATTTCAATCAGATCAAACAACTCACTGTACAATATAATGTAGATTTCATGGCGTCTGTTTAGCCCAAAAAGATACATAAACAGGAAAATACGATGCCTTTTATAAAGGGAGGTAATAAACCATCGCTTCTTGCGTCCAATTTGGACGAAATTAGCAATACGTATTACCCCCTTATATTTCATTCAAAACTCGATCTACACTCTCATTCAATATCATGCTAAGATCGGTTCAAAATCATTCAACTTGATAATCATTCAACTTATAGATTTCACGTTGTTGTTAACTGTTCATGTTGACCCAAAGTTATATGGTGTGTGATATGTTGCAAAATTTTATAACAAAATGTGTTCAATAACAAGAGTTGTCCGCGGACAACGTAGCTCGCCCAAACAGCTGCTTGTCACAAACAGCGCTTGACCGAAGTTCAAAGTGGTTTCTTTCAACGTTAACGTTGATCAAATATATATCTGTTCGAGTAGTAATTAAGAAATATAAAAACGTTTTTTGTTTTAATTGCATGGATAAGGTTAGGGTTAAGTGAAAGCCTACAAGCAGATGAGGTTACCAATGGAATTTCTTTGTATCAAACATGAAGTTTTTCTTTAAAATTTTTCTAAGTCCACAAAAGGTCAAGATCAAGGTCAAATTGTGAAGGACCTTGGTCTCTGTAGAAGCCTATCACCTAGTGAGTATGTGTATGAAGTAATAATGTCCCTGAGTAAAGCATTTAGAAAATATAAGCAAGGTTAAATTTTTGGTGATAGTTTTTCAGTTTAAGTTTTTCCAAGTCGATAAAAGGTCAAGGTCAAGGTCAAATTGTCAAGGCCCTTGGTTTCTGGTGAAAGCCTTTCATCTTGTGACTATGTATATGAAGTAATGATGTCCCTAGGTTAAAGCATTCAGAAAATATAAGCAAGGTTAAAGTTTTTGGTAAAAGAATTTCGGTTAAAGTATTTCGAAGTTCATAAAAGGTCAAGGTCAAATGATCAGAGACCTTGATCTCTCACAAAAGCCTATCACCTAATGAGTATGTATATGAAGTAATGATGTCCCTAGGTTAAAGCATTCAGAGAATAATAAGCAAGATTAAAGTTTTCAGTTAAAGTTTTTCTAAGTCCACAAATGGTTAAGGTCAAGGTCAAATTGAGAAGGACCTTGGTCTCTGGTGAAAGCCTATCACCTGGTGAGTATATATACGAAGCTATGATGTCCCTAGGTAAGAGCATTAAAAAAATATATGCAAGGTTAAAGTTTTTTGGTTAAAGTTTTTTGGTTAAAGTTTTTCTATGTCCACAAAGGGTCAAGGTCAAGGTCAAATTGTCAAGGACCTTTGTCTATGGTGAAAGCCTGTCACCTAATGAGTGTGCATATGAAGTAATGATGTCTCTAGTTTAAAGCTTACAGAAAATATAAGCAAGGTTAAAGTTTCTTTGGTTAAAGTTTTTGGTTAAAGTTTTTGGTTAAAGTTTTTGGTTAAGTTTTTTTGAAAGGGTCAAGGTCACAGTATAAAGGTCATTTCGACATGGATGTTGGTCTCAAATGAAAGCCTATGCCCTAATGAGTGTTTCTGTAAAAAATAAAGCTTCTAGGATAAATATTGATAGAAATAAAAAAAACTTTAACCTAATGCGGACGCCGACACCGACGCTGACGCCGACATCCGAGGGTATGACAATAGCTCTTCCGAGGCTTTCGTCCCGGGCGAGCTAAAAAATAATTATGACGTAAAAGTTAAATTTATTGAATAAATCATACAACTATATTGTAAAAAAAAAATTTATGTTGTAGAAAAAAATATATATTTATTTATTGTATAGTTTATATATTTATTTATTATAAAAGATATATTCGTTCAATAAAAAATATTTTATTTTAATGCTCATGTTTATTGGCCAATCAGAATTTTGCGAACATTTTTTAAAGAGGGTCACCCAAGGAACATGCTGACAAAGTTTCATTGAAATCTGTCCAGTGGTTCAGGAGAAGTTTTTAAGATAATTGTCGACGGACGACGGACTCAGGGTGAATATAAAGTCTCCCCTTGAGCACGTGCTCATGTGAGCTAAAGAAATAATTAAAACAAATGAAAGAATTGGTTAAACTCGCAAGATAATTAATCTCCATGTAATCTGGTCCACTATTGCGAAAATGAAGTGAAACTTTGACAGTATTTGTTTTTCTCTTTTTTGTTGTTGTTGTTTCTGACACATTCAATGATTCACATTCAGGAATAAGACTAGCAGGGACCCAGTTGCCCATGGCCCCTAAATTTTTGGGTATGCCCTATATTTTTTGGAAAAATATATCATGTTAAATATAAAAAATAAAGTCTGAGTCCCTTAAAAAGATAAAAAAAATGTTAGTCATTTTCCCTGACATGTGTCATCTAGAAGCTTAAAAAGCCAGTTGAAGACATTGTCGTCTTTAAATTTTCAACCTTATTCTTTTTCATTTAAGGAAGACGCATTCAGGTTTCCAGTACAGAAGGTGACCACGAATGCGTATTTATTGAAGTTGTGGATGGATCGCTTACAAAAGAAAGCATAACGTCCCTGTATCCACGTGCCACTTGTCTAAAGTACCTTTGTAAGGGCCAGTGGTTAGCAGTCAATGTTAATAACAATACCCTCTTATATCTGAATGATCTGAATGTATTTGTAACTGTCACAGATGCAATTGGTAGGATGCCTTTATCATACACATACCTGACTGAGTGGAAGACTTGTTATGATTGTAAAAACAGATACAAACTTTGATTCATTGGGGTTTTGTGATTCTATATATTTTATATTAATTGAAAAACAAGTTTTACAACAAAGTTCAATATCCATTGAATCTGTTTTCTTGGTTGTCATTTATCCACACTTCTTCATATTTCACATGTAAAATCATATTTCACATTCAATTTCCTTTCTGTAGCATTTTCAAGATCATCCTTTGAAGTCAATGTCAAATTGTCAAATATTATAAATTTAAAGATTTTAGTAACATTCATTTTGGTATAGTAAGTGATGCCGCTGACATATTTCAAATGTAACTGTCATCAGTGAAGACAGTGGTCATATTTTAAGGCTATATTATTCCTCTAGTCATAGATTCATTATTCAGATCGTTATTAAATAAAATATCATTCAATGAAAACGGGCTTATTTTCTGACACTATGCAACACTTAAAATGGTTGGGCTTTGCTGCCCTCTGATAGCTCTTGTTAAAATTTCCCAAAAATAAAAAATTGTGGACAGTAATGTGCGCCAGTTCGTTTTTCTGTAATTATTACGCCATCTAACAAAAATATGACTGAGTGGTACAGGGGCATACTCTAGAACGATCCCTGTTTTGATATTTTGTGATATCCTTGTTATCATTAAGCAAAGGCATTCACTTGAAACATGGGCACACATGTTCACTTTTCGTGCCAAAACTCGACATTTTGCAATATTTCTGTTACTACTGGAGGCATTCACTTCAACTTGGTCCACCACCAAAAGACCAACCTACACTATCAAGAGGGATAAATCTAGGTGCATTTTTTTCAAATAATACCCTTTCTTTGTTTTACTCTTTTGACGTATAGAAATGCTTCCTTCTTATCTTACTTAGAATAGCTTGTTACCAAAGTTTCTTGTTATCGTACTGTGTTTTGTATGCCTTCTTTTTAGGGTAGTCAGAACTTTACGACAGCAATTGACACAAAGATTTATTTTTTACCGCCCAATGAATTTTCTTCTTTTTTACATATGTTGTAGATTAACATAGTTTTAGGTCTGATATAAGCTCAATGCCAGCTAATAGTTATCAAACACAAACCTTATACATATACACAATGACTGAAATGTTATGGGGGAAGTTAGCCGAAATTCAGCTCTGAATTTTCTCATTGAGAAGCTTGTGAAAATGTACAACAACATGGGCTCAATTACATTTATGGTTATTTGTAGAACAAGTTAAGTCCACATTCAACGCCTTTTCTTGTTTTATTTTTAATTTTATTTTCAGAAATAATCCGTAATGTAGTTAGAGCACCGTCCTTGACCATTGATCATCGGTTTTGGGAGGTCCTTTTCTAATTCAGGACAAAATGTTACCAACAACCACTCCAACAGAATAATAGCGCTGCTTCAAGGCGTGACTCAAAGCATGATTAGAAAACAGACTCGCAACCAGTTGACAAAAAGGCAGAAAGCACCTAGAATGAAATTATTCAACGTTGTCTTTGTGCATGATTCAACCTTGTCAGTACAAGGTTTTAAGGATTTAGTTAATTCCGAGGGACTCTTATCAATAAAGAAATGGTGTTGAAGAAGGTATTTTGTACAAAATAAGATATCTGTCTGTCTAATTATCGTTACTTTATATTCTTGCCTCATGATACTAAATAATGGGACGCGTATACATATAAATACAAATACTATCTTCATCTCTTAATTGATATTTTACTTTTTAAAATCTAATTAAATTGAAGTTGAACAGCTGAACTGTTTTTAGAAGATGGAAGCTGTCTTACTGTTGACAAACACTTGCTCCATCAAGCAGTTTATAGCGACGAGCCTTTGGAACAGTTGGAAGAATGAACAAGATCGGGCGCAATAAGCATAGAGGTTTCATATAAAGGTGGGGTAATCATAGACGTGAAGAAAGACACTTATATATGGGCCCCAACCCCAAAATAATCGATATGAAGTGAATGTGCTAGACTTGTTTTAAGCTTTAATGTGCCTCCGCCTCTTTTAGCTGTAGATTTTATTGCTCCTCTGGCCTAAGGAGCTATTGTCATGACACTGTGTCTGTTGTGTGTCCATGTGTCCGCTTGTAAAGTTTTTCATGATTAAACCTTCTCAGAAACTACTGGACAGATTTTAACCAAACTTCACAAGAATTCATAGGGTGGCCTTCTTTCAAAGTTGTTCAATGAAAAACAAGGCTTTGATCGGGCATGGCTTTTTACTTACATGGTAATATTTGACTTTCTTAGAATCTAATGGATGGATATCAATCAAATATTCGCCCCCAGCTGGGCGGGGGGATAGAAATAGTCGGCTGCTGTCCATGTAGTACATGGTATGACCCAAACAAATGGACCTGCCTGTTTGCCGTGGGCTGCGACACGTAATGCCTGATGACGGGATCCTGGTGGTTGAGTGAACTCAGGGATTGGCTAGGCCCTATTTTTGCAACATACCACTTTGGCCCTGAGTTGGGATAAACGGGAGGTCGGGCGGGCCCGACCCCGATCAATCGGCTGGTCATGCTTTGCCCTAGGGCGTTTAAATTTAACCTTTCACATCGAATCTTCGTTTTCATTTGAAATAGATGTTTCTTTCACATGCCTTAGAAGGCGGTGGCTCATGGGCCAATCGGGTAAACATGGTGTTTGATCGACAATTATACTGACCGTTTTTAGCTCAACTGGCCAAAGGCCAGCGAGCTATTGTCATGGCGGAGTGTCCGTCGTGCGACCGTCCGTGCGTAACCTTTGCTTTAAACATCTTCTCCTCCCAAACAAATGGGTGGATTTTAACGAAACTTGGTAGAAATGATCCTTGGGTGGCCCTCTTCTTAAATTGTTCAAAGAATTTTGATTGGCCCCCAATTATGGGCGTGGCAGTTTTTCACTTTGAAATCTTTAAAAATCTTCTCCTCCCAAACCATTAAGCCGATTTCAATGAAACTTGGCATGGATGTTCCTTGGGTGACCCTTTACTTAAATTGATCAAGAAATTGATTGGCCCATAAATATTGGCGTGGTAGGGCGGGGCTTATTTTGAGCCGGAAATCTTTGAACAACATCTCCTCCTAAACCACTCGGCCGATTTCAATGAAACTTTAACAGAATGATCCTTGGGTGACCCTCTACTTAAATTGTTTTCATTTGTCCATAAATATGGGCGTGGCAGGGCGGGGCTTATTTTGAGGCCAAAATATTTGAATGATTTCTCCTCCGGAACCACTCAGCCAACTTCAATGAAACTTTACGAGAATGTTTCTTGGGTAACTATTTACCTAAATTGTTAAAGAAATTTTGATTGGTCCATAAATATGGGCGTGGCAGGCAGGCCTATTTTGAGCCCGAAATCTTTGAACGACATCTCCGTCTGAACCTTGAGTTTAAGTAAGATTGGTTAAGGGTTGCAGGTTCATTGTTATTGAGTATATTGGTGCAATATGGACCAGAACCACTTAATCATTATAAAATAGGTCTTAGGAGATTTCGGAGTGTTTATGTATTCATTTAAAGTAAGCTTTATTTAAGGAAAGTCTAAAGATTTTAAAGCCAGTGGAGCGATTCAGGCCCTCTTGTTTATTCATGCCTTGGTTAATTAATTATCGGAGGTATGTATTGCTTGATCTAGCCATTTTGCACCGAGTATATCGGCGATGTATCCCCGGCACCTTAAAAAAGAATATTTTCTTTTCGATTGATGCATAACTCAATCTTTAGTTTTTTTCTTGTTTGTATTCATTTAACTCGATTTTCAACTAATGAATAGCAAATCAAAGTAATGCATATTATTTTGCAGACTGATGACCAGATCCTGTTTGCGGTGCCTGTAAGTATCTTAATTAAAAAAAGAGTCAATTATACGTTTCAAAATTTTAATAAAAAAATCATTCCTTTTTACGGTACCACTTAGAAGGAAAAAATAGTTTTGTGACAGTGGTTTTCATGAATAAAGGTTGTTTTATATCAATTAATGTACACCATGTATTGGTGAATTATTGGAAATTGAGACATCAAATTCTGTTTTAAGTGGTTACCACCAGATTTGGACATAGCATTATTGTGTTATATTGACATGTCTTCCCTCTGTTTCATACCACTTAAGGCTCATACAGTCAACCTAGGGTCCTTCCATATCTGTATATTTTGACATTATCATGGGTGAAAGTTTCCAGGACTTGTCCTGAAGTTCAGAATTTTCAGAGTTTAGAATTGCTACTATTTCTAGACTATATAAAGGTATGGGAAAAGAGCCATTTTAAGGCAGTTTCAGGAATTTGATATTTTTGATTTTCACCCATTGCATTATGTGGTCTCTCTGGTTCATACCACTTAAACTTCTACAGCCCATCCATGTTCAGTTCCCTAAATTTTGATGTTTCATGGTATCTGTAATTCTGTTCCATACCACATAAGTCTGTGCAGGCCATCCATGTCCATTTCTGTATATTTTGATGTTATGTGGTCCATATAGTTCCACTGAAAAGGTCCAAATCTGATGGTTACCACTTAAAATAAAAATACTGGCCTCATTACGGATGCACATAATTTAATCATGCATTATCAAACCTTCCAGGGGTACCTGATGAAAACTAGGTAGTCAGCACATAGTCTTAGATTGCATGATGGGAAACATTTATTGATATGATGATTGGCGAAAACATGAATCCTGAATATTATAATGCCATGCTGAGGAACCTGCAAAACTTATTTTGTTTGTTTGGGGTTTAACGCCGTTTCAACTTCTTTGGCTATATAACGGCGGTCGGGGCACCTAACTTGCTTTCCTGGCTTACTTTTACCAGTATTCACACCAATTTTTACTATGCCGCTGACTGCATATCCACATAATTTGAATTTGAAATAATTCAGAACAGCTGTGAGGGCAATTCAGGGTTAGACACTAACTTTTTAAGCAGGTGTCCGAAGGTATAATTTGCAAAATCAGGGACACTTCACTCTATTAAATGAAGAATTTCAGGGGTCCCTCCTTAAATTTTGGGGTCGTTGGGATCCCGGGACACTGTTAGTGTCGACTCCTGCAATTTTTGCCAGTGAAAAGATCGCCTCCACCAGGACTCCCAAGTCCACCTCTCTACCAACTGAGCTAGCCCGGCGGGCTAAAAACTTATTTTAGGGGGTTTGTGGTTATATATTGTCGGAGACTGTCATGTGATGATCTCCCTGTTTTATTGTTTAATTTTGAATCACCATCACCTCCTGGTCCGAGACAGTCATAGTGTAAAGAGAAAACATATTGACAAGTAGTTGTTTGTGTCTACCGGTACTTATATTTTGGTTTATTATATTATAATACTTTTCTTTCAGTATGGATCTAATTTATTGGTCAACGTTGCCAGGTGTTCCAAAGAAGTTGAAATGGCCTGTGAAGGTTACTGCATTTGGCCAGTATACGTCAGTGTTTTGTAAATCAGATGATGCACAGTAAGTATTCTTTACATTGAACAATTTACTGTTGGTTGTCATTATACCAGCTTTTTTCCTTCTATAACATGATTGGTGATTTCCCAATCCAAAGAACTGCTTAAATCATGAGGAAATATAGACAAATTTTCTGGATACAGCAATCCCCATCATTTCCACTGAATAACACATAGGTAGTAGTATTCATGCTAAATTGTGTAACATTTGTGAAATGTTAGTATTACACTAACATTCATTTGTATTAATTTGTTTTAAAAGTAGTTTGTGCAATGTAAAAATCATGCGAACAAAATTGACCAATGTGGTTATAAAGAATCATTTTACAACTTAGTTTGCAGGTAACTTTCTGGATTAAAACATATGTGCAATCCTTTTTTCCTTCCAAAATTGTATGACTAAATTCACAATGGAACTAAATGAGTTGGAACAATTGGAGATTTAAGTATCTGTTAGCTCCAGAAGGTGGGGTGGTTTGATCCTTGGGGTATATTTGTTTCACCTGAGGTTAGCCAAAATTTAATGATCTTCACTTATTTGCGTGGCTGTAAAACCTTTCAAATGAAAAAAATAAAATTATCAGCCACTCGCAATATTAATACCGCAGACCATCCATTATCAATTTGTTTCACATAGTAGCTTCTTTGTAAACACAAACCACTTAAACCATAAAACCATTATTGGACACAGGAAGTGATGTCATAATGCTTTGCTTTACTGACTTAAAATTCAGACTTTATAAAAGCTTGACTGCTCATTTAGCTTCTCATATAGGACCTTTTTCCAAACAAATTCCAGGTTTTCAAGGTTATTTCTACAAATTGATTTCCCAATATAATTGGATATATATTTTTTTTAATTTGAGCACTTTGTCCTTTGGCATTCACACACTTGGTGCTTTAAGTGGTAATTTGTTTGTTTAGAACAACAAAAAGTTCTTTGTTATGGACTTACCATTGAATTCCAGTATGGAATGAATGTCATGACCACATTATTTAAGGTCAATAGTGTCTTGCCTAATTCTCCAACAAAAACCTGGACCATCTTGGACAACACTCATTAAAACTTATACAAGCAAGCTTATCACAGAATACAAAAACTGTGTATAAAAATGCTCTTGCAAAATTCAATGAATTCGGAAGTACTAGCGGGCTCAAGAATGAATGGTTTGTCCCGTTAATACACTTGGAGTATTACATTGCCTTCTTACATCAGAAGAATTATTCATCAAAAACTGCGTCAACTTTCATTGCAGCCATTAGTTTCTTTCATAAGATAAACAACATGCAAAACACATTAAATAACTTTCGTTGCAAAAAGCTTCTTGAGGGTTATCGTCGTTTGAACCCTTCTAAAGATACTAGAATGCCTATTACGCTGGAGCTTCTAACAAAAATCTGGGGCGTTTTAGACAGAACATGTTTTTCAGCTTATGAAGCTAAGCTCTTTAAGGCCGCATACTCGTTAACATTTTTTGGGTTATTTCGGGCTGGAGAGTTGGTTTATACCTCTCCTGTGGAACCTGACCGGCATCTTCAAGTGTCCGACATACAATTTGTCCACTGTCTTTCAATTGTAAAACAATTATTTGAAAATTTATTTGAAAGTCATAGATTTAATAATGGGCGATTCTGATGTAGACAGCACTGCCATAGTCAGTAATTTGATCGGTGTCGGAGGGGGATACAGAAAACGCAAAACAGATTTAAGGACAGTAACTGTAGCAGACTCTACAAATCCATAGAACTTCTACGCGCTTTTTTCTCAACATGACGAGCAAGTTTTAGATTGGTGTGTTGGCAGTGGGTTGATAGCCAATGAAATTCCATGCATTAAAACTCAGTGTGATGGGATAATGCTAATAAGGTCGCGAAGGGATGTGCTTCATGGGCCGTCATTAAGGTGTTCTAAGAACAGGAATCACGAGTGTTCAGTAAGAAAATATAGCTTTTTTGAGAATTCAAAGCTTACTATCCAGGATGTAATGGTGTTCATCAAAAGTTATCTTGAGCGACACTCCTTATTACAATGTAGCAAATTGTCTGGAGTGTCATATGGAAGTACTGCTGTGGATTGGGGCAGCTTTATGAGAGAACTGTTTATGGAACATTTTTAAAGATTCACTCGAAACAAAGATTAAAAGGGGAGGTTGAAATCGATGAGTCTCTTTTTGGTCGACGGGTGAAATTCCACAGAGGCAATCCAAAGCGCGGTCTAAAAGTGTGGATATTTGGAATGGTGGAGCGTTCATCCAATCCAATAATTCTTTATCCAGTCAGTGATCGATCCCAGGAGACATTATTGCCAATTATCCAGTGCCACATACAAACGGGATCAACAATATATAGTGATGGTTGGAGTTCATATTGTGACCTTAACGATCTAGGCTATAAGCATTTTTCAGTTGTCCATTAGCATGCATTTAAAAGCCAATATAGAAATCTGGAGAACGGATCCATAAAAACAGTCCATACTAATCGCATCGAAGGAGCATGGAAGCATGCCAAGGATTACTGGTACAAAGGTCAAGCAGTTTGAAGGCCATCTATGCGAAATAATGTGGAGATCTTCACACAAGAACAATGTCTATGAATTGATTGATTGATTGAATGGGGTTTTACGCCGCTTTCAACATTATTTCAGTTATATCGCGGCGGCTGGAGCACCTAACAATGGATTCCTGGTATTTCTCACGCCAGTACTACCATTACATCCTTTCCTAGCCCCCAGCTACTACCTCACATAGATCTACGATTATCGACCCATTGGTGAGAGACAAATAGTCGGAAAGAATGAGTGCCGCCGTCGGGGATCGAACCCGTGACCTCTAGTTTGACAGTCCGACGCGCTACCAACTGCGCTATGACGGCGGCTTTTACAATGTCTATGAAGAATTCTTTGATCTCCTGAGGCAAGTTTATAATTTACATGGTCCTGTACAATATTTATACACAGTTCCTTTGTTCGACACTTGGTCTGGTACGCAAACTCCTTCCTGTAGTTCACAGCCACTGGAAAATTGGGAAGTTGTTCCAACCGTCACTGACATAGAGTCCGACCATGAAAGCGAAGATGTGACAACCGATTTAAATATGCAGTCCTCTGCAATCCATGACATCTTCTGATAGGATTCCATGTGGCCAATCTACATTCACAAGGAATTCCCCATCGCCAAATCTAACTCCCTCAACATCCTCATCTAACAAAAGAAAATTAAGGTCTACCGACATTTCTTCTACTGACATTAGAACAAAGAGAATTGAAAACGAGGCCGAAAATAGTCCGTCAATGACCAAAGCACCAAAGGTAACATTGAGAAAAACCCAAAAAACATACAAAACAATCAAACATAGTGAAAGATAAACAATACTGTCCGAAAAATTTTGAACAGGTGGCCTCAACGTCCAAAGGGGAAAATGACTAAACAAAATCCATACGGAAAAACGGCCTTTGTTTGGTCCTCCGACTCGGACTTTTATTAGCGCAAAAATCCACAAATATATATTTGTATTATAATTGTGTATATAAAACTTGCACGAAATGCAGTGAAAATAAATGAAACATTGTGTTGTGAAAATATTAATACGTTTTATTGTGGAGTATTTACATGCAGCGGAGTAACACAAATATGCAGGTAAGAAGGCAAAAATCATCTTAATCAAGCGTCTCCATGATCAAGATCTCAATAATCCATAAACAAATACTTTTGATACTTTTTATTTTGAAAGAATCCCCACGGGGATTTCCCGGGATTATGCCTAGGTAGCATATCACATGTGATTTGCTACCTTTTTGAGATTAAGGTAGCAGATCACTTATTATTAAACTTGATTCTAGACTTTAATACAGTATCAAATTTATTATTCTTTGTCATTCTTATGTAAAATATCTATTGATTTCTAAATGTTGCCGTTGCAAGGCGGACGGCGCATTTTTTTAACTATTAAGTTTTTAATCGAGATCACTTTCCGAACCACGTGTCTGAACTCATTGAAACTTTGCCGGAAAATCCATCTGTTTCGGTTATTCGGACTGTTACTACTTATACTTAAATCATCAATTATATATTGAAGTAATTCATTTTCATTTTTCATTCAGGAGGTGGATGCATCAGATTACGAGACAGTGGAGGGGGAGATGGATTGGTCAGAGAGCGACACAGAGAGTATTCATAGTTCCGGAGAAGAAAGAGATTTAAAAGAAGACCATTCAGGAAAAAAGGTATTTATTTTTCCTAGCTCATCTAAGCACAACTGCTTAGGGGGAGCTTTTATTTTTACCCTGTGCCCGTCGTCCGTCATCAATTTTTAGCTCCACTGACCGAAGACCAGCGAGCTATTGTCATGGCGCTGTGTCCGTCGTGCGTCCGTCTGTGCAAGCGTATTTTTTTCTTTAAGCATCTTCTCATCCCAAACCAATGGACGGTTTTTCATGAAAATTGGTAGAAATGAATGAATGAATGCTGTTTTATGGCCCGTCAACAACTAAGGTCATGTTGGGCGCAAAACATTGAAAATTAACTTCTTGTAAGAAAAGATGACCAATCATACATTAAATACTTAACTAGTTATAACATTATAAAACAAATCGTGGTAAGATAGACAAATCATCATTATGGTAAAAATGTAAGGAAATGATTACAAGTCTAAAAGGAAATAATGATCAAAAGATCAATCAAACAAGTCTAAAAGGAAATAATGATCAAAAGATCAATCAAAAATAACTAAAAACAGATGAACATGAAATCAAAAGAATCTCAGGTTAAATTTTATTAAACAAATTAACGGCCTTCAGGAAATCAAAAATCTGTTCAACTTTTACATTGTTAAACAGGTCCTTCATACTGTCTACTTTAAAAAATCTGTCTCTTATAAAAGCAAAGTCTATACATTCTAAAAATTTATGCTGAACAGTAAGAGGAGCATCACATGGGATACACACTGGCATATCTTCTCCTTTTAAAAGGTAGGAGTGCGTCAGGTGTGTATGGCCAATGCGTAAACGGGTCAAAATAAGTTCTTCGCGACGGTTAGACCTGTAACCAGGCAACCAATCGCCAAGATCTTGACGAACAGAATATAATTTATTATGAATATTGGCAGGATCAGTCCAGCTGTTCCACCAGACTTCCTGAATGAAACCATGAATCAAAGGTTTAAAATCAGTAAAAGGTACTGAAGAGGGTAAAATCTCGAGTAATAATGCCTCCTTGGCAGCTTTATCTGCCTCCTCATTACCACGAATACCAACGTGGCTAGGAAGCCAGCAGAAAACGAGATCAACATCATGAAGCTGAGCTATTAAATCTAATAGTCTAACAATAAGGGGATTGTCGGTTTTCTCGTTCTCAATCGCTTGCATACTTGAAATAGAGTCAGTTAAAATAATGTAGCGAGAGAAGCGCTCTTCGATTATATGATCGAGTGCGAGTTCAATCGCCTTTAGCTCGGCTGAAAATATCGAAGAGTTATTTGGCAAACGGAATTGATACTTTTCACCATCTAAAATGGTGGCTGAGGCAACTTTTTCGCCGTCCTTTGAACCGTCTGTATAAATCTCTTCATATGATGCGTATTTCTCTTTAATTTCTAAAAACTTTGTTTTAAAAATAGTTGGATCGGTTGTATCCTTTTTGCTAGAAGCAAGATCGTAAAGAAATGTGGGGCTTTTAGAAGTCCACAAAGGAGCTTCAGGAACAATTTGTTCTGCCACATCCTCTAGATCAAAATCGAGAGAGTAAATATCTGCTTCGCAGCGTAAGCTAAACGGGGGTATTGCACTAGGTTTCTTATTAAAATCCCGTCTGTGTCTAGGTTCAAACACAGCTTTATACGTTGGATTATCAGGATTACATTTTAGCTTTAAATAGTATTGCATTGAAAGCTTTTTCCTCCTTAGGTTCAAGGAAGGTTCATTTGCCTCAATGTAAAGACTATTAACTGGTGATGTTCTAAAAGCACCAAGCGCAAGGCGCAATCCTTGATTATGAATGGTATCAAGTTTGCGAAGGTATGAAGGGCGTGCAGAACCGTAAACAACACAGCCATAATCTAATTTAGATCTGACAAGTGCCCTGTAAAGGCGTAACAAGACCTTTTTATCAGCTCCCCAGTCCATACTAGATACAACACGTAAAAGGTTAAGCGCCTTTAAGCACTTATTTTTTAAGTTGTCAATATGGGGTATAAACGACAGTTTAGAATCGAAAAGGAGTCCCAGGAATTTAAATTCTTTTACAACTTCAATTTGCACTCCATCTAGCTTTTATTCTGGATCAGGGTGCATTTTCCTAGATTGACAGAAATGCATACATTTAGTTTTTGTCTTGGAAAACTTGAAACCGTTTTCATTTGACCATTTTGAAAGATTTTTTAAGACTTGCTGCAGCTGTCTTTCAATCGTAAACATATGTTTTGATCTGTAACAGATGCAGAAGTCATCAACATAGAGAAAACATTCAACTCCTGGACAAACAGTTTTAACGATATTGTTTATTTTGACACTAAAAAGTGTCACAGACAAAATACTTCCCTGGGGTACACCCATTTCCTGTTCGTGGGGATCAGACAAAGTATCTCCAACTCTGACTCTAAACTGACGTTCATCCAAAAATGCAGAAATAAAATAAGCAAGGCGACCTCGAATACCGAAATCATAGAGGTCATTCATTATCCCATACTTCCATGTGGTATCATAAGCACTTTCGAGATCGAAAAAGACAGAAACAACGTGTTCTCTCTTAATAAAAGCTTCTCGAATAAAGGTCTCGAAGCGAACAAGGTGATCAAGAGTGCTTCTGTGTTTACGAAAGCCACTTTGGACTGACGTGATAAGGTGGTTCTTTTCAAGAAACCAGACAAGACGATCATTAACCATTCTTTCCATGGTTTTGCAAATGCAACTAGTTAAGGCAATGGGGCGATAGTTTGATGGATCCGTAGAATCTTTACCTGGTTTAGGTATTGGAATAACGATAGCTTCCCGCCATGATGCTGGAATGCTTCCCGTTTTCCAAACCTGGTTAAAGATTTCAAGTAAGCAATGCAAAGAACGAGAGGGCAAACGTTTGAGGAATTGATAATGAATATTATCGTTTCCGACAGCAGTGTCATGACACTTCTTTAAAGCCTTCTTCAGTTCTTTAACCGAAAAGTCTCTATTATAATGTTCCAGTCGACTGGAACTAAAGTTAAGTTTTGACTTTTCTTTAACACCTTTGAATTTTTGAAAAGCAGGTGAGTAATTGGATATTGATGACTTCTTGGCAAACGTATCTGCCAATACATTCGCAACATCAGCCTTGGAAGAAACGTCACTGAGGTCAGTTCTTAAATGACCGACGCCAATTGACATATTCTTTCCACTGATTTTGCGCACCATATCCCATGTCTTTTTGACAGACGATCTAGAATTCAATCTAGAAACATACTGTCTCCAAGACGAACGCTTACTTTGTTTTATGGTACGACGCGCTTTTGCACGTGCAATTTTAAATTTGAAAAGATTTTCCTTAGAGGGTCTTAAATCAAACGATCTGAGAGCACGTTTTCTCTCAGTTATAGCCTTTTTGCAATCTTCATTGAACCATGGTTTGTTTGGAATTTTAGGATCAGCTGATGTTCGAGGAATTGTCTTTTCTGCAACAGAGTACAGTAAAGATGTGAAAAGCTCTGTGGGGCTTTCACAATCATCAAATGCTTCCGGATTGATAGACTGTTCACAGGCAGTTTTAAATTGTTCCCAGTTAGCCTTATGGAGTTTCCAACGTCTTGGACGTTCTTGAACCGATGGTCCAAGTTCCGAGACATGGATAGGAAAGTGGTCACTACCATGGAGATCGCAGTCGACTTTCCATGCAAGATCTGGAAAAATCCCAGGACTGCATAAAGTTAAATCTAGTGACGAATAAGAACCAGTGGCAGGATGGAGGTATGTTGAACTTTTATTATTCAACAAAACTAGATCGTGTCTTGTGATGAACTCTTCTACAGCACGACCTTTGTCATCTGTATTCGAACAACCCCACAAGGTATGATGAGAATTAAAATCTCCCATCAAAATAAAAGGTTTAGGCAACTTGTCAACCAAGTCATCTAATTGCCTTCCATCAAAGGTAGATCTAGGAGGTAAATAAATCGAACAAAGTGTAACAGTTTTGTTTAAAGATATACTTACAGATATTGCCTGTAAGTTGGTATTCAGTTGCACCAAGTGATGTGGAACATTATTATTGACAATAATTCCAACCCCGCCTGATGCTTTTCCGTCATTATTCAAGTTTTTAAAATAGCAAGAATGGTGCTTCAAGGAAAAGATGTCAGTGTCTTTTAAAAAAGTTTCTTGTAAACAAAATGCCACCGGTTTGTGTTTCGACACTACAGTATTGAGTTCCTCGAAATTGGCTCTGATGCTTCGACAATTCCATTGTATAATGGTGTTCGCCATTGTGAAGGTTAAGGGGAGAAATATACCAATGAATGTTGGAAGTATGTAATTGCTCATTTTTTATTAGTTAATTTAATACTACCTGCACCTTGCCTAATAACATCCGGATGTTCACTTGTTTTGGGTTGTGAAACATCCATAGATGTGCTTGAATTGAGTACTTTTGACTCGTGGAGGGTATCCCTCCATGATTCCAGATTGGTGTTCCAATCCGAAGGGTCATGATCTTTTGAATCATCCTCCATTTTATTATCATCTTCATTTTCTTCCTCGTTACCACTCAATTCGCCAAAGCGATTTGAGGTTGGTATCTCGGGAGGATTTAACTTCTCATGTTGTATTTGTGCTTTCTTTCGAGCAATCATATCTAATTTATCTTCCTGTATAACTTTATTCATTTCAATAGTTTCAGGGGTAAGTTTTTTCGATGCTTTAGACTTAGTCTTTTCTGAATGAGCAGATTGAGCTTTATTTGACTTATTGTTCTTTGAAGAGTCAGAAGAAGGAATATTGGAAGGAGATATTTTTGAAATTGAAAACGGATTCGGAACATTTTTGTTTAAATTGAAAGAGGAAGTGTTTTGACTTAGTGAAGGAGCCTTTGTAAGTTTTTCAAATGAGGACTTCGGTAGTAATTTTTCAACCTCATCTTTCATTTCAGGAAATTTCTGAAGGAGTAAGTGTGCAAGCACAAGGCAGGTGTCACAATTTCCTTGGTTTTGGGGAGGCGAGACAACACCAGCATAACTTGAACTAGAAGTTGAAGTCCTCTGGTCAGCCTTGCGCTGTTGAATAATTTTCCTTGCTTCAGGAAAGCTCAAATTCCGAGTGTATTTGACTGTTAAAATTTCCTTTTCTTCCTGCCATATTGGACAGTCCTTAGAGAAAGCACTATGATTTGCACCACAATTAGCGCACTTCAAAGGATCAGTGCATTTTTTATGGTCATGTTCTGATCCCTCGAAAGAACATCTAGAACAGACTGAAGTGTTCTTACATTTAGATATGTGGTGGCCAAATTTTTGGCAATTAAAACAGCGGAGCGGATTTGGTATAAACACACTTACTTTCACAGATTGATATCCAACTTTAATAGATGGTGGAGGACTAGGGGAAGAAAAGGATAGGATATAAGTATTCGTTTGCAAATCTTAATCACCTCTTTTAACAGAAATTCTCTTCACCTCTGTTACACCCTGTTTGTTTAAGTTTTCTTTGATTTCGTCCAAGGACTCACAGTAAGATAACTCTTTGCAACGGATTACACCTTTGCTTGAGTTAAGTTTTACATGAGGATATATCTTTACATTTGTGTTGAAGAACTTTTTATATTTCAAAAGATTTGTGCTTTGTTGTTTGGTGAATACCTCAATAAGTAAAGTTTTGTCATAAAGTTTTTTAACAGATTTTGGGGTTCCAAGAATGGCCGCAAGTTGTTTTTCAATAATAAATGGCGAGAGGTTTGTTATAGGATCTTCAAAATCATCAGATTCAATGACAATGAATCGAGGAAATAACAGCGGTGAAGTGAAATTTTCTGTTTCGAAATGTTCCGAATCAGAATCTGAAAGACTATGTTTGGCGTCGTTTGTCTTGGCTTTTTTGTTTCGGTTGGTCGTCATGTTTGATGTTTCAATTTCATTGGCGATGCTCCGCCACCCGCCCTCGGAGTCCTACAAGGGGACACCTATCCTGGGGAATTCCATCTCAGGAAGGTGCCGAGGATACATCGCCAATATACTCGGATAAAAAGGCTAGATCAAGCAAATAAAACCTCCGATGATTGATTCAACCAAGCATGAAAAAATACCAGAGTGTAATATTGTCGATCAAACACCATGTTCACCCGATTGACCCATAAGCCACCGCCTTCTAAGGCATCATAAATGAAAATGTCATGTATTGAAAACGGTGGTTTATAAAAAACAATTCAAAGACAAGTCTTTGGAAAAAAACGCCCTAGGGCATGGCATGACCAGCCGATTGATCGGGTCGGGCCCGCCCGACCTCCCGTTTATCCCAACTCAGGGCCAAAGTGGTGTGTTGCAAACACAGGGCCTAGCCAATCCCTGAGGTCACTCAACCACCAGGATCCCGTCATCAGGCATTACGGGTCGCAGCCCACGGCAAACGGGCAGGTCCATTTGTTTGGGGTCTTACCATGTACTACATGGACAGCAGCCGACTATTTCTATCCCCCCGCCCAGCTGGGGGCTTTGGTAGAAATGTACCATTGGTGACCTTTTTCTTAAATTATTAAAGAAATTTTTTAACAGGCTTCACTTTTCCAGCATGAGACGTTAGAACTTTGTCAATCACAAATGGCGAAAGTTTATTTAATGGCTCTTGCTCATCTGTTTGTAAAATATACAGAAATCTTGGAAAAGCTTTGCCTACATTAATACCAATCTTTATTCATTTCCAGTCCGTTTTCATTTTTAAGTTGTTTAAGGGATCCATATTTTAAATTTTAGTATTCATCACCCGTGGCCCCGTGCCCTCCACCGAACCCTACAAGGGGACATGAATAGGGCGGGTCTCCAGCCCCCCCTCCCCCCCCAAGCCAGGGTTACCTGGGTGATATACTTGGACCGAATGAATAAAACCACCTGACGAATGCATTGCATGGACAATCTCCCGAAACAGAATCATGCCATGCAAACACTGTCCAGCAAAGAAATTCATACAACCCAATAAGCCCATAAGTCTTTATAGACCAGAACTAAAAACTATTAAATACAACAAGATAACAAGAGTGCCATCGTCACAAAATACGCCGCCACTTTGCTGCTGTTTCACAAAAATAATTGAATTGTAGACACCACTTATTTTGACAGAACCAAATTCAAAATGACCAAGTTTCATTTAAATCAAGACAAAAAGTTAGGAGGAGTTACCTTCACAAGGCTGCAATTTCAATAAGCCCCAGATATAAAATCCTTGATCCATGTACATCTACAAATTATGGTGATGACATTGACCAAGTTTCATTTAAATAAAGACATAAAGTAAGTAGGAGATGTGTTCAAAAGGCTGCAATTTCAATAAGCCCTAGATACTTAGTTTTAAGGGGGCATAATTTAGAGTAAAATTAATGAACCATAAAATCCTTACTTCATAATCATCTACCAATTTCTGTTGGTTAAATTTACATGGCTGCAATTTCAATAAGCCCCAGAGACTAAATTTTAAGAGGGCATAACCTTTTCAGGAAAAAGCCCGTAGACACTCTAGAAGCCATATTTTTTGCTCAAGCAACCTGAAAATTTGTCAGATTCAATGTGATGATGAAATCTAGGTCATGATCAGAATTGGGTCAAGTTGGGCCAAAAATGAGGTCATGGGGCCAAATATTAGAAAAACCTTGAAGACACTGTAAGAGCCTTAATTTTGGCTCAATCAACCTGAAAATTGGTCTGAATCAATGGCTTGATGAAATCTATGTCAAGTTCAAGCTGGAGATCCCGGGGCTTCCCTCAACTACCAGGACCCTCTTTTGTTTCCTACAGTTGAAAGTCTGTTACAAATGCATGATAGCCTAGAACCAACAGTGCAAAAAGTCCTGCTTCTTTTACAAGAGTGCCATCGTCACAAAATACGCCGCCACTTTGCTGCTGTTTCACAATAATAATTGTAGACACTACTTATTTTGACAAAACCAAATTAAAGATGACCAAGTTTCATTTAAATAAAGACAAAAAGTAAGGAGGAGTTGCGTTCAAAAAGCTGCAATTTCAATAAGCCCTAGATACTAAGTTTTAATGGGGCATAATTTATGGCAAAATTAATGAACCATAAAATCCTTACTTCATGCTCATCCATCAATTTCAGTTATAACATCCACCAAGTTTCATTTAGATCCAGCCAGAAAATTAGGAAGAGTTGCATTCACAAGGCTGCAATTTTAATAAGCCCCCAGAGACTAAATTTTCAGGGGGCATAACTGAGGCAATAAGCCCAAGAGACTAAGTTTTTAAGGGGCGTAACTCAGGCAAAAATCAACCTACCATAAAATCCTTCCTTCATGCACATCTACCAATTGAGGTGATAACATTGACCAAGTTTCAAGAAGATCCAGCCAGAAACTTAGGAGTTGCGTTGACAAGAAAAGTAGACTCAGAAACTAAGTTATTAAGGGGCATAACTCAGGCAAAAATCAATGAACCATAAAATCCTTCCTTCATGCACATCTACCAATTGAGGTGATAACATTGACCAAGTTTCAAGAAGATCCAGCCAGAAACTTAGGAGGAGTTGTGTTGACAAGAACAGTGTACCCAGAGAATAAGTTATTAATGGGCATAACTCAGGCAAAAATCAACGAACCATAAAATCCTTCCTTCATGCACATCTACCAATTGTGGTGATAACATTGACCAAGTTTCAAGAAGATCCAGCCAGAAACTTAGGAGGAGTTGCGTTGACAAGAAAAGTGGACCCAAAGACTAAGTAATTAAGGGGCATAACTCAGGCAAAAATCAACGAACCGTAAAATCCTTCCTTCATGCACATCTACCAATTGAGGTGATAACATTGACCAAGTTTCAAGAAGATCCAGCCAGAAACTTAGGAGGAGTTGCGTTGACAAGAAAAGTGGACGGACGTACGGACGGATGGATGGACGGACGGATCGACGGACGGACAGACGGAGAAGATGACGCCAATATACGTCCGCCTCCGGCGGCGTATAAAAAGCAAATCCAATTACGAAAGAACAAAACGATGCTTTTTAAGTATCTTCATAAGTTCATCCGTGGAAGAAACAAGCCACAGTTAAGGTATTTGCTCCGGTTTTTTTTACTGGATCTGATATGATTTGTGTAGAATTAATTGAAATCTTTATTCAATTCACTTTATCTTATTCATTTATTTTCAAAATTAATTAATGCGAAAAAATTCATTTATGAAAAAACGTTTTCTTTTTTTTATCTTTAAATTTTTAGTCAAAAGAAATAATTGTGAGTCTTTTATCACTTATTCAAATTGTTTTATATTATAATTGTTCGTTTGTCGTTACAATTCAATTTTAAGCGATCATTTATGACCTTATTACAACTCGATCTACCACTTCAGAAAAGGTAAGGGCTAGACCCCGAGAATCTATTGATGAAACCCCAACAGGCGAACCGTCTGTAAGTTCGTACAAATCTTTGATTGAAGACAAGCCGTCAGAGACGTGTTATGATACTCGAATAAAATCCTATTACGAAGAAGTGCTTATTAACGCACACACATACTCACACAGAGAGATAAATAATAATAAGAAAATGATTAATGAAATAAAATGAATTCAGTTTCTTCTATTTTTAGGAGTTAATACATGAAGGTTCAAAACAGTCCATTTATATTCATTAATGCGAAATCGCTGTAGACGGACGGACATACGTATCGTCGACTTTATGATCCTCTGAATTTTTTCAAGGAACACAAGAAAATTGAGCAATTCATTTAAGAACAAAGTGAGAAGGGTCCTTTTTAAAGAAGCGGAAAGAGAAAGAAGGCATAGAGAGAGAAAAAGAAGAGATGGAGAGTGGGGAGACAAAAAAAGAAGCTCAAGACATCCCCTGGCACCAGGGTGTGCTACGGCTTGTGAGTATATGTAATTATTAAAATTATTTCAAAATCATAAATAATGATATGGGTAATGTTCTCTTTTTATTATTTCACTGCAACAGACTTTCATGTTTCTTTCATAAATATATACAATGAATGATTCCAATAATTTCAAGGGAAAGAAAAAGAATATCGTTTTAAGACCAAAGTTACTGTACTTTTCTTTTATAGGACAAAATGTACAAGAATATAAATACAATAAGACAAAATCTGAAGACCTGTTTGCTACAGCTTTCTCAGCTACAATATGAAATGCTCCGGGATATTTATCCAATCGTAGAAGAATTTTGATTGTATACAAAAGAATGAAATTATGAAAAAAATAAAATGTGTTAATTTTTAAATAATAATGAATACCTCAATAATAGTCACAGTGTACTTAAGTGTAGTTGTTTTAGAAAGGGTTAATCTAAGGAGCTACAACCCTGAGTCCGAAACCAGAGCCTTAACATACTGTAAAAATTGACCAAACATTGAAAAATCGTTCTACTTCCTACCCTTCGATTCGTAAAATCTCGAGGCTAAAGAAGAAATAACTTGCACGTGACTACCCCTGAAATAGATAAACACATTTAAATGGGGCAAGAATTAATTGAAAAAGGTTGATTGATTGAATGTAGTTTAACGCCGCTTTCAACATTATTTCAGTTATATCGCAGCGGCTGGAGCACCTAACAATGGATCCCTGGTATTTCTCTCACCAGTACAACCATCACATTCTTTCCTAGCCTCCAGCTACTATCTCACATAGGTCTACGATTATCAACCTATTGGTGAGAGACAAATAGTCGAAAAGAATGAGTGCCGCCGTCGGTGATCGAACCCGGGACCTCTAGATTGACAGTCCGACGCGCTACCAACCGCGCTATGACGGCGGCTAATTGAAAAAGGCACAAGAAAATATTGAAACTAAAGAAAGAGTCGCTTTCACCTATCTGTTCCTGATTTAAAATCAGCGCTTAAGAGTACTGGTTTCATATGTCTGCCCCTTATTTATAAAATAAATATGTGAATAAACGCGGGAAAAGAAGAGATTGCTTTCACTTGTCTGTCCCTTATTTAGAAAGTCTGACTAACACTGAGTGATAAAGCTCGCGAAAATATTAAAAAGAAATAAGAATTTCTTTGACATGAATGTCCCTATTAAAGCGGCGTTAATCCCTTCCGATTTAAATGTTTCGTCCAGAAATTCGTGGTCAGGTGAGGCAATCGCCGCGATATAACTGTTAAAAGCGACAATAAACCCCGTGTGCGGCGTTAAATTCCTGATCCCAGTATTTCGTAAGAAATTCCGTGGTTTGATGCGGCAGTCATAGCTATGTAACTGAAATTTTGTTCAAACGGTCATAACACCCCAGATTCCAGTGATTCGTCCAGAAATATATGGTTAAAAGCGGCAGTCGCCGCGATGTAACTGAAAGACTGTTGAATGCGACAGACGCCGTGATTTAACTAAAAGAAGGTTGAAACCCAGATACAAAATAAATCCAAAGATGTCCATTTATCCCGGGAGCGGCGTTAACCACCATCCCTGATACCATTGTTTTGACCAGGAATTCATGGTTTGATGCGGCAGTCATAGCTATGTAACTGAAATATTGTTAAAAGCGGTCTTAACACCCCTGATTCCAGTGAAACGTCCAGAAATATATGGTTAAAAGCGGCAGTCGCCGCGATGTAACTGAAGTTTTGTTGAAATCGGCGTTAAACCCCTCCCGATTTCCTTGTTTCATTCAGAAACGTATGGTTAATTTGCGATGTAACTGATAGATTGTTGAATGCGGTAGACACCGCGATATAACTGAAAAATTGTTGAAACACCCTTACAAACAAATCCAAAGCTGTCCGTTATAAATAATTGGGTCGTGTGCGGTAAAGTGTATTGTGATAAGGGCGATGGCCCCTTAATTACATTCCTTCTATTCAGGACCACTTAAGTAAATTGAGCGCCCTAGAATTGAAGTGACCCTTCTGCCGTTTATCCGTAGGTGATTTATTTTATAGGGGATTTCAAAAAAATATACCCATATCGATGCATTTAGTACACCTAACCATGTATTTCTCCCTCCGACCATTCCTTTAGCTCAATATATAATCGCTTAAGAGTGACCCATTGACCTTCAAAGGGTCGTTGACCTTTATTAAGTCGGTCAAGGTCAAGTAGCCGTGACAGACGTGCCTAGCTAAAAGCTTACATTCTGCGAAAGTAATCTGATAATATTCCTGACAACTTATAGAACAATATATTTCAAAGGAGTCAAAACGTTTTGCTCGTCAAGATCCTGATAGGCAGGTAAAAGAGCGAAATATGTCAAAAGAGTCAAAACATATTGCTCGACAAGATCCTGATAGGAAGTTTAAAGAGCGACATATGTCAAAAGAGTCCAAACGAATTGCTCGACAAGATCATATCCAATGACACCCGCAGAGGAGAACACTACCACCAAGCTCGCTAAGGAAAACGCCACCTCAAGATCTCTGAGGAAGGACTTGAAGGAAGCGAAGGCCAAAATAGAAAGAAAGCGGGCCAGGTAAAACATGATTAAAGAGCTGGTGAACACTATGCTAAGCGAGGAGCAGAATCAGGTTTAGGGCAGAAGTGCACGCTACAGGACGCACCATGCAGCATTACAAAGAATCATCGTCATGGAAGAATGAAGAGTCCTGCCAGAGGTCATTACATGAGAAGAGCATCCCGGGGGAAGTAGGGCAAGGTAGTGATTGAGGAGCCCACCCCTGGACTACCTTTAGAGATTGCAGAAATTAGACAGTTGACTCAGAAGGATGAGGCCCTAGAGAGAAAAGATAAGAAAATTGAAAAAAACTGAAAACTATTATAAGGGAACATAACTTTCCTTATGAAGACACAGACGATAAGGATCAATAAGTCGCGTTGTGTTTAACTACTTTTTATTTAAAGTCTACTGAAAACATGTTCAAATAGAGACGACTGTTTTGATAGAAATCTAAAGTAATTCTCTCTGAGGTGGCTGTGGGCGCTGGTTTATATTTTCCCAGATTCAATGATCATGCCCCAAGACATCTGATCTCACCTGATGTTTTCTTTTACATAGAACATTGTGTGGAATTGATCCAGTAATTTAAAAAAACAATAAGTTTACCCATTACCTATATCGAGCCAGTCACCCTTTTTCGTTACAATGCCTCCCCATCGATGGGATCTGCAATAGTTTCTATTGAAGAGCCATAGAAATTATAAAATAAGAAAATGCCATAGAATAAAAAAATAAGATATAAATGACAAGAGCCCTAGAAATAAGAAGATAAGAAATAAATGACAACACAATGACAAACAAGTTAAAAGTCACACTCTATACAAGTCACACTAAAAGACGCCATAAAAATCTTATGTAAGGTAAAAACTACGACGCAAAAAATGAATGCCTAAGCCTTTCTAACCCTTTTTGTACGATTTTTGGCTGTGGGAGTGGAGTTCGTGCTGAACTAGACCACATCTGCAACGGTGGATTGGTGTGTCGAGTCAAAAAGGATGTGCCATCCACTTTTACATTCTTCGACATACTGACAGATGTCCAACGCATTGAGTTCGACAGGTCCCCAGAGAGTACTCTCGACATCGCAAATACACCAAGACTGACCGATGTTTTCATAACAACTGGTGGCGGGTTAGGTTGCCCATTGAAGAATGTAAAACATTGCGTCACTGTACACTGGGGAAAGTTTACACACACACGACGGACACCCCGCCATGACAATAGCTCGCTGGCCTTCGGCCAGTGGTGCTTAAACAAGAGGACCATGATGGTCCTATATCGCTCACCTTCGTCTCTTTGTCTCATTAAAAAAATCAAATTTTCAAGTTGTACTTTAATGATTTGAGGCCTCTAAGGCTGTAAACAAGACAATTTTCACTAAGGTCCCTTTTCCCATGATATGACATGGATCTTTCCCATTTTCAATAGGGTTTATCCTTGTAACCTGACAAAGATTCTGACTAAGTTTCGTGAAGATAGGACCATATTTGAGGCCTCTAGAAAGATAAGAGCAAAAATGTCATTTTAGCCCCTTTTCCCATGATATGGCACGGATCCTTCCCATTTTCAATAGGGTTCATCCTAGTGACCTGACAAACATTCTGACCAAGTTTCATAAAGATTGGACCATATTTGTGGCTTCTAGAGTGTTAACAAGAAAATTATCATTAAGGCCCCTTTTCCCATGATATGGTTTGGATCCTCCCCATTTTCAATCGGATTCATCCTTGTGATCTAGCCATCATTCTGACAAAAATCCATGAAGATTTGGCCAAATTTGTGGCCTCTAGAGTGTAAACTAGAAATTGTATTTAAGGCCCCTTTTCCCGTGATATGGCATGGATCCTTTCTATTTTCAATAGGGTTCATCCTTGTGACCTGACCAACATTCTGACCAAGTTTCATGAAGATTGGGCCATATTTGTGGCCTCTAGAGTGTAAACAAGAAAATTGTCATTAAGGCCCCTTTTCCCGTGATATGGCGTGGATATTTCCCAATTTCCATAGGGTTTATGCTTGTGACCGGGCCATCATTCTGACCAAGTTTCATGAAGATTTGGCCAAATTTGTGGCCTCTAGAGTGTAAACAAGAAAATTGTCATTAAGGCCCCTTTTCCCGTGATATTGCATGGATCCCCTCCATTTCCAATATGGTTCATCCTTGTGACCTGACCAACATTCTGAACAAGTTTCATGAAGATTAGGCCATATTTGTGACCTCTAGAGTGTAAACGAGAAAATTGTCATTAAGTCCCCTTTTCCCGTGATATGGCATAGATCCTTCCCATTTTCAAAAGGGTTCATTCTTGTGACCTGGCCAACATTCTGACCACGTTTCATGAAGATTTGGCCATATTTGTAGGCTCTAGAGTGTAAACAAGAAAATTGTCATTAAGGCCCCTTTTCCCGTGATATGGCATGGATTCTTTCCATTTTTAATAGGGTTCATCCTTGTGACCTGACCAACATTCTGACCAAGTTTCATGAAGATTGGGCCATATATGTGACCTCTAGAGTGTAAACAAGAAAATTGTCTTTACGTGATATGGCATGGATCCTACCATTTTCAATAGGGTTCATATTTGGGACCTGACCCACATTCTGACCAAGTTTCATGAAGATTGGATCATATTTGTGACCCTAGAGTGTAAACACTTAAATTGTTGACGGAGGACGACGCACGACGGACATTCATTCATCACAAAAGCTCACCTTGAGCACGATGTGCTCAGGTGAGCTAAAAACCTGTGACAACATGACAGAACTAAATGAGAACCAAATGAGATCTGAACTCCAACTTCTGCTCTTTGATGAAGATTTTGAGATGAAGAGGAACCCCTACACCGTTGCTGATCACAAACTATTTGTTCACCAACTAAGTATTTTTGATCTCCTTTCAATAAAATGTTAAATGAATTTAAGCAAAGGAACGTTGCCAAAGGTAAAATTTGGTCTGAGTACAAGGTAGCCTAGATAGGTTTTGAAACACAGTTAAAATTTCATATAACTGATAGACCTGAAATGGGTGATCCTAGACCTTCTGAAAAAAGTCATCAACCTAGGTCATACAAAAGAAAGCAGCCTGATATGCAGCCTCTGACATAAAATCAGGTAAAATGGTCAGAAATTTTGATGAAAAATCTTTCAGACTGTGATCATGCAATAAAAATTCAAAAGTACTTTTTTGATACTTTATTGGGCTTTTCATTGCTACAGCATTATAAACAAAGTTTTTTGAAAATAGAGCAAGAAAGTGCTAAGTTAGCGTCAATGACAGGGTGCACCCAGGGAACATTTGTTTGCAGTGTTTTCAAATGCTTATTCAATGAGAAAGTTATTTACTATCTGAGATATTTTGAATCGGGTGTTTATAGTGGGCTTATGCTTCAGAAATTTCTAGAGTTGCTCAAAGAAAATTATAATGTGTTTGATGATGGTATTATGTTGCACAATGTGATAACTGCAGAGGATATTACGGCAAAGACAGAACAAATAAAAACGGAAAATAGAATTAAAAGCTAAAAAGATGGATTTAGAAATAGACCAAGACCAGATAAGACACTATCATACTCGTTAACCAAAGTTATACCAGTACAAGTGGGTGAACTCAATGACTTTGGAGAATGTGAAGAAGTTAAGCTTGATGCTTTTGTTGTCCACATCCTTCCTTTTAAGAGTAAAGCATGAGTGAAAATTAATTGGAGAATTTATTCTTCGATTAATGGAACGAATGATATAAGGCGACTAATTCCTCCTATTTGACCGAATATAGCCGCGATTGGGACCCCTAAGAAACTGTCATAGATATTTTGATGAACATTTGAGGATTGAAAGAATGGCACCCGACCTAGGTCTCTATATAGCCGTTGTATTTCGGAAAAATCGATTTAAAAAGAAATTTTAGTTTTTTACCAACAAAATTCCCAGAGCGTTCGGAAAATCCGGTAAAATTCCATGACGTCATGCGTCATGACAACCGTTCCGCCATGTTTTCGACCCGCCATGTTTTGATTTTTCTCGACTCGTATTGAAATCATTTCTTGGGTGACAAATTCTTAAAGGTAAATGATTGTTCTTATTGAGAGGCAGAAATGTTGTGTCATTGTTTTTACGAGAAGAAAGACAGTTGATATGGGTCAAGAAATCTGGAGACGGCGAGCGAATGCGAAGCCGTCTTCAGATTTCTTGGCCCATATCAACTATCTTTCTTCTCGTAAAAACAGTCTGACAGAGATCTACGCTTCTGGTACATTGTGAAACTGTATTTATTTGATTATTGTTTATTTTTAGCATTTAAGAATTTTATGATGGAAGTGACTAGCCGCACGGTCCGTGCGGCTAGTCTCGTAGGCTAAACGTACGGACCCGTACGGCTAGCCAGAGGTGCGTTCGTTAGAGCAAGATGAAAAATCCATCTAAATGAGATTTTTAAGACGTCGTAATGAACGATTTTCGATATTTTGAGTGAAGATATTCAGCGTCGTCATGAATACTCGATTAAGCCAATGCAAAACCATCTTCGTTTCCTCATTGAGATATCTTAAGATTCTTATTGAGCCGCTTAAAAATCTCGCTCTACCGAACGCTTTATCTTAAAAATCTTAATAAGAATCTTAAGAATTTCGCTCTAATGAACGCACCTCAGTTCTCACTGGACAGGCTAGCCGTACGGGAGTTTTTCAACCAATCAGAATACAGAACGGAAATGAATAATAAATATTATGTTACTTCGATATTTTTCCGCTCTGTCTGTATGTGGCTCTAAAGTATATAAAATATGTTTAGTGCAAAAGTTTTAGTCTTTTACCGGACGTCTAAAGCGTGAAAATATATCTTCCTTGATAAGGAAATTATTCGCTGGGCAATCAAATTGTCGCAATGTCGCATTGAACATGTAGGCTAAGCCCCTGCATTGAATTTAAATACGGTCTTCTACAAAACTGTTATTACCGGAGATTTACAATGTTATTATTTTTGTGGGAAAATGCTAGAAAGAAGGAAATTTAAATTTCGTTGTCATTTAAAATGACCTTTTGTTTGAAGTTTAAAATAGAAATACGAAAAATTCAAATAACCAAAATCTGCAAGTCGGAAAAGCAATTCAGTGCCTGTATAACTGTGTTAATGGGAAAACTAATGGTCTGAGCATATGTAAGTGTGAATTTCTTCAATTGAATGAATGAATGAATGATTGGTGTTTTAAGGCCCGTCGACAGCTAAGGTCATGTTGGGCGCAAAACTCTAAAAAATAACTTATTTTAAAAGGCGACGTATACCTTCAAAACTAAGATAATATTAACACTTTAAAACAGAACGCTGTAAATCGTATCATAAAAATTATGCAAACAGTAGAAATGTAAGAAAGAAGTAGTACTTCCAAAACTTAAAGGAAAATCGTGCTCAAAAGAACACTCAATATTAATGTAAAATTCAAAGAGACATTTTTAAAACTTAGGGAAACTTGGATTCAAAAGAAAATAAAATCATATTTTATAATACAAGTTAATGGCCTTAAGGTAATCAAAAATCAGTTCAATTTTTACATAATCAAATAAGTTCTTCATACTGTCAACTTTAAAATATCTATTTCTAGTAAAAGAGAAATCTATACAATCAATAAAAATATGCTTGACAGTAAGGGGACAGTTGCAAGGAATACACATTGGCATGTCTTCTCCTTTTAAAAGATAAGAGTGTGTGAGGTGTGTGTGGCCAATGCGCAACCGAGTCAAGATAAGTTCTTCGCGACGGTTTGACCTGTAACCAGGTAACCAATCGCCGAGGTCCTGTCGAACAGAAAATAATTTATTATACTGGTTGGCTGGATCATTCCAACATTTACTCCAGACATCATGAATAAAACTATGAATAAGGGGTTTAAAATCAGTAAAAGGTACTTCAAATGGTAAAATTTCAAGTGACAATGCGTCCTTGGCAGCTTTATCTGCCTCCTCGTTACCACGAATACCAATGTGGCTTGGAAGCCAGCAGAAAATAAGATCAACGTCATTTAGCTGAGCTATTTTATCGAGTAATCTTACGATAAGGGGGTTGTCAGTTTTCTCGTGCTCAATCGCATGCATACTTGACATGGAGTCAGTGTATATAATATAACGAGAGAATCGTTCTGCGATCATATGATCGAGTGCGAGATCAATGGCCTTAAGCTCGGCTGAAAAAATGGAAGAGTTATTAGGAAGGCGGAATTGATATTTTTCGCCATTTAAAATAGTGGCTGAAGCAACTTTTTCGCCATCTTTAGAACCGTCTGTGTATATCTCTTCATATGATGTGTAATTTTCTTTGACTTCCAAGAATTTGGTTTTAAAGATAGATGGATCTGTTGTATCCTTTTTGCTTGAAGCAAGATCATAAAGAAACGTGGGACTTTTATATGTCCACAAAGGAACATCAGGAACAATATGTTCTGCCACGTCCTCTAGGTCAAAATCTAGAGAGCTTACATCGGCTTCACAGCGCAAACTAAAAGGAAGTATTGGGTTCTTTTTCTTTTCAAAAGCCTCTCTATATTTAGGTTCAAAAACAACTTTATGAGTAGGATTGTCGGGATTTGATTTAAGTTTTAAATAATATTGCATGGAGAGCTTTTTCCTGCGTAAATTTAGAGAAGGTTCATTTGCTTCTGTATAAAGACTGTTAACTGGTGACGTTCTAAATGCGCCCAACGCCAAACGCAATCCTTGATTATGAATAGTATCAAGTTTGCGAAGGTATGAAGGGCGCGCAGAACCATAAACAACACAGCCATAGTCTAGCTTTGATCTAACAAGTGCCCTATAAAGGCGCAATAGAACCTTTTTATCGGCTCCCCAATCCATACTGGATACAACACGTAAAAGATTAAGTGCCTTTTGGCATTTATTTTTTAAGTTGTCAATATGTGGAATAAATGACAGTTTAGAATCAAAAAGGAGTCCTAAGAACTTAAATTCTTTGACAACTTCAATCGGTACTCCATCCAACTTTAAGTCAGGATCAAGATGCATTTTTCTCGATTGACAAAAATGCATACATTTAGTTTTTGTCTTTGAAAACTTGAAACCGTTTTCATTGGACCATTTTGAAAGATTGTTCAAGACTTGTTGCAATTGTCTTTCAATTGTATGCATTTGTTTTGATCTGTAGCAGATACAAAAATCGTCAACGTAGAGGAAACATTCCACACCAGGGCAAACGGTTTTAACAATGTTGTTTATTTTGACACTAAATAGTGTAACCGATAAAATACTCCCCTGGGGAACACCCATTTCTTGTTCATGGGGATCAGATAAAGTATCTCCAACACGGACTCTAAACTGACGTTCATCCAAAAAAGCTGAGATGAAAAAGGCAAGGCGACCTCGAATACCGAAATCATAGAGGTCGTTCATAATTCCATACTTCCAAGTGGTGTCATAAGCACTTTCGAGATCGAAAAAGACAAACAACGTGTTCCTTCTTTATAAAGGCTTCTCGAATAAATGTCTCGAAGCGAACAAGATGACCAAGAGTGCTTCTCTGTTTACGAAAGCCACTTTGGACTTCCGTAATAAGGTGGTTCTTTTCAAGAAACCAAACAAGACGCTCATTAACCATTCTTTCCATGGTTTTACAGATGCAACTGGTTAAAGCAATAGGGCGGTAATTTGAAGGGTTTGTGGAATCTTTATCTGGTTTAGGTATTGGAATAACGATAGCTTCCCGCCAAGAGGCTGGAATGCTTCCCGTCTTCCATACCTGATTATAAATTTCCAGTAAGCAATGAAGGGAACGAGATGGCAAACGTTTGAGGAATTGATAATGAATAGCATCTGATCCGACAGCAGTGTCGTGACACTTTTTTAAAGCTTTTTTCAATTCCTTAACGGAAAAGTCTCTATTATAATGTTCCAGATTTCTGGAACTGAAATTAAGTTTAGACTTTTCTTTTTCACCTTGAAACTTCTGAAACGCAGGTGAATAATTAGTAGAGGAAGACTTCTTGGCAAACGTGTCTGCCAAGACATTAGCAATGTCATGTTTTGAAGAAACTGTGATATCGTCATCCGTTTTAAGATGACCGACATTAAGTGATGTATTCTTCCCACTAATTTTACGTATCATGTCCCAAGTCTTTTTGACAGATGATCTAGAGTTTAATCTAGAGACATACTGTCTCCAAGACGAACGCTTACTTTGTTTAATAGTACGACGTGCTTTCGCACGTGCAATTTTAAATTTGTAAAGATTCTCCTTTGAAGGCCTTAAGCCAAATGCTCTAAGAGCACGTTTTCTTTCAGCTACAGCCTTTTTGCAATCGTTATTGAACCATGGCTTGTTTGGATTCTTTGGGTCATGCGATGTTTGTGGAATACTTTTTTCTGCAGCAGAATAAAGTAAAGTTGTAAACAGATCTGCAGAGTTTTCACAGTCATCAAAGGCTTCTGGATTTATCGACTGTTCACATGTGGTTCTAAAAAGTTCCCAATTAGCTTTATGGAGTTTCCAACGCCTAGGGCGCTTCTGAACAGATGGTCCCAATTCGGAGATCCGAAGAGGGAAATGGTCACTACCATGAAGGTCGGAAAGAACTTTCCATGAAAAATCAGGAAAAATATCAGGACTGCAAATAGTCAAATCCAATGAAGAATAATTTCCTGTTGCAGGATGAAGATAAGTTTTAGATTTATCATTCAATAAAACAAGATCATGTCTAGTTAAAAAATCCTCAACAGTACGACCTTTGTCGTCTGTATTGGAGCATCCCCATAATTTATGGTGAGAATTGAAATCTCCCATAAGAATAAAAGGGTGTGGTAGCTGGTCAACAATATGATCCAGTTTTACGCCATCAACGGGGGAACTAGGAGGAAGATAGACAGAGCACAGTGTAATAGTTTTATTGAGGGATACACTCACAGCCACTGCTTGTAGAGAAGTATCTAAACTAACATGACGGTGAGGGATATTATTATTTACAATAATTCCCACACCACCAGACGCTTTCTCGCGATCTGTAAAGTTAGTGAAATAGCAGGAGTGATATTTCAGAGAAAACTTATCTGTGTCTTTAAGAAACGTTTCTTGTATACATACTGCAGCTGGTTTTTGTTTGTTAATTAGAAGATTAAGTTCTTCAAAATTAGCCTTGATGCTGCGACAATTCCATTGTATAATGTTATTCGCCATTATGGAGGTAAGAGTTAAAATAATACCACTTAATAATGGAAGTGAGAAACTACCCATTATTTAACTGCTGTTAGATTGATTTTGTTAGCACCTTGCCTTATTGCATCTGTTTGCTTTTGGTTTGAATTAAGGGAGGTTGAAGGAGGAGGAGCAGGTTTCGAATCCGAAACCTGGTGTACGTCCATATCCTCCTCGTCATCTGAATCGCTTAACTGTTGGAAGCGATTACCTGTTGTAACTGGAGGAGGAGAGACCTTCTCCAGATTAATGCGAGTCCGTCTCTGATGAACAGACTCTGAAGGGTTTTTACTTGAAGATTTTACTTTTGCAGACGGTTTATCTTTATTAACATTGACTTGAGAAGGACGAGTAACTGGTTTGTTCTTTTCAGGATTGTTTGTATTATTTTCTAAACTTTTATCACTTGATACATTCACCTTAGGCTCTTCACCAGACATGATTTGGTTGATTTTATCTTTTACATCTGGGAACAATTCCGAAAGAATTTTCAACATGCCATCACATGAACTGCATTCCTTTGGCGCCTGATCAGAGTTAGGTTTAGCTTTACTAGCATAACTAGTACCACTTTTCAGCATCTCCTCTCTGGACTCTACAATTTTCCTTGCCTCAAAGAAAGAAAGTGATTGTCTGTACTTAATGCTTAAAATTTCTTTTTCTTTTTTAAACTTTGGGCATAATCTTGAGCTTGACGGATGGGCTTGTCCACAGTTAAAACATTTGAAATCATTTTCACAGGTAGCTTCATCATGTTCATCTATATCACCAGTGAAAGAGCATTTTCTACAAACTTTAGTAGTCCTGCAGTTATCCTCATGATGTCCAAATCTCTGGCAATGAAAACAGCGCAGAGGGTTTGGGACATAAACATCCACATTAACTATTTGAAATCCAATTTTAATTTCTTTTGGCAAAGTTGGTTCGTCAAAGGTCAAAATATAAGTATTTGTTCTAGTCGTTTTGCCATCTTTCTTGAACTCCACTCTTCTAACTTGTTTTACACCTTGGGGTCTTAAATTCTTTTCAATTTCATGTATCAAGCAATTATTCAATTCTCTGCATCTGATGACACCTTTTGACTGATTCAATTTTTCATGAGGATAGACCTGAACACTCTGATTAAAGAATTTTGATGTTTTAAGTAAGTTATCTGACTGTGCTCTTTTACTAACTTCGACAAGGATTGTTCCGTTTTTCAGGTTTTTAACAGACTTCGGAGTGCCAATAATTGCTCTTATTTGCTTCTCTATTACAAAGGGAGAGAGTTCTGCGACGGGATTGTCATCATCATCGCTTTCAATAATAATAAACTTTGGAAAAGAAGGCATGTTGATATTTTCATCTTCCGAATCCGATAGGTATCGCTTGGTTTTCTTTTGTTGAGCCATAGTGTATGTTGATATTTCATCGGCGATGCTCCAAACCATCCGCCCTCGGAGTCCTACAAGGGGACACCTAACCTGGGGATTTCCATCTCAGGAGAGGTGCCGGGGATACATCGCCGATATACTCGGTGCAAATGGGCTAGATCAAGCAAAAATACGCTGATGAATAATTCAACCAAGCATGAAATAGACATCAGACAGTAAAATTGTAGATCAAACACCACGTTTACCCGATTGGCCCATGAGCCACCGCCTTCTAAGGCGTGAAAGAAAACATCATTTATTGAAAACGGTGGTTTAGGAAAAAGACAATTGAACAGACAAGTCTTTTGATAAAAACGCCCTAGGGCAAGGCATGACCAGCCGATTGATCGGGTCGGGCCCGCCCGACCTCCCGTTTATCCCAACTCAGGGCCAAAGTGGTGTGTTGCAAAAACAGGGCCTAGCCAATCCCTGAGTTCACTCAACCACCAGGATCCCGTCATCAGGCATTACGGGTCGCAGCCCACGGCAAACAGGCAGGTCCATTTGTTTGGGATCTTACCATGTACTACATGGACAGCAGCCGACTATTTCTATCCCCCCGCCCAGCTGGGGGCTTCTTCAATTGAAATTGATACAACAATCTTCAAAAAAGGAAGTATTAAGATTGCTTAATTTTTAACTTAATTATTTTTAGCGCCCGTCTCTAGTGAATTTTTGCCACCACGAATATTCTTTTTGTATTGGAAAACTTCCGTAACACGTTGAAATTATGCTGGGCACATTTACAGGTTATCATCCGTTCTATTACATTTGGTGAAACGAGTAAATCCAATTACAAGTTCCCAACACGTTTGCACATTAGACAAGATTTTCAACAAAAAAAAATGACAAACCGGTATGTCTTATATTGAGGTAAAAAATCTGCTAATGGCCTCTATTTAATAACAATTAATTGCCGATTGGGCTTTCAAAATCATGAAATTATGTTTGTTTCATTCCAAAACTTCTGGTGTGAAAAACAAACTCGGGAAACGTGACATAAAATACATTAGTTAATAAGGTCGCTGATTGCAAAAGACTTAGGCAACAGACCACTTTACCGTCATAATTGTTGTTACAGGCACTTACTAGTGTTTTATAATTATCTTTCTTTTTTCTAACGCGTTATAAAATATAAATAATCATTGAACAATAGATAGATGAACCCGCAGATGGTATATCGAAAATCAAATACAGTATTCTGATTGGTTGAAAAACTCCCGTACGGCTAGCCTATCCAGTGAGGACTGGCTAGCCGTACGGGTTCGTACGTTTAGCCTACAAGAGTAGTCGTACGGACCCGTACGGCTAGCAAGTAGCCACTTCCTTTTATGATATCAGGCAACCATGAATTTTAGCATTTTTTGTTATCACACATCCACAAAAGAAAAGCAGTTGGCAATTTACCCCTGGCTACCCAGAGACCAAAGAATCATTCTGACAAAGTTTCATGAAGATTTGACTATATTTGTGGCTTCTAGAGTGTAAACAAGAAATTTGTCATTAAGGCCCCTTTTCTCGTGATATGGCACAGATCCTTCCCATTTTAGCAATTTTTACAGGGGACCACCAAGCAATATTTCTGCCAAGTTTGGCTGATTATGACTCAGTAGTTTAGGAGACGTCGTTTAAAGATAATGTTAACGCCATGACGGACAGATGGACGCCGGACATTGATAGATCACAATAGCTCCTTAGAGCACTTTGTGCTCAGGTGAGCTAAAAACCTACAAACTTAAAATAGTCCTTTGAAATATCTTTGCATTTGGAATGAATGAATGAATTTTGTTTTATGGCCCGTCGACAGCTAAGGTCATGTTGGGCGCAAACACTTCTGTATTTAACTGAAATAATCCGACGTGAGCACGAAAGCACATGGACTTCTTTGCATTTGGAAAGAAGAAGCTGCAGACGATATTTCTAGTGAAAGATTTATGCATTACCCTGGTTTTAACGTCGGAAACATTCTAGGAAAAGAAGAAATTGTTATGATATATTTTCTTCCACAATGTTTCCCCACCTAAAACAAGATAATTGTAGATAAGTTGTTTGGAACTTATAAGCATAAGAAATGATCAAGTCTACAATATAAACCGATTGGTGATGGTCAATTTTAAATAAAGGTTTTACAAGTAAGTGTGCTAAGATTTAAGGATAATCGATTTCGCTTTACGTCAACCGTTTAATCACACCGCCTATCTCACTCACCTCCTTTCACGCGTTCTCCCAACGAACGCTTTGTCAATGGATTGCGCCCAACCAAAAACTGGCCTAAATAGCGATAGATAAAACTCAATTCGCTTTAGGGACTCTGTAGAATTTGTTCGAAATTTCTGAAAGTAAAATGTGCAGATCCGTGCTTTTGCTAATTTATTATATTCGCCCATACACATGGATTTAATATCAACACTCATACGTGGGACTTTGACGTTAAAAAAACAATGTAACTTTGTAATTATTACGGTGACGGGATGTACTCTTCGGACATACTTTTGAAATTAGTGAAAGCTCTTTTGAGATCTTTGGGCCCGGACAGATTGTGGTAACAGAGAACATGATGCCGGACTTAGCATTATTTCCATTGATTTTATAGGAGGAAATATTGTCAACATGTCCGTCTTAAATACAGTCACCGCGACAATGAATGGCAAGATTTTTTTATTCTGTGAGTAACTATATACACTAATGCTGTTAAAATCCATTATTAAAACTTAAATCTAATTATTTCACATCATTTAACAAAATAGCTTTATCCTTCTCGACTCTGCTTCCAGTTGTGAATACACCAGTACTCGTCCTCCAAATACGTATGCATATAGAAGAATCAAGGTCGACATCCGCTCCCGGGAATTGAACTCTAGACCGCTTAATAGAAAAGTCGCTGTCCTCACCTATCAATTATAGCCACCACTTCGTTTTCATAATTAAAGTCAAACCTCTGCAGCACATCGTAAGGTAAAAAAATCACCGTGTAAAGCCTAAAAACAGACACGTTTTCTAACGTTTATAATTTTTACGCTTTCACTCAAACGTTCGCAAACTTATTATATTTCGAACCAGGGGATATTGTCAGTTTAAATACGGGGTTGACTTTTATCATGCAATCGGCCCACTAGGGGCTGGGCTCGGCCAATACGACTTATTTTAACACATTGCAGCTGCTTTTACCCGGAAATATTTTATCTTAGATAGATACGTTTCTGTTTTAGAGATAGCGAAATGACTTGAATATCGCTGCATCAACTGAAAATTAAATTTAACTCCTCGTCAAAAATGTTCTTAACCCTCCTTTTGTATCAGGCTATTTTTCAGGGGCGGTATGACAGGCTTAAGCTGTACACGTCGTTGTTATTAATATTCTACTTGGCTTTTACTAGGGATGAAAACCGGCAAGAACCTGCTCTGCTTTTTAGCTCACCTGAGCACAAAGTGCTCAAGGTGAGCTATTGTGATCATAGAATGTCCGTCGTCCGTCGTCAGTCGTGCGTCGTCCGTCGTCCGTCGTGCGTCGTCCACAATTTCTTTAAACATCTTCTCCTCCTAAACCAGTGGGCCAATCTTGATGAAACTTGGCAGGGATGTTCCTTGGGTCAAGCTCTACCAAAGTTGTTCAAATGAATGAAATCCACCCTTAGCTTTCCCTTTACTCTTAACAAAAAGGGTGAAAATATGAAAATCTTTAAAAATCTTCTTCTCTGAAACCAGAAGGCAGACAGCTTTCATATTTGGTATGAAGCATCATCTAGTAGACCTCTACTAAGTTTGTTCATATCAAGACCCTGGGGTCATATTTGGGCTTTGCCCGGGCCCAACCCTTTTTACATAGAATCAAAGAGTGAAAATCTTTAAAAATCTTCTTGTCTGAAACCAGATGGCACACAGCTTTCATATTTGGTATGAAGCATCACCTAGTGGGCCTCTACCAAGTTTGTTCATACCAAGACCCTTGGGTCATATTTAGGCTTTGCACGGGTGCATCCCTTTATCTCTTATGAGCACGAAGGGTAAAAATATGAAAATCTTCAAAAATCTTCTTCTATGAAACCAGAAGGCAGACAGCTTTCATATTTGGTATGTAGCATCATCTAGTAGACCTCTACCAAGTTTGTTCATATCAAGACCCTAGGATCATATTTGGGCTCCACCCGGGCGCAACCCTTTTTACATAGAAGCAAAGTGCAAAATTTTTTTTTAAATCTTCTTAAACAAAACCAGAGGGCACACTGCTTTCATTTTCGGATTGTAGCATCATCTAGTAGGCCCCTACCAAGTTTGTTCATATCAAGACCCTTTGGTCATATTTGGGCTTCACCCGGGCACATCCCTTTCAGCTCATCTGAGCACAAAGGGTGAAAATATGAAAACCTTAAAAAATCATCTTCTCTGAAACAGTGGGCAGACAGCTTTCATATTTAGTATGTAGCATCATCTTATGGACCTCTTCCAAGTTTTGTCATTTCAAGACCCTGGGGTCTCATTTTGGGTCCAGCTGGGTGCATCCCTTTTTACATAGAATCAAAAAGCAAACAGGCATATCTGTCTTGCTATTTGCTGAAAACATTCCATGGTATTGATCTTAGGCAATTTCTTCTTTTTGACATCTTCCTATCTAATTAATGTGATGTCCCAGGGGTCAAAGAGACTCAGGTGAGCGATCTAGGACCATCTTGGTCCTCTTGTTATAAAAAAAGCCCCCTTCCTTTATTTTAAAAGGCAACGACACAGCTCACACCAGAATTGGCTTCAGAGAGATTTTCAAAGAAAAAGTTTCGACCGGACTGATGAAATGACACAACGGCCTGACAATGGCCCCAGTGGCTTTAATAATTTTGTTGTCCTAGACCAGTGATTTCTTTGTTTGAAATGAAATTGAACAGCTAGCGAGAAAATGCGGGTGATGGAATTAAACTTAATTAAACGTAAAGTAACTGTCGAGTATTGATAATGCAATCACGTCTACTAAATCGAGTGGGAAATCTAGTGTAATGCTATTGTAAGTGCCTAAAGATAGGGGATATCAATAATATGAAAAAGGCAAAGCCTCAAAACGATCGCAGTCTTCAATTGTTGTCTTTTGACAATGTAATTTGAAAGGCTTACCACTCTTTTAAATGAATGAAATTATTTTTTTTCAATTATGTACTTAATTTATTTGCAGAAGGAATTTCATCTTCAGGCTTAACTTTATTTCCAATCCCAATGTTTTGAAACTATACCAGTAACTCATTCATTTCTTATCTTCTCTTATGAACATTAGGGATTTTGTTTGCAAAACATGAGGTACAGAATGGGCCTAAATAACTCATCTGTATTTCATTGGTCCAGTTGATGTCATCTAAGTACAACTTGGGGCAAAGTTTCATTGAAATAAGCCAAATGGTTTAAAGGGAGATAGTGTAAGACTTCTTACTGAAAAAGGCCCCAACCCTGCCACCCCAGATTTTTTGGTTTATCAAGTTTTTGCAAAAAGAAATCTGAGAAGGATTATCCAAAAGTCTTTTTTGTCAATACAATTGGCAAGGACGCGATAAATTAGGTCAAGCCAGTGTAATATCCAAAATTGGCATTCAGGGTTGTCAAAGAGTTTTTTGTCTTTAACCTCATATGTTACGTCATAGGTATAATCGTGCACTAACTCTACTGGAGCGTATTCTTTGAGAGTCTCAATTGTATAGGTCGTAGCCCCGTCCATTGTTGACTCCCATGTTACGGCTGTTAACATAAGTTGGAAATATTGCATTATTTCCATATATCGTGTTACCGGCTCGTTGTCAAGGAGAGCCACGTCTTTTAAGAAGGGTCTCAATTTTCCAGTGTTATATACTGGATATACTGTTTCAAGTCTGGGGTTAGATTTGTAATGTCTAAGTTCATTTTCGGCCCGTCCTCCATTTATGCTAAGTCCAAGCCAGTCATTTGTATGCTTTGGTGTTGTGTACCTGACGGGAGGTGGACAAACGACAATCAAGAAAGATTTGAGCTCGTCCGCCAAGACCATGAGTTCATCTTGGCCTATATCGCTGCTTTCTTCCCAAACTTTTGAGCTCAAGAAGACCTCAGCCATATCGGCCCAGATAACGGGATCAATCTGGACATGTTCCCGTGACAGACACCTTGAAGACTTTAGGTTGTGATATGAAAAACCTCTATTTTCAAATGCGGCCATTTCATTTTGGAATTGGTCGTATATCTTTCTGTTACCTAACATGACGCAAGGTGTTCTATTTAGCATCATAGCAGGCTTATTCTTTACGTTTACCTGTCTTGGCGACCCTTCAAGTACTTGTTTTGCTTCCTCAACCTCGTCCGGTTTTGTTAGCGTCGATTCGTGAGAAATTATCAGGGACTTGTTTTTACATTCTTGCCACTTAAAGTCAGTGGAGTTTATGGTTTGCCCAATTTGGCCTGGTATAACCAAACTTTGAATCCAAAAGCTCTTCCCTGCATTAGAGCTGCCCGTCATAAAGAAAGCGTTCTTCTTGGGCAATTTCTGACCCAAAATACAAAATAGTTCTACGACAAATTTTCCAACGTCTATGCCCTGTTCGACGCACCACTCTTTCAACAATTCATACGATTTTTGTGGAGAGAGTCGGTTATTAACATCAATCGGAATGAGGTTGTGGTCCGCAATCAATCTTTCTAAATAATTCGGCTTACTCATCTGTTCCTCAGTCTGAAATTCGAAAACGGCACAACTCCAAATTGCGATCGCATTGTTAGCGGTCACAATTTGTTGGACTGCCTTTCTATCTGCCGTGTTTCTTTGTTTGATAGTTAATGAATGAACAGTATTCAAATCAGTCGATCCGTATTTCCGGATCATATCCTTAGCGATTTCTACCCTTTCTTCTGTTTTTGTACGTTTTTCCTTTTTTTGCATATGACCGTAGTCTGCTGGAGCCGGGTTTGGTATTTCATCTAAGTGGTCGTTTGTTACACGACTGCTAGATGGACGTACCAAAGCCTGCTCGTTATTGTCGTTCCATTCTGATGCTAAGTTTTCTACTAGCCCCCTGATTGAAATGTCTGCTTTTGTGTTTGTTAATTGTGGAGTTGAAGCTGGGGCTGGTTTATCTTCTATTTGTAGAAGCTTTCTCATAAAATTGGTATTTTCGGAAGGCGTTACAGCCTGTTCAATGAGGATATCGTCCTCACTGTCAGGTTCTGTAGAACCTTCTTCCGACCTATTCAACCGTTTAGCATTTAGAGCCGCTGCGCCCAATCGAGCGTTGTTGACCCCCAGCACCACGCGTGGGGATCTTACAACGTATCCAATTGCGCCCATTGGTACCTTGACTTTCTGTGTGCTAGTCATGCATTGCAGTTCAATCAGTTTTTCACGTAAGTTTCTCCATGCTGGATTACCACTCAATTTCATTTTTGACGCAACTATGGCGTGTATGTGCAAGCCGTTACATTGACATTTGGCATCAGCCATTCCATTATGCCAAGAGACTATACATGGGTATGAATTAAAGAATTGTTTCAATGTATTTAAGACAGTTTTTTCTCTATTGTTCATACTATCATATTCACTTAATGGTGTCGCGAACTGGCAAACGATCGTGGTCAGGACATTATCGCCCTCGTAGTCGGCTTCTGTCATATATTCGGACATGGCCTCCCCATTTTTCTTCGAGTACCATGGTGTACCGTCCTCTTGTAGTTTGTACTTTTTTGCCTTCAATGTGTCTGGGTTGATGAACGGTGGTAAGTCCCAAATTAAGACAGAGTATAATTCATCTTGATGCCAGTTTGCTTTGAGTAAGTCACCACGTGGTCTGCTACTTGCCATATCCTATAACAGAAACATTGAATGGTTGAGTTTTTTTTGTCATTCCTTTTTCTAAAAGTTCTATCCTTTCTCTTAATTTTGACATTTGCAATGTAAAGGATTCTTCCACTAAGTTTATTTCACTTTGCAAGTCATTTTCTATTTTCTCGTCATCTTTTTTGTCTTCAATTTCCATTTTATCCCCATTGTTAGCCCCTTCGTCGTCATTGCCTGTTAATTCTTTATATTTTTCCCTTAAGTCTTTGATATATCTTCCAATTTGATGTATAATGGCCCACCAATTTTGCAAGTCAGCTATTAAGTGTGGGATAGAGTCAGCTGATGGTAAAGGGAAATTACTCCCTATTTCACTAGCTGTTAAAGAGGGATTGAATAGACTTAATATGCCTCCGTCATCTGCTCTTTTTGTTAACCCTTGACTTCCTACAGTCCAATGTACTGTTTGAGCTTTAGAATTTTCTGCTATGATTTGAAGTGCTTCTGCTCTTATCCATTTTTGTAAGTCTGGTATTATTGATAACCATTCTTTTCTACTAACATATTCTGAAATATTTATGTTTTGCTCTTTTTTGTCTTGTAATGTTTGCTTTACTAATTGGATTTCCTGAATCGCTCTAACTATTATAGCGTCCCTATCCCTGTCCTCATTCAAAGAACCTGCCATGCCTAAACTCTGTTTAGCTGGGTCAATGACTTTGCAACTGTGAAATAACATTACTGGAATCCCAATGATTTCATTGTTTACTTCTGGATATTCAGTTTTATTTTCTAATTCAAAAACAGTAGTGTACTTTTGTGTGTACTTTCCGTAACCTGCCTGTCTTTCATATTCATCAAACCCTGGTTCCCAGTATTCAAATGTTTGATTATTTGTGACTACTTGTTTATGCATGTCCCCACTCAATTTGTAACATTCTTTAAATAACTTGACATTTGCCTCATTAATTGTTTTCCCCATTGTTGGTCTAATTTTAGATTTTGAAACCACGTTGCCATGCAGTCTTTTTAGTTGTTTATTGTATTTGCCGCCATTGAAATATTCAATAGCATTCACTGGTATTTGTACCTGCTGTAACCAGAAACTTGATTGTGAATGTATTTCAGGCCAGTCAGTGCATAAAGCATACATTGGGACTGTAATACATGTGATCCACTTTTGTTTATAAATTATACTGAGCTTGTTTAATTTTCTTTCTGGCCACATGGTGATGTCTACATCCCATTTTACTTTATATAAGTCTATGTCTGGCCCATCATTTATGTACCATGTCGGGACTCCTACTTTTAATTTACTCCTAGTTCTAGCTATGTCAGCGTCTGATAAGTCATCGTAATGTTCCCAAAATTTTTTAACATTGAAAGTTGGCACATAATCAATTTCACTCGGCAAGACTGAACTTGCCCATGTTTCTTCTGCTGAATTCATTAAGGCTTTTTGATAAGTTACCTTTTGTCCTGGTATTCTGATTTTATAGCGTAAGTTAATGTCTTCGTAGTATGTGTCAAGTTCGTACTTTTTTGGTTCTATTTCACACATTATGTCACACATTAATGTGCTTGTTAATGTGTATGGCATAAATTGATTGTAATGCTGTCCCATAAATGTCAAAATTTTATGTCTCCAATAAGAACATTTCGCAATAAGTTCTTGCGGTGTTTGAAAAGTTAACTCTTCTCCTGTAGTCTGAGTGTTATAACTGACATAGCTCATAGTTAGATTTCTGTTATATTCTTCATTAAATATAGTTGCAGTTTTTTTTTTAGTTCTACTTAAGTCTTCCTCATGTATGCAATTTTGGCTGTTGGCCCATTGGTAATATTTGTCATTGTTCAAATGTTTGTCCTTTAACTTTTGGTCTTGAATTATTTCCCTTTTTATTATATATTGTGTACCTGTGTTTATATTCGGAGTTAGATTGTCAAAGCTCGATTGGCTTAGTGTACTTCCTATAATGTTTAAGTCTATCCAACCCCCTTTTAATGCCAATGTTTTAAAGTTACCATCGTCCCAGTCATTAACTGGTATGTCTGTTGAACTTACGTAACTCATTGTCTAGTTTCGTCTAGCGATGTGTCTAAGTTTTTCACTTCTTTTGTATATTGTGTTTGAGTTGTTAATGTCCGTGGTGTCGTTTTTCTCTGTGTTGGTGTCACTAAGTCTGCTCCAGTCATAAATGCTTTTCTAGATCGTGTTACGATCCTTCCTACATCCGGTGTTTGGTATGGCGTTGTCGTGTCCCATGTTGCACTTCCCGGTATATATGTAGGGTCAGGGTCTCCGTAAGTCTGCGACCAGTTTGCGGCCACTTGCAATGCTGATTGTAATGATCTTTCTTGTATTGTGTTAAGTGGTGTAGACGTCTGTCTTGGTATTGGTGGTCCTGATGTCGTAAGTGAGTCTACGTTCAACGTCTGCTGTGAAGTGTCAGAAATAGTAAATTGATTTGCTGCCCCTATTGGGTTTAATCTACTGCTGTGGCCCGTTTTCGGGTCACTTTCTTGATTCATTTCTTTAACTAAATCATGTGTTTTTAATTTTTTCAATTTAGTAGCATTTGCTTCCATGGCTCTCTTACTGCTTGGTATTCGGTAGAAATTTGGCTCTTTCCCTTTACCCCTACTTAATAATTTAGCTGTTCTTGGTATTTGTACTCCATGACCTCTAGCATTATGATACATTGGATAATTTCTGTTTGGTACACCTAACATGTCCCATAAAGCCCCAGCTGTACCCATCATGGACGCGTCTGTGACGTCGGCGTCTTCTAAGTTATTTGAATTTACGGTTGAAAAAGCGATACCTGCCTCTGTTATGTTCAATGTTTCTTGTTTATCGTCACCTGTTACAATTAATCCTGTTCCGTCTTGTACATTAACCACTTTTTCTTCGTCCAATGTATTTTTTATAGAAATATTTTGTGCGACCTTATTTTGCGCTTTATATGCTAACTCAATTTCGTCCTTAGTTGCTTTTCTCGCGACTAATTGATCTTGTTTTATGTCATTTATGAATTGTGCGTCCATTCCAGCTGCCTCATACATCTTTGTTGAAGTACTTGGCCCTAGTTTTACTGTTACATTGTATTCCGGTTGACCTTCGTCATTGACCGTATTTAAGCTTTCTATTTCTTCCTCTAAGTTCAACCTTTCCCTTACTGGTCCCTTACCTAATGTCGAAATAGCATATGTTTCTCCCGATTTCTTTATTACTAGTGGAGATATTTTCTTTGACAATCTTGGGTTTCCTTTATTGCCTGAATTTTCATATAGAGCGTTCAAACGCATATTTGAGTTTAATCTGTCCTGTGCCGTTTTTCTAGACTCGTCAGGTTGGTCTGATACCAGTCCCGTATGTCCAAAATTTTCGTCGTCATTGTGTTGAAATTCATATGCTTGTAGCGGTTCTACATAGTCATAAGCTCTCTCACCAAAATGATATTTATCTTTTGGGAAATAACTGTATTGTTCATATTTATTATCCATAGGTTTTTTAGCGTGCCATTTGTGTAAGTCGCCGTCCATGGCAAGATTGAACCCTGGTACTGCAGGATATTTTAGTGACATTTTACTGTGAAATGTAATGTCTAACTGACAACGTCTTTTTCTTCGGCCTTGACTGGTGAAGAAGTCAGACATATTTACTAAGAATAATGGACATTCTCTGATGTAAGACCTGTTTAACTGATTTGCTAAATTAGCTTGTATTCCTGTTGGTGGAAATTGTGGTACTTTTGTAATTCTACTTGTTACTCTAGTTTTATTGCATGGTAATTCATGCATGTCCTCTAAGATTCCTGTGTGATACCACCCTTTATCATTTATACTATGCGTGAAACTGAAGTCGCCATGTTCTGGTGTCCAAGATTGACAAGCTAACATGCCCCCATACGGATTAACTATTCCGGCATGTAAATGATTTAAAGTGTCATATTTCTTCAGCATATTTGTAAATTCTTCAGGGAATTCTAGTTCAACTTTCGGCAATGTGTTGCTTTCCATGTTTGTCGTGAAAAAGTCTTTAAAACCGTTCGCAAACGAATATAAATAATCTTGTCTTGACGCGCAGTACAAATTCTTATGTCTGAAATAATCTTTTTTGTCAGACCATATGTTTAACGCGTCTTTACATGATTGTGTTACTATTCGTCCGTCTGACTGTACTTCGTCGTAAGTGAAAAAACAACCCCCTGAATGAAGAGTGAAACCAATTTCATCCAACCTGTACCCACACGCGCCTTGTATTTCATGTTTTAATATTGCCTCTGTGATAGATGCTTCAATTGCCGTGTACGGTATATATGACCAATCAAAGTCAAAAACTAATTTATCTCCTTTGCCGGGACCAAATACCTTAATTTGTCCCCCTTTCGGGTTTTCACCCCCCTCTATTAGTGCCATGAATCTACGCGAATGTGAGATTTGCTTTTCGCTTTTTTTCATTTTGCATAACATTAAGAAATTGCGCCATGTCTGTCGGAGCTGAAACTCCATGTTCTTGTCTTAGTTGATCGTCGGTTAATAACTTATTGTAGTTATTATTAGTTGCACTTGCAACTGCAATAGAATCAGGTCCAGTTGGAGAAGCCATGTTAACAAATGCTAATTATTTAAAATATCTTACTTGTTTTCCAAAATTCCTAATTCCTAAAACACGTCTTTACTATTCCAGCACCGCACCGCTAATGACGGTATGAGAGGACACTCTACGAAAAGGGTGGGTGAGGTGATCTGGTGCTGGCCAATGAAATTGCTCCACGCGTTTACCATTAGCCAATCAGAGATAAGTAGGTCTGCAGGTCGTGTGACGTCATAGCGTGTCTAGACATCCCGGGGCGGCGCGCGTAGCGCTATGCCATAGCCCCTAAAGGGATGTCTAGACACGCTATGACGTCACACGACCTGCAGACCTACTTATCTCTGATTGGCTAATGGTAAACGCGTGGAGCAATTTCATTGGCCAGCACCAGATCACCTCACCCACCCTTTTCGTAGAGTGTCCTCTCATACCGTCATTAGCGGTGCGGTGCTGGAATAGTAAAGACGTGTTTTAGGAATTAGGAATTTTGGAAAACAAGTAAGATATTTTAAATAATTAGCATTTGTTAACATGGCTTCTCCAACTGGACCTGATTCTATTGCAGTTGCAAGTGCAACTAATAATAACTACAATAAGTTATTAACCGACGATCAACTAAGACAAGAACATGGAGTTTCAGCTCCGACAGACATGGCGCAATTTCTTAATGTTATGCAAAATGAAAAAAGCGAAAAGCAAATCTCACATTCGCGTAGATTCATGGCACTAATAGAGGGGGGTGAAAACCCGAAAGGGGGACAAATTAAGGTATTCGGTCCCGGCAAAGGAGATAAATTAGTTTTTGACTTTGATTGGTCATATATACCGTACACGGCAATTGAAGCATCTATCACAGAGGCAATATTAAAACATGAAATACAAGGCGCGTGTGGGTACAGGTTGGATGAAATTGGTTTCACTCTTCATTCAGGGGGTTGTTTTTTCACTTACGACGAAGTACAGTCAGACGGACGAATAGTAACACAATCATGTAAAGACGCGTTAAACATATGGTCTGACAAAAAAGATTATTTCAGACATAAGAATTTGTACTGCGCGTCAAGACAAGATTATTTATATTCGTTTGCGAACGGTTTTAAAGACTTTTTCACGACAAACATGGAAAGCAACACATTGCCGAAAGTTGAACTAGAATTCCCTGAAGAATTTACAAATATGCTGAAGAAATATGACACTTTAAATCATTTACATGCCGGAATAGTTAATCCGTATGGGGGCATGTTAGCTTGTCAATCTTGGACACCAGAACATGGCGACTTCAGTTTCACGCATAGTATAAATGATAAAGGGTGGTATCACACAGGAATCTTAGAGGACATGCATGAATTACCATGCAATAAAACTAGAGTAACAAGTAGAATTACAAAAGTACCACAATTTCCACCAACAGGAATACAAGCTAATTTAGCAAATCAGTTAAACAGGTCTTACATCAGAGAATGTCCATTATTCTTAGTAAATATGTCTGACTTCTTCACCAGTCAAGGCCGAAGAAAAAGACGTTGTCAGTTAGACATTACATTTCACAGTAAAATGTCACTAAAATATCCTGCAGTACCAGGGTTCAATCTTGCCATGGACGGCGACTTACACAAATGGCACGCTAAAAAACCTATGGATAATAAATATGAACAATACAGTTATTTCCCAAAAGATAAATATCATTTTGGTGAGAGAGCTTATGACTATGTAGAACCGCTACAAGCATATGAATTTCAACACAATGACGACGAAAATTTTGGACATACGGGACTGGTATCAGACCAACCTGACGAGTCTAGAAAAACGGCACAGGACAGATTAAACTCAAATATGCGTTTGAACGCTCTATATGAAAATTCAGGCAATAAAGGAAACCCAAGATTGTCAAAGAAAATATCTCCACTAGTAATAAAGAAATCGGGAGAAACATATGCTATTTCGACATTAGGTAAGGGACCAGTAAGGGAAAGGTTGAACTTAGAGGAAGAAATAGAAAGCTTAAATACGGTCAATGACGAAGGTCAACCGGAATACAATGTAACAGTAAAACTAGGGCCAAGTACTTCAACAAAGATGTATGAGGCAGCTGGAATGGACGCACAATTCATAAATGACATAAAACAAGATCAATTAGTCGCGAGAAAAGCAACTAAGGACGAAATTGAGTTAGCATATAAAGCGCAAAATAAGGTCGCACAAAATATTTCTATAAAAAATACATTGGACGAAGAAAAAGTGGTTAATGTACAAGACGGAACAGGATTAATTGTAACAGGTGACGATAAACAAGAAACATTGAACATAACAGAGGCAGGTATCGCTTTTTCAACCGTAAATTCAAATAACTTAGAAGACGCCGACGTCACAGACGCGTCCATGATGGGTACAGCTGGGGCTTTATGGGACATGTTAGGTGTACCAAACAGAAATTATCCAATGTATCATAATGCTAGAGGTCATGGAGTACAAATACCAAGAACAGCTAAATTATTAAGTAGGGGTAAAGGGAAAGAGCCAAATTTCTACCGAATACCAAGCAGTAAGAGAGCCATGGAAGCAAATGCTACTAAATTGAAAAAATTAAAAACACATGATTTAGTTAAAGAAATGAATCAAGAAAGTGACCCGAAAACGGGCCACAGCAGTAGATTAAACCCAATAGGGGCAGCAAATCAATTTACTATTTCTGACACTTCACAGCAGACGTTGAACGTAGACTCACTTACGACATCAGGACCACCAATACCAAGACAGACGTCTACACCACTTAACACAATACAAGAAAGATCATTACAATCAGCATTGCAAGTGGCCGCAAACTGGTCGCAGACTTACGGAGACCCTGACCCTACATATATACCGGGAAGTGCAACATGGGACACGACAACGCCATACCAAACACCGGATGTAGGAAGGATCGTAACACGATCTAGAAAAGCATTTATGACTGGAGCAGACTTAGTGACACCAACACAGAGAAAAACGACACCACGGACATTAACAACTCAAACACAATATACAAAAGAAGTGAAAAACTTAGACACATCGCTAGACGAAACTAGACAATGAGTTACGTAAGTTCAACAGACATACCAGTTAATGACTGGGACGATGGTAACTTTAAAACATTGGCATTAAAAGGGGGTTGGATAGACTTAAACATTATAGGAAGTACACTAAGCCAATCGAGCTTTGACAATCTAACTCCGAATATAAACACAGGTACACAATATATAATAAAAAGGGAAATAATTCAAGACCAAAAGTTAAAGGACAAACATTTGAACAATGACAAATATTACCAATGGGCCAACAGCCAAAATTGCATACATGAGGAAGACTTAAGTAGAACTAAAAAAAAAACTGCAACTATATTTAATGAAGAATATAACAGAAATCTAACTATGAGCTATGTCAGTTATAACACTCAGACTACAGGAGAAGAGTTAACTTTTCAAACACCGCAAGAACTTATTGCGAAATGTTCTTATTGGAGACATAAAATTTTGACATTTATGGGACAGCATTACAATCAATTTATGCCATACACATTAACAAGCACATTAATGTGTGACATAATGTGTGAAATAGAACCAAAAAAGTACGAACTTGACACATACTACGAAGACATTAACTTACGCTATAAAATCAGAATACCAGGACAAAAGGTAACTTATCAAAAAGCCTTAATGAATTCAGCAGAAGAAACATGGGCAAGTTCAGTCTTGCCGAGTGAAATTGATTATGTGCCAACTTTCAATGTTAAAAAATTTTGGGAACATTACGATGACTTATCAGACGCTGACATAGCTAGAACTAGGAGTAAATTAAAAGTAGGAGTCCCGACATGGTACATAAATGATGGGCCAGACATAGACTTATATAAAGTAAAATGGGATGTAGACATCACCATGTGGCCAGAAAGAAAATTAAACAAGCTCAGTATAATTTATAAACAAAAGTGGATCACATGTATTACAGTCCCAATGTATGCTTTATGCACTGACTGGCCTGAAATACATTCACAATCAAGTTTCTGGTTACAGCAGGTACAAATACCAGTGAATGCTATTGAATATTTCAATGGCGGCAAATACAATAAACAACTAAAAAGACTGCATGGCAACGTGGTTTCAAAATCTAAAATTAGACCAACAATGGGGAAAACAATTAATGAGGCAAATGTCAAGTTATTTAAAGAATGTTACAAATTGAGTGGGGACATGCATAAACAAGTAGTCACAAATAATCAAACATTTGAATACTGGGAACCAGGGTTTGATGAATATGAAAGACAGGCAGGTTACGGAAAGTACACACAAAAGTACACTACTGTTTTTGAATTAGAAAATAAAACTGAATATCCAGAAGTAAACAATGAAATCATTGGGATTCCAGTAATGTTATTTCACAGTTGCAAAGTCATTGACCCAGCTAAACAGAGTTTAGGCATGGCAGGTTCTTTGAATGAGGACAGGGATAGGGACGCTATAATAGTTAGAGCGATTCAGGAAATCCAATTAGTAAAGCAAACATTACAAGACAAAAAAGAGCAAAACATAAATATTTCAGAATATGTTAGTAGAAAAGAATGGTTATCAATAATACCAGACTTACAAAAATGGATAAGAGCAGAAGCACTTCAAATCATAGCAGAAAATTCTAAAGCTCAAACAGTACATTGGACTGTAGGAAGTCAAGGGTTAACAAAAAGAGCAGATGACGGAGGCATATTAAGTCTATTCAATCCCTCTTTAACAGCTAGTGAAATAGGGAGTAATTTCCCTTTACCATCAGCTGACTCTATCCCACACTTAATAGCTGACTTGCAAAATTGGTGGGCCATTATACATCAAATTGGAAGATATATCAAAGACTTAAGGGAAAAATATAAAGAATTAACAGGCAATGACGACGAAGGGGCTAACAATGGGGATAAAATGGAAATTGAAGACAAAAAAGATGACGAGAAAATAGAAAATGACTTGCAAAGTGAAATAAACTTAGTGGAAGAATCCTTTACATTGCAAATGTCAAAATTAAGAGAAAGGATAGAACTTTTAGAAAAAGGAATGACAAAAAAAACTCAACCATTCAATGTTTCTGTTATAGGATATGGCAAGTAGCAGACCACGTGGTGACTTACTTAAAGCAAACTGGCATCAAGATGAATTATACTCTGTCTTAATTTGGGACTTACCACCGTTCATCAACCCAGACACATTGAAGGCAAAAAAGTACAAACTACAAGAGGACGGTACACCATGGTACTCGAAGAAAAATGGGGAGGCCATGTCCGAATATATGACAGAAGCCGACTACGAGGGCGATAATGTCCTGACCACGATCGTTTGCCAGTTCGCGACACCATTAAGTGAATATGATAGTATGAACAATAGAGAAAAAACTGTCTTAAATACATTGAAACAATTCTTTAATTCATACCCATGTATAGTCTCTTGGCATAATGGAATGGCTGATGCCAAATGTCAATGTAACGGCTTGCACATACACGCCATAGTTGCGTCAAAAATGAAATTGAGTGGTAATCCAGCATGGAGAAACTTACGTGAAAAACTGATTGAACTGCAATGCATGACTAGCACACAGAAAGTCAAGGTACCAATGGGCGCAATTGGATACGTTGTAAGATCCCCACGCGTGGTGCTGGGGGTCAACAACGCTCGATTGGGCGCAGCGGCTCTAAATGCTAAACGGTTGAATAGGTCGGAAGAAGGTTCTACAGAACCTGACAGTGAGGACGATATCCTCATTGAACAGGCTGTAACGCCTTCCGAAAATACCAATTTTATGAGAAAGCTTCTACAAATAGAAGATAAACCAGCCCCAGCTTCAACTCCACAATTAACAAACACAAAAGCAGACATTTCAATCAGGGGGCTAGTAGAAAACTTAGCATCAGAATGGAACGACAATAACGAGCAGGCTTTGGTACGTCCATCTAGCAGTCGTGTAACAAACGACCACTTAGATGAAATACCAAACCCGGCTCCAGCAGACTACGGTCATATGCAAAAAAAGGAAAAACGTACAAAAACAGAAGAAAGGGTAGAAATCGCTAAGGATATGATCCGGAAATACGGATCGACTGATTTGAATACTGTTCATTCATTAACTATCAAACAAAGAAACACGGCAGATAGAAAGGCAGTCCAACAAATTGTGACCGCTAACAATGCGATCGCAATTTGGAGTTGTGCCGTTTTCGAATTTCAGACTGAGGAACAGATGAGTAAGCCGAATTATTTAGAAAGATTGATTGCGGACCACAACCTCATTCCGATTGATGTTAATAACCGACTCTCTCCACAAAAATCGTATGAATTGTTGAAAGAGTGGTGCGTCGAACAGGGCATAGACGTTGGAAAATTTGTCGTAGAACTATTTTGTATTTTGGGTCAGAAATTGCCCAAGAAGAACGCTTTCTTTATGACGGGCAGCTCTAATGCAGGGAAGAGCTTTTGGATTCAAAGTTTGGTTATACCAGGCCAAATTGGGCAAACCATAAACTCCACTGACTTTAAGTGGCAAGAATGTAAAAACAAGTCCCTGATAATTTCTCACGAATCGACGCTAACAAAACCGGACGAGGTTGAGGAAGCAAAACAAGTACTTGAAGGGTCGCCAAGACAGGTAAACGTAAAGAATAAGCCTGCTATGATGCTAAATAGAACGCCTTGCGTCATGTTAGGTAACAGAAAGATATACGACCAATTCCAAAATGAAATGGCCGCATTTGAAAATAGAGGTTTTTCATATCACAACCTAAAGTCTTCAAGGTGTCTGTCACGGGAACATGTCCAGATTGATCCCGTTATCTGGGCCGATATGGCTGAGGTCTTCTTGAGCTCAAAAGTTTGGGAAGAAAGCAGCGATATAGGCCAAGATGAACTCATGGTCTTGGCGGACGAGCTCAAATCTTTCTTGATTGTCGTTTGTCCACCTCCCGTCAGGTACACAACACCAAAGCATACAAATGACTGGCTTGGACTTAGCATAAATGGAGGACGGGCCGAAAATGAACTTAGACATTACAAATCTAACCCCAGACTTGAAACAGTATATCCAGTATATAACACTGGAAAATTGAGACCCTTCTTAAAAGACGTGGCTCTCCTTGACAACGAGCCGGTAACACGATATATGGAAATAATGCAATATTTCCAACTTATGTTAACAGCCGTAACATGGGAGTCAACAATGGACGGGGCTACGACCTATACAATTGAGACTCTCAAAGAATACGCTCCAGTAGAGTTAGTGCACGATTATACCTATGACGTAACATATGAGGTTAAAGACAAATAACTCTTTGACAACCCTGAATGCCAATTTTGGATATTACACTGGCTTGACCTAATTTATCGCGTCCTTGCCAATTGTATTGACAAAAAAGACTTCTATGATACTGAAATTTGGCCTCGAAATTATGAATGGGGGAAACTCTACACTGCACTAATTGAACAAACTTACAAGCTTCTAGACGCCCTAGATCACGCTTGGTGTAATTCAGACACAGTTTTCAACATGTCAATCTTGGAGCTACTACAAATCCAAAGGATATTCTGGTAAAATTTCCTTCAAATTGACCCAAAGGTTGAGGAGGCAATGTCTGTCAAATATTTTGTAGTGAAACAAGAAGTGTTTGTGAAAAACAAATGCCCCCATAACCACATTTTTTTTTTCAATATGTCACCTTTGATAGATGACATTGACCTGAAACATGAGCTTGACCTTGGTATCTAGAGATGCACATTATTGAGATGTAACATCATGTCATTTATGAGGTTTGGCTTGAAGATATTGGTAATTAAAGTTTTTTGGTTTAGTTTTTGAGAAGGTTGACCTTGATAGATGACCTTGAAAATGTGGTATGACCTTAGCATTAGTATTAGCAGATGCAGATCTTTGAGATCTATCATCATGCTAAAAATGAGGCTTGTATCTAGAATAGGCTTGAAATAATGGCAATCTTTTTTGGTCAAGTTTTTAATAATAATTTGACCTTGACAGATGACCTTGATTTGGTCTCAGCAAATGTGTTTCATCTAGATATATCCTCATGCCAGATATTAGACTTGTAGCTTAAATAGGCTTGAAGATATTGGCAATACTAAGGTTTTTGGTTAAATTTTGAAGATAAACTGACAGATTGACAGACAGACAATGGTAAAAAAAATTGCCACAAGAAAAATGATCTTTTGATATGGAGCATAATAAAAATACCACAACCATATTTATGGGCCAATCAAAATTTTACAAGCAATTTCTTTCAAGGGTCAACTTAAAATTTTTAACAACTTTTCGCTTATATCACGGCGGCTAGAGCATTTTTGAAAAAATGTCACTCAAGATATATTCTGGCCAAATTCATTGAAACTGGCCCAGAGGTTAAGGAGGAAATATTGCCCAAAGATTTCATAGTGAAGCAAGATGTGTTTGCACTTGAATAGCCATGAAGTAATTGGAAACATTTAAGTTTTAATAAGTTTTGCAGTCAGACAGACAGAGGGACAACGCTAAAACAATATGCCTGCCCATCTTTCCATGTGGGGCATTAATAGGATGGACATGTCACACCCATATTCAATGGCCAATCAGAATTTTGAGAACACTTTTAAAAGGGTCAGCAAAGTTGACAACGGATTCAAGGTGATACTATCAGATCACCTTTAGCATGTTGTGCTCATCAGAGGTTTTAGATAATTTTACTCATTTGCTTTAAGGTAGTGGACCCAGAATAGTTCCGCAACATTTCGGAACTCATGATCATTCACAATATTGACCATATATATTGATATAGTAAAAACCATTAGGAAACCTCAGTTAACATTGTTAAAGTTTACTACTCTCGAAACGTTGAGTAACTATTACGGGTCCACAACCTTAAAGTAAATGATTAAAATTATCATCATGATGAAACATATCACTGCATTATTTACAATACAATAATTCATACACATTGATACTTCACTTTTTAAGATCATGAACAAAAAAGGCCTTGGTTTGTTTGTTTTTTTGTTTGAATTGGGTTTATGGGGCTTTCAACAATCTTTTTAAAAAAGGCCTTGGAGCTGGAGGCTATGAAAAGATATAATGAAAGTACTTGTGGGAATTCGTTTTAAGGTACTTCAGTCGCCGCAATGGATCTGAAAGAATGTTGAAAGCAGCATAAAACCCTGTTCAAATTAACCAACAAAATCAGCTACAGCAAGTTAAATATCTCAAACAAATCAAACATCCTTTCTGCAGGTAATTGAACCCTGGCCTCTAAACACAAGAATGAGTGTCCAGTAATTATTTTCTTCAAAGCATTGAATCTCAAATTTCTCCATAAAAACAAGTGGTGAATTTGACAGTATTTTCAAATTTTGTAGTCACTGGACTAGGGTTTGGGGGTACCTAATTTTCCAAATGAGAGCTCTGTCCCAAATAGATGTCCGCATCCACCTAAAATCACTATAATGCAGAATTATTCTAATAATTTTTTGGACATTTCAACCAGTTTGGTATCAGTTCTTCCCACAATCATTCGACATGTCAGTGGACAAGTGAATATCAGAGCAAATCTTGGAATAGTACTAAAAAGATGTAACAGATAAAATACTCAATGTTTAAGCAATGTTCCAGCATTTTTTCAGTAAAGAATTGTTTTCTAAATATATATCTTCTCATTTTTTTATGGACAAGTTCCTTTTGATCCTGGGCGAGTTATAAATCATCTCTAACTTGTCCAGGGACATGTAAAGAAGATCCACATTTCCACAACACTGCTGTGAACAGTATGGAAAGGGTGAAAATATTAATACTATTGTTTATATTAAATTCATATATTTCACAAAATTGATATCTAATTGGTTACAATTTGACCTCTGCTGAGATTTGAACTCAGAACTCCTGGGTACCTTGCACCCAGGCATTTTACCTTAAACTACAAGGATTACTTAAAACCAAATACAAAATAACAATGTTTGTGAATTACATAAATCTAATAACCATATGCTCTTTATACATATGAGTGTCACACTGTCTTAAATTGATATTTCTTTGAAATTTAAAAGTAAAATAGACTCACGTTTCAAATTATTGAAAAAAAAACTTGAATAAAAACTAGGCTCTCAATAATATCTTCATGGTATTGATATGCATGCATAAATGAACCCTTTTCATGATACCAATTTCCAAGCAAAGGATAGCCTATTAAGGATGTGGATTCAAAATAATCTAGGGGGTTCAGGGGGCATGCTTCCCCCCCCCCCCCTGAAACTTTTGAAATAAATGGTGCATGTTGCGTTTTAGGGTCTACAGAGAGTTTTCTTGACTAACGAAAATCCATTTATTTTAGCATAAATATGGAGATGAATAGCTTTCCTTTCGTTTATTTCAACTTGTCTACATTTCACAGCAGGTCTTACTTTGCGGCCTTTGCTAGACGATTTTGGCTATATGCTTTATAAATTATTAAGTGTGGTAAATATCAGATTTGGCAAACGCGGCTGAGTTTCAAAATAATGTGGATTCAGCTGCATACTCCCATAAAGGCAGCTACGCGCCTGATTGTCTTTTTTTGTTGTAAACCCAGATTTGCCCTGGAATTTAATTCTGCAAACAAAGATAATGTTTTGCAAGTCGGGCATAGGATTCAGTCCAAAGGAATTCCACACCCCTACAAAAAGACTGCTTCATTGACCAACAAGAGCTGTCTGTGGACATAGAAACTCCACCTATCCCAGAGCTGGATAGTAGAAGCAGACCAATATCGACATTGGAAAATCTATTAATTCAACATGAACAGAGTAATGAATTGTCTAGCAGCTGATATGATGGTCACAGAGGCATGTTCAAAGTTTCCAAGCAAACACTTTAGTGGAAACAGAGAAAATACAGAAATACACGATAGTTGCATGAAAAACTTAAAGATTTTAGAATGATGCATGTGTAAATATTTGGACTAAGAGGACATATACATGTGTACACTTATACAGCTGGGTGGGGCACTGTCTGTAAAGTGCCATGCCCAAATACACTACCTGCACCCCCAGAGGCTTGAACCCCCAACCACCAGGTTACGAGTCAAGGGTGCTAACCACTCGACCCACGAGCCAGATGAAAGAAATCTTGTCTATATTTAACATTTAAAAACATGATTTGATACCGCCACATATGAGCATCATATCATGTTAACTTCACTTAAGTAACACATTGAGAAAAAATTCAATTTCAAATAAAAAAAAAACATTACTAAATAAATGTATACATTAACACCCTGAAGGACCAAACAGACCTTTACGGGTCTTTTGGGTGGGGGGCGAGTTGTTAATGGGCCGAGTAATCATGCAGCCGAGTTGACAAATCACTTCACTTGTCTGTTTTGCTCAAATAGGTGGTGTTTTGAAATAAAACCGGCAGACTTAAGATAGAAAGGTTTAAAATCGAAAGGGATCGTACTTCTTTTGGAATTTTCAAGTAGTCACTTACCTTTATCGATGTCAAACGAATAGGTTCTGGACTCCGGAATCGAAAACGTCAACCGAAGGAATCGGTAAGCGGAATCGGGTACCAATGCGAATATTCGACGTCACCATGTAAACCGAAACAACTTTCGCTTTCATTTCTCGTGGGTTTTAAAATCTTTTCGGGTATTTAAGAATTTCTCGTATTACTTGAGCTGTTTAAAAGATCATTTTTTTGTAATTAAAGAACCTGAAAGCGTTCATGATTCTTGTATTTTTGATAAAATGTTTTACTGGAATCCAAGATGGCGGCGCCCATGTCCGGAAAAAAGGATCACTGTTTTTTTCTTCATAGTAAAAATGATAGGTCGGGTCTAAAACACTCATTGGCAAAATCGTCCTTAAAAAAAAAAAAACGGTACTACCGCGAAACGGTCTTTGATCGTGTCTTGCTTCGCAAGACACGATCTGCGATCGTTATTACTTGTACTTTCCGAATATTATTTTAAGCGACAAGACGGACGCTTGTAAAGTAGGTCAGTATCACAAATATGGGGCAGGTCGTCTTAATAGTTTGAATGGAATTAAATCATTAGGGGCTCCCCTAGTGCCCACTTATGCCTATTTGCAATGTGATTAAGAACAGATACCCATTTGGTCTAAAACAAAATAAAAATTGTATGTAATAAAAGCTCATTTGTTATTAGACATGGAAAAGCGCTCATTTGCTCACCTGAGTACAACATGCTCTAGGTGAACTTTTTAGATCATTTCATCGACGTCCAGCATCCTTATTCATAGACATTTCAATTTGCTTACAGAGAAGTCCAGAAGACGAAGGTGAGCATTATAGAGCCAATATAGTCTTCTTATATAAATATGCTAATCTAGCTGTCTAAAAAAGACAATTTTTTGTTCTTTCAGAGGCAATCTAGAGGTAGTTATTACAATGACTGCTAGTTGTGCATGTAGTTGTCATTCATCTGTCCCTTCAATTCTTGTAGAAATTTCTCCTTAATCTATGGTTGGATTCCAAAACAAGAGGCACTGTATTGCTCCACTGGCTTTAAGATCTTTACACTTTCATCAAATAAAGCTTACTTTGAATTAAAACAACACTTTGAATTCTCTTTGGACCTCTGTAAAATGATTGGTCTTGGTCTGGCTCACATTGCACCAAAATACTCACTCACCATAACTTGCCTACCCTTTACCCATCTTATTCAAACACTAAGGTAATTGCAATTATTAGAACATTCTATACACTTTTCAGGAACAATTTAAGTAGAGGGTCATTCATGGAACAATGTTTACCAAGATTCATTTAGTACAATTAATTGGGAAAAGATTTTTATAGATTGACCCTGCCCTGTCACACCCACATTTATGGGTCCATCAAAATTTCACGACCAATTTAAGTAAAATTGTAACTAAGGAATATTCATGCATAAATTGATTAAGATTTACCCAATGAGAGGGGAGGAGAAGAATTTAAAAGATTAAAAATGAAATAAAAAGTCCTGCGCTGCCTAGCCAATATTAAGGGTGGAATCAAGATGTCACCAAAGGAATATCCATGCCAAGTTTTATAGAATGGATGGAGAAGATTTTAAAAGATTTAATAGTAAAAATACCCCCCCGCCTGCCACGCCCATATTTGGGGCCAATAAGAATTGCTTCAACAATTCAAAACAAGAGGGCCATTGGCCCTAAAGCGCTCACCTGATGCATGGCTAAACAAAAGTCAAAGAGATCAAGAAGAAAACATTTCAGTTAAAAATGTTGCCTCTAAAGTACTAAAAAACGTTTTTGACCCTCTATCAAACTTGTGTAAGATTTCAAGGCAATTTCAAACTTGACCTAGGTTTCATACAAACATATTGACCAAGTTTCAAGATATTTGAGTAAACATGTTTTCTTATTTTTAATATTTGACCCCACTTGACCCAATTTTGAACATGACTGAGATTTGATGGAGAAAAACTGTTTCAAGACATTTGGACCAAAGATGTGGCCTCAGGAGTGCATGCAATGTTTTTCTAAGATTTGACCCAGTGACCCTATTTTTGACCCCACTTGACCCAATTTTGAACATGACCGAGATTTGATGGAGACAAACATTCTGACCAAGTTTCAAGACATTTGGACCAAATATATGACCTCTAGAGTACACACAAGGTTTTCCAAGATTTGAACCCTTGACCCCATTTTTGACCCAACTTGACCCTATTTGAACTTGACCGAGATTTGATGGAGATATACATTCTGACCAAGTTTCAAAACATTTGAGCCAAAAATGTGTCCTCTAGAGTGCATACAAGGTTTTTCTAAGATTTGACCCCTTGACCCCATTTTTGATCCCACTTGACCCAATTTGAACTTGATTGAGATTTGATGGAGACAAACATTGTGACCATATTTCAAGACATTTGGGCTAACAATGTGGCCTCTAAAGAGCGAACAATGTTGTTCTAAGATTTGACCCCTTGATCCCATTTTTGACCCCACTTGACCCAATTTCAAACCTGGCTGATATTTGATGGAGACAAAAATTCTGACCAAGTTTCAAGACATATGGACCAAAAAATATGGCCTCTAGATTGCACACAAGGTTTTTCAAGATTTGACCCCTTGGCCCCATTTTGACCCCACTTGACCCAATTTCAAACTTGACCGAGATTTGATGGAGACAAACATTCTGACCAAGTTTCAAGACATTTGGACCAAAAGCATGGCCTTAAGAGTGCACACAAGGTTTTTCTAAGATTTGACCCCTTGACCCCATTTTTGACCCCACTTGACCCAATTTCGAACTTGGCCGAGATTTGATGGAAACAAAAATTCTGACCAAGTTTCAAGACATTTCGGCCACAAATGTGGCCTCTAGAGCGCACACAAGGTTTTTCTAATATTTGACCCTTTGACCCCATTTTTGACCCTACTTGACCCAATTTCAAACTTGACCAAGATTTGATGGAGACAAACATTCTGACCAAGTTTCAAGACATTTGGGCCAAAAATATGGCCTCTAGAGCGCACACAAGTTTTTTCTAAGATTTGACCCCAATTTTGACCCCACTTGACCCAATTTCAAACTTGGCCGAGATTTGATGGAGACAAACATTCTGACCAAGTTTCAAGACATTTCGGCCACAAATGTGGCCTCTAGAGCGCACACAAGGTTTTTCTAAGATTTGACCCCTTGACCCCATTTTTGACCCCACCTGACCCAATTTCGAACTTGGCCTAGATTTGATGGAGACAAACATTCTGACCAAGTTTCAAGACATTTGGGCCACAAATATGGGCACTAGAGTGCACACAAGGTTTTTCTAAAATTTGACCCCTTGACCCCATTTTTGACCCCACCTGACCCAATTTCGAACTTGACCGAGATTTGATGGAGACAAACATTCTGACCAAGTTTCAAGACATTTGGGCCAAAAATGTGGCCTCTAGAGTGCACACAAGGTAAAGTTTGACGACGGACGATGGACGACGGACGATGGACGACGGACGACGGACAGCAGCCCATCACAATAGCTCACCTTGAGCACTTCGTGCTCAGGTGAGCTAAAAATGTGCTAGGTCAAGGTCACAGCTGAAGGTCACATATCTTAATAAGCTATAAATAATTAAAGAGGGGCCCATTAGCACCTAAGTCTTCCAACACAGTAGAAGGAAATATGTGGTACTTACCTTCATATCAATAACACTACCATTGCATGTCTCCGCACAATGAAAAAAATGGTTTGTTATATCTTTAATCCATGGCTTAAGTATCTCATTTCCTTTTGTGTTGGCAATCTAATAATAAACAAAGGGAACATGGTTGTTCTAAATCGCTCATCTCAGAAACAATCTCAAATAAGAGGCCTGTATTGCTCCACTGGCCTTTTAACGTGAAAAAATGCCATGCCAAAATATTGGGGTCAATCAAAATTTCCTAAACAAATTAAGTAAAGGGTGACCCAAGAATCATCCATGCCAAGTTTCATTGAAATCAGCCCGATGGTTTTAGGTGCCCCCAGCAGTAGTATAGAAAAACATGTTGGGCGGAATTTTAGCAAAGTGCATGCAAAGTGGCAGGTAATCCTGGTATAGCCACTTGACCTTGACCGACTTGATAAAGGTCATCGATCTTTTTCTAGGTCATTGAGCCACTCTTAACCCACTTGAAATTGGGCTAAAGGAGTGGTAGGAGGAAGAAATATATGGTTAGGTGTACTAGTTGCATCGATATGGGTTTAAAATTGTTGAAACCCCTTTTTAAAATAAATCACCTACGGATAATCGGCGAAAGGGACACTTCAATTCAAGGGCTCTCAATTTACTCAAGTGACCCTGAATAGAAGGAATGTAATTAAGGGGTCAATGCCCTTATCACAATACACTTCACCGCACACGACCCAATTATATATATAGGGGTTAATGGGCACTTTCGGATATGTTTGTAAGGGGGGGGGGGGTTCAACAATTTTTCAGTTATATCGCGACGACCGCCGCACCAAATCAAGGGTTCCTGGACTGAGATTAGAGGGTTTAACGCAAATTTCAACAATCGTTTAGTTTTATCGCGGTGACTGCCGCACCAAATAATGAATTTAGTACGAATCACTGGAATCAGGGAGGGTTTAACCCCGCTTTTAACAATTGTTAAGTTATATCGCGGCATCTGCCGCACCTAACCACGGGTTCCCGGGCGGGGATCAGGGGGGTTTAATATCGATTTCAACAGTCTTTCAGTTATATCACAGCGACTGCCTCACCTTGTTTTGGGTTCTTTGACGAAATGATTTCATTGTAAAGGGTTATTTATAACTTTTCGGCGACTACCAGAACTTACCATATTTTTTCTGAATGGAATAAGGAAATCGGGAGGGGTTTAACGCCGATTTCAACAATTTTTCAGTTATATCGCGGCAACTGCCGCTTCTAACTATATTTCTGGACAAACCACAGGAATCAGGGTGGGTTTAACGTCGCTTTTAACAATCTTTCAGTAACATCGCGGCGACTGCCGCATCTGACCATATATTTCTGGACGAATCACTGGAATCTGGGGAGTTAAGACCGTTATTAACAATTTTTCAGTTACATCGCGACGACTTTCGATCACGCCGATTTCAACAATCTTTCAGTTTTATCGCGATGACTGCCGCACCTAACGGATTCCTTGCCTTAACACTGGAATCAGGGGAGTTAACAGCGCTTTTAACAATTTTTCAGTTTCATCGTGGTGACTGCCGCTTCTAACCATATATTTCTGAATGAACAACTTTTAACAATTTTTAGTTACCTTGCGGCGACTATCGTACATGCCCATAGATTTCTATTTTTTCTCACTTTGTTTCCAGATTTTTGTATTAAAAGGAGTCAGCGGTTGGGAAAGGCTTAAAGAAGAGAAGGATTTTTTTGAAAAATTAAATAACGAAATAACAGACATTTAGTATCTTTTAATTTGATTTTGAAAAATAACAAGGACAAAAAAAATGGACAAAAAGATCTTTGTTTAGAAAATAATTAAACCATTTAGAGAAGACATTTCAGACTGATCCAAAATTCTTGTAAACGAAAATCTTTGTCAAACAGCAAATATTTTGCTTTCAATTTGTTACTTAAATAAAGACATAGTCATTTTTTTTCATGTAAGATGTTTTCATTTACAAATTTATAAATATTCATTGCTAAACTTAAGAAGAAAAAAAAAGTATATTAATGATTTGTTGTTGTTTTTTAAATGAAGATGATATTCTTATATACAATTATTTAATTATAATTTACAAATTACAAGTTACAAATCGTACTAAATTTGGGATACTTGATTATTGATAACTCGTAGCTGTTGTAAACAAAGCTGCAGGTTCCTCTCTATAATTTTCATGTTTTGCTTGATGATTGACTGAAAAAAAAAGACGAACCATTTAATGCGAATAAACAACAGCAGAAACCTCAGTTTTACAAAATCATAATACTTTTATTAATTGAAAGAAAAAGAAAAAAAAATTGTGTGATTATTCCATTTTTAGCTCCACTGGCTGAAAGCCACTGGGGCTATTGTCATGACGTTGTGTCCGTCGTGCGTCCGTCCGTGCGTGCGGTTGTAAACTTTTCTTTAAAATTCTTCTCCTCAGAAACTACTGGATGGATTTCAACCAAACTTTACAGGAATGATCCTTGGGTGACCCTCTTTCAAAGTTGTTCAAGAAATTTTGATCCAATGAAAAACATGGATTTAATGGGCGTGGCTAATTTCCAAATATGGTAAAAAGTGAGTTTTCTCAGATTCTAATCAATGGCTACCAATTAAATTTTACATGAATGATCCTTGGGTGACTCTTTATCAGTCTACAAAAAATGGTCATTTCTCTATATGTTGTATAGTGAAAACTTTGAAAAGCATTTTCTCAGAACCTAATCGATAGATATCAACCAAATTTCACTGGAATGATCCTTGAGTGACCCTTTATCAGTCTACAAAAAATCATTGTGATCGGATGAAAAATATGTATTTTATGGGCGGAGGTCATTTCTCTATATGTTATATAGTGGAAACATTGAAGATCATTTTCTCAGAACCTAATCGATAGATATCAACCAAATTTCACTGGAATGATCCTTGAGTGACCCTTTATCAGTCTACAAAAAATCATTGTGATTGGATGAAAAATATGCATTTTATGGGCGGAGGTCATTTCTCTATATGTTATATAGTGGAAACTTTGAAAATCATTTTCTCAGAATGTAACAGATGGATATCAACCAAATTTCACTGGAATGATCCTTGAGTGACCCTTTATCAATGTACCAAGAATTATTTTAATTGGATGAAAAATATGCATTTTATGGGCAGAGGTCATTTCTCTATATGTTATATAGTGGAAATTTTGAAAATCATTTTCTCAGAATCTGATTTTTGGATATCAACTAGATTTCACTGGAATGATCCTTGAGTGACCCCTTATCAGTTTACCAAAAATTATTTTGATTGGATGAAAAATATACATTTTATGGGTTGAGGTCAATTCTCACTAAGTTAAATAGTGGAAACTATGAAAACATTTTCTCATAATGTAACTTATGGATATCAATCAAATATTTTTGGTATGATCTTTGGGTGACCCATTATCATGCAGCCAAAAATTATTTTGATTTGATGAAATATATGTCTTTAAAAAGCAGAGGTCATTTCTCTATCTGTTATATAGTTGAAACTTTGAAAATCATTTTCAACATCAGTAGAACCCCAAATATCTAAAAATCTAGTCAAAACATTTATTTGCTTTTTCAAGAATTTCAAGCCTGTGGAGCGACTCAAGCCATTCATGGCTTTCTAGTTTACATGAGCTTTAAGGTAGTGGACCCGTAATTCAATTTCCGATTCAATTCAATTATCGATTCTGGTTTTTGGTTCGATTTTACAACATTAGTCATCATATTGCAGTTGGTTTGGCATGAGACTTATAGTCAGAATGTTAGGGGTTGATCTGGTTGAAGCGTATATCCTATCTAACGTTTGTCTCTCACCAATGGGCAGACAATCAATATGATAGTATGGGCGCTCAAAATTCCTGGAATCCATTATTAGATGCTATGACTGCTACAATATAATTAGGTGCTCTGACTGCTATGATATAATTGTAAGATTGTTGAAAGCAGTGTTGATACCCATTCAAAAATCCCAACTGTTTTCCTACCATAGAAGCACCATGTAATCACACTATTTTCCTTTCTTTCCAGTGATTGCTCTAGGTACTGTGGTTGTGATTGTTTGCACGGTTCTTGCTGTTATCATATACCGATGTCCTGTTATAAACCAATTATGGTATAGACAACAGCATGAACAGTCTTTGAACACGACTGAATTGGTAGAACTTCCAGCTAAAGAGCAAGAATCTCATACCGAAGGCCCTTCTGAAGGCCCTTCCGAAGTCCCAAAGTCCCAAAGCCCTTATCTGAAGACCCAACCATAGACATACCTGAAATCCTTACCCAAGAACAACCTAGACACAATTTGAGATGTTGCAAAATATAATTGTTTTCTGACTTACAAACAATATATTGCAAGGAAGATAATAAAAAAAGCCCTTTTTATAGGGATTTTTTCATAAGAATCTTTTTTTATATGCAACTTCTTTTTCCTTAGACTTTCTAGATTATAGACAGAGGGACATGAAATTCAGGGATATTGCAGGAGTTTAATGTGTAATCAAAAAATGTTATATTCTGTCATATCATTCATTATCATCTATCACCATGTACACATTCATATATAATTGTGCCCTATCACATGAAAAGGAATCATCTGGGTATTGTGTCAGACTGTGTGTATTGTTGATATTCTGAATCTACAATGAGCATTCTTCTTTCCTTAATCTCTGGTTGACCTCTACTAGAACTCAAAAATTATTCACTTTGAGGAGTTGCCACATGGTCTCTTTTCGTGTGACAAGTCACATATTTCATAGACATAGGTATTTTCCTACAGAAATACTCATACAAGGTTTACATTCATTTATGTCCAATACTTAAGAATTAACTGGATAAGAATTAATATTAAGTTTATCATTTAAATAAACTATTTCTTTTAAGGACTAAGATCAGATAATGTATTTACTATGGTTGATCTCAGTTAACATACAGAGCGACAAACCAAAAATTAAGGGTTTTGAATTACAAAAAAAAATTCAAACAAGATATTGGCTCAGTAGACTAAGATGAGACTTTATTATACTGCAAAGAAAATTCCGGGATTTTCATTGGTTAATTCTGGCCTGACAAACATTGCTATCTACGGCCGCTCCGGTATACATTCACTTTTTTCCCCTAAGGCGCCTCGCCGGTAACATAAAAAAAAAAAATCGAACCGATAAAGGCAGCCATTTTTCTCTCGCCTCGTTGAAAACACGACCCGAGTTTACATGTCTGATCGAATAAATAAATCAGTTTGCTTGTGTACATCTACAAAATAAACATATTCAACTTGAAAATAATGCCTTTTTGTATTTATTCCCCTAGATTACTCCACTATACATGTATATGCTATCCGTGTATCGTAGGGTCAAAGGTCGCTGCATACTCGTGTACATGTTTTGTTTACAAACACAAACATTGCAGACGATCGCTGTCAAACTTGGCGTAGCCTCTCAACTCTCTTACAAAACACACAAAAACGACAATTCCCCCATAATTGTAAGTATAAGAAGTGTATTTCACGATAAATAACTTTTCAAATAAAAAAATACAAAATAGAACATTTTTTTATCAAATAAAGTTGGCTTGAAGTGCTTATTTACAGCTTGAAAAGAGTCAAATCAGCAGTCAAATGGGCCCAGTCAAATTTGATCAAATTTAAGCCAAGCTTTAAGGCTGTGGATAAGTGATTTGTTGCTTGCCAAATGAAGCCTATATAAAACTGTTCTTTGGAAAATGTATATATTTTTCATAACTAATTTGAAAATTTTTCAACAATTGCCTAATAATCAAAAAAGATCTCTGCTGGGAACTGAACAGAGACCCCTCACAGATGCAGTTTTTTACCATGAACTCGAAAGAGTAGTGATCTCAGACTGTAATTAAGGTAGTAGACCTGTAAAAGTTCAGCAACATTTCAGAACCCATGATCTTTCACAATGTTGACAAAGGTTTTCTAAAAGATCTAGACTAACTAGGAAACATAAGTTTTAAAAAACTGTTAAAATTCATTGCTTCTGGAATGATGCAGGGCTTTAACAGAATAACTACCTTAAATTACGCCATTTAACAAAGTTATTTATGTAAACCTCAAGATAAATAATTGAAAATAACACAATTAAAACCTGAGGATAGGTACATGTACACTATTATCATCCACATTAAACCAGAGTGAACAACAAACAGACCTACAACAATAAGGGACAAGCACTTAATTTTCATGTCAATATTTTCCCATGGAATAGGCTTCCAATAAAATTGCATTGTTCTGGAGCTAAATAATTTCCCCTTTTGTTTAGATATCCATTTTAATTCATTGAGGTATGAAACTAAAATTCTAAGGACACAGCATGTATGCAGGAAAACAATTTCAGACATATCATTGTGGTAATACACAAGTGTGATTGAATTTTCAATTTCATATCTGCATGAATTAAAAAAAATATTTTATGAAATTATGTAAATTGTAAAAAAACATTACATGAATGTACAAAAAATAAACTCATCCTTGAAAACAGATGCTTTCCTGGCCCTACTAGGCTTCACTTAATAGTTGAAATTTTCCTATGAAACAGCTTCTGATCCGTTATTTCATGTTTTTTAAGGTAAAGAAGATTCCATTTTTTAAAGTTCACACAAAAACTTCACTACATATCCACTTTTTTATAACATAAATATGATAATTGTTTGTTTCAGTGTCAGATTGATTAATATTTCATTGAGTGAACAACAAAATATTTATTTTCATGAGTGGTGGATGTGGCATGTTGTTCATGAAATAAAATAGTTTAGAATGATCTTACTAGAAAGCTAAACAATACTTGTACAGTACTTCTATTTCTGTCATCCAAAAATGAGACAAAATTTGAAAATTCTAGGAAATGATTGCTGAGCAATTTTCATCGTGACATTACTTTTTGGGCTCAACTTAAAATTTTAATATCACATAGGGTGAAATAAACAGAAGCAAGGTATAAATTTTTGATATTTTCACTGGTAAGGCAGTGATTTTATCAAAATGATAATCTACTGTTATTCCCTGATAATCCATTGAAAAGCATTAAAGAAAACACATTAATTTATTTCCATGAAATTACACTGGAAAGTTCTTTCAGTATTGTACATGTACATGTACCTATCCCCTAGACTAATTCATGCTTGAACACACTCTTTTATTGTAAATTTGTCTTTGATTTTTAGTAATTATGAGTGAAAAACGACGGTTTGCTGACACATCTGAAGAAGAAATGATGGAAAAGCGTCTGGCATCAGCAGCAAAGAACACGCTTCGGAACAATCAATTGGCTGCAGACATGCTGAGGCAATATCTTAGAGAAAAGAAGCAGCCTGAGAATTTTGAGAACTTTGATGAAACCCAGTTAGCCGAGGTCCTTTCACACTTTTATCTGGATGCAAGAACAAAATCAGGAGATCTATATAAGGCAAAGTCATTTGAAAATATAAGATATGGACTCAATCGTTACCTGAAATCACCTCCACACTTAAAGAAGTTCAATATCCTGACCAGTGATGCCTTTTGCGATGCCAACGAATGTTACAAGGCAGCTCTTGTGGAAATAAAAAAAGCTGGCAAAGGATCTATTCAGCATTTCCCATCAATCTTGGAAAGTGACCTCCAGAAGCTGTATAATAGTATATATCTGGATCCCTCAACACCAAATGGTCTCCTAAACAGAGTTCAGATGAACATTCGTCTGTTTTTCTGTCGTCGTGCCAATGAGAACATGCCCCAGATGACAAAGGACACATTTGTTGTTGCTCAATATGATGATGGCAGTAGATATGTTGTTAAAAAAGATGATGAGCTGACAAAAAATCATCGTGCTAATGATAAAGAATTAGTCACAGGGCACAAGTCTACACAAATCACTGTGTTAGGGTGACAGGAACATCTCTTCTAAGTCAGAACAATTTTTCCTGTGCACAGATAATGGCAATTACAGGTCACAAATCTGTCAATTCACTGTCCATATATCAAAGGGTAAGTGATAAGGAAAAGCAGGCAATGGGAGTGGCCATCTGTGAATCAATTCAACCCCCATCCCTGAAAAATGCCCTTCCTGCTCCTCCAAGAATGGAATCATTACCAGCTCCTGGCCCTTATAGAGCTCTACCAGCTCCCTCTCATCTTTGTCCAACTGATTCTTCTGATGTTTTGGCCGTTCCTTCAACAACCAGCATGGAGTTGGATGGGATAAACCTTGATGATCTTTTTTCCGACTTTGATTCGGAAACATCCTTTCCAAATGTCTCAACAAATGTTGTAGCCTCCCTGAAAAATTACAAAACTCCCATTTTTCAAGGATGCACCATTTCAAATCTAAATATTAATATAAACATCAACAAAAAATAAATCAAGGTTACTTGACAGTGTCATCTAAAGTTTGGCCTGTCCATTTTAATTAATTTTGCTATGGTACCCTAATTCCATCAACATTTTTGACAAAATTCATGGCAACCTTTACATTTTGTGACGGAAGTGATTTTTAAGCTTCTGCACAGTTATTCTTTGTAAAATTTGTTTGATTACTAATTAATCATTATATTTTTCTTCATAAAATCAATTCATAAGACAAGAAGATTTTTTTCTATTATTTCATGCAGATATGAAACAGAAAGCATGGTCAAACTCGGGTATTTGTGTTTTTTATAAGTTTCATACTTCCATGAAATAAACAAATAATATCTTCGTCTCTTTTTAACTATTTATTGTTTTATGAATTTCTAGTTTAAATGTTAAAATTTTAATCTTGTGTTCTCTACATATTTTCTCAATACAAATGTGTCATGCAGCCATGCCGTGTACACAACAGCTGAACAAGTTAGACAATTCAATCACTTTTTTGCATTTCTTGACATATTTGTGCCTTTATGGAAATGAAATACGTCATACAATGAGATTCCAATAAAAGTTAATGTTAATGTTATTACATACATGTTTCAATTTTGTTATTTTATCCATTTAATGTGTGCGTCCACACGGGTCAATCAAAACACCAATCAACTGTTTCGCGGAATTCAGTGGCGTGACGTCACTTGGTGTGTACTTTTAATATGGGGCGCCTCAGGGGAAATCGGCAGTTTAAATGAATTCGTTGTATAAGGCGGCCTAACATGGACAAAAAGACAGAAAACTAGTCGAAAACTTTGTAGTATAATAAATTCGTTATACGGTTTCTTGCCTGGGTATATGACGATTTATTCCCGGCTGTTAAAAATGATGTCAACCCTCGCCTGCGGCTCGGGTGACATCATTTTTTCCAGCCGGGAATAAATCGTCATATACCCCGGCAAGAAACCGTATAACTAATAGTGTTTACGCAGTCTGATCTCAGTCTATGTACTTACAATTAAAAAACTATAATCACTCTGCATAATGGTCAATATCTAACAAACAATTGGTGTTTAAGACTAAGATCAGTTTATATTTACACATCTACCTCATTCAATATACTATAATCTAAAACAAGAGGACCAAGATGGTCCTAGATCGCTCACCTGAGTCTCTTTGACCCCTGAGACATCAAATAACCGTAATTGGATAGGCAGATGTCAAAAGAAGAAAATTGCCTCAAATCAATACCATGGAACGTTTTCAGCGTAGAGCAAGACAGATATGCCTTTTTGCTCTTTGATTCTATGTAAAAAGGGATGCACCCGGGTGGACCCCAAATTTGACCCCAGGGTCTTGATATGAACAAACCTGGAAGAGGTCCATAAGATGATGCTACATACTAAATATGAAGGCTGTCAGCCTTCTGGTTTCAGAGAGGAAGATTTTTGAAGTTTTCCTTTTTTCACACATCATGCTCAGATGAGCGGAATGGGATGTGCCCGGGTAGAGCCCAAATATGACCCAAGGGTCTTGATATGAACAGTTTTGGTAGGGGCCCACTAGATGATGTACATACCAAAAATGAAAGCAGTGTGTCCTCTGGTTTCGATTAAAGAAGAATTTATAAGATTTTCGCTCTTTGATTCCATGTAAAAAGGGTTGCGCCCGTGTGGAGCCCAAATATGATCCTGGGGTCTTGATATGAACAAACTTGGTAGAGGTCCACTAGATGATGCTACATACAAAATATGAACGCTGTCTGCCTTCTGGTTTCATAGAAGAAGATTTTTGAAGATTTTCATTATTTTACCCTTCGTGCTCATAAGAGATAAAGGGATGCACCCGTGCAAAGCCCAAATATGACCCCAGGGTCCTGATATGAACAATCTTGGTAGAGGCCCACTAGGTGATGCTACATACCAAATATGAAAGCTGTCTGCCATCTGATTTCAGAGAAGAAGATTTTTAAAGACTTTCTATCTTTGATTCTATGTAAAAAGGGTTGCGCCCGTGTGGAGCCCAAATATGATCCTGGGGTCTTGATATGAACAAACTTGGTAGAGGTCCACTGGATGATGCTACATACCAAATATGAAAGCTGTCTGCCTTCTGGTTTCAGAGAAGAATTTTTTTTAAAGATTTTCATATTTTCTTCCTTTTTGTTAAGGGTAAAGTTAAGGGTAGATTTCAATTATTTGAACAACTTTGGTAGAGCTTGACCCAAGGAACATCCCTGCCAAGTTTCATCAAGATTGGCCCACTGGTTTAGGAGGATAAGATGTTTAAAGAAATTGTGAACGTCACACGACTGACGACGGACATTCTACGATCACAATTGCTCACCTTGAGCACTTCGTGCTCAGGTGAGCTAAAAACCTTACAACTAGATATGAGTCGAAATTATTGTCATGACTATGTGCTGATATTCAAGTAACATGAGAGGTTTATTCATCTTTACTGACCTGTTACTATGTAATGGTTCAAAATTATGCTGATTCTTTAGAAAATATTTGTTATGTGATCTTTTTTATAGGATTTTTTCTCAATCATAAAATCACAGGCATGAAAAACGCTAGATTTTGTAGGAAAGGCTTAAACCTTTAGATTAAATTTAGATAAATAAATTTACTGCTCAGTTGAGACTGATCTTAGTCTGTATTGTTGTTTTTATAAAACATTTTTTTTTATTTTCAAAATACTCATTTGAGTTGAGAAAGAATACATATGAACATTGTTTATCTGGTTGTTACTTTTTTAGTATTTACTTTTTTAGTACTGACTTTCTTAGTATTTACTTGTTTTATATACAGTCATTGCTTTTACAAGTAATTTTATCAAAACATTTAGAAATTGGTAGATTTCAGATAAAACCATTCTCTTGAAACAAAATATTCACTATTTAATCCTTGTCATGTTGAATAAATTATTTGTAGAATTTAATAAAAAATCACAAGATGCATAAAATGTGAATAGGCTTTTTTTTTATTCTAAAAATATAAGAAAAATTTCAGGTGTTAAAGACTAAGATCAGATTGCACATAATTGTAGGCTGATCTTTGACTTTACCTCTTGCCCAAATAGGAATGATCATGGTTCAACATAACAGAGGTTAAAATGAATTAAACCGTTAAGGGGATAAACTCTGGATGACTTTTCTACTTATTTACCCCTATAAGATCATAGAATTGTTACACATTAAAAAGCAAGGTTTGATTTCATAAGCTTAAAAAGAATTAAATTGCAATTCTTGATTATCATTGTTTAAAATGCATTCTATAAAATGGTATTAAAACTGTAGTTAAAAACTGTAGAAGACTGACTATAGGGTTTTGTTTAGATTAAAATTTACCTTATGTATTGTAGAAGCTTTATGTTAACCCTTGTCATGTAGAACCTTGAATATTTCTACCTTGGTAGAAGATATGTGCAGTCTGATCTTAATCTATACTTCCTGTTCTTGTTATATGTTGAGAGGAATTACACATAATGTATTTTTTACAAATTTAGCCCTTTAACATCTTAGAATTGTAATGCATTATTTTTTAAAGCTTAAGAAGAATTGCTGAAAAGGCTCTTTTTAAAAAATTGATATTAAAGCTGCTGTTAAGAAATGTAGAAAACTGACTGTAGGGTTTGTTTAGATTCTAACAGCATTGACTTGTATTTTAAAAGCATTATGTTATTTAACCCTTACCGAGCTGAACCTTGAATATTCCTGCCTTGGTAGCAGATATAAGCAGTCTGATCTTAATCTATACCATCTGTTCTTGCTATATTAGCCAGATATTTTCAAAAGAAAATACTGACTTAAATCTATGCATATGTTGCTTTTAGGACTTTGATTTGTGTAACTAAGAGGTATTTTTTGTTTAGCATGACAAGGGTTAAAGATTTATATAGGGGAAATTCATAATTTGAAAACAGAAGAAATTGCTTAAAACACGGGGAAATTCATAATTTTAAAACAGAAGAAATTGCTTAAACACAAAATAAACAATGATATTCTAATTATGAAAATTGTCCTTGTTGTAAGTTGTTTCATCTTTTTTCATCATTCAAAGAATGGACCCTCCTCTTCTTCCTCTTGCTATTCCTGTAAATAAAGGTACACAAGCCTATGTAAATAGATACATTTACTTTATTTTTTTCTTGTTAGGCCCACTTGTAGTGAGCAATGCATAGTCATTACTATTTTAACAATGTGATTTACTATACTATTGTTACTATTAAATAACCCATTACCAAAAGTTGAAATTATGTTTGAAAATATTGCTGGCAAGGAAAGGTTATTTTGTATGGCCTTTTTTTCTTCATCAGTCAATATTTTAGCTTTTGTGTCAATTTCTATTAATCTTAAGCATTTTTATTTTGGTAATTGGTTAAACAATGTATACATTCCAAAGATGACATAAACATTTATTGTTTCATGTAAGATTTCATATTTCAAAGTTTCATATCTTTTAATTTTTAGAAAGAACAAAATAGCATGTCATAATAAAAGGTTGATATTTCCTACATCATTATATCATAAAGGTTAAATATTTTTCTACATCAATGATTAAAATACTATTCTTATGCCCCCGTATCGAGAGATCGGGGGCATATTGTTTTACTTATGTCCGTCTGCCTGTCTGTCTGTCTGACCGTCTGTCTGTCCGTCCGACTGTCCGTCCATCTGTCCGAAAACTTAACCAACCTTAACCTTTGCCAATATCTTCAAGCCTATTCAAGATACAAGGCTCATATTGGACACGATGATAGATCTCAATGATCCGCATCTGCTGATACCAAAGTCAAGGTCAAGTGACAAGGTCAAGGTCATCTGTCAAGGTCAAATTTTGAAAAATGCTGTGACGGGGGCATTAGTGTTTCACAAACACATCTTGTTTTTATTTGTGGCTTCTTCATTAAAATAAGCCACCACCATAACGCAGTTGGTTCGACGTAAGACTTTCAATTTGGTAGTCATGGGTTCGATCCCCAGGGGCAACACATATCCTTCTAACGTTTGTTTCTCACTAATGGGTAGATAATCGTTAACCTATGTGAGATAGCAGTCAGAGGCTAGTAAAAGGATAAAATGGTAGTAGGGTGTGAGAAATACAAGGAATCCATTGTTAGGTGCTCCAGCCTCTGTGGTATAACTGTAAGATTGTTGAAGGTTCAAAATTTGATTCAAAAATAGGAACACATCATACTCATTTCAAGACGGTAGTCTATCATATCATAAGTTTGGTGCTAAATATTTTGTCAGTATTATAGGGCATGTTGTGAAAATAGGTTGTTTCCTTATATGTTCTACCTCAATAATCAAAGATATGTTGTTTACTGTTTTGTTTATGTTATGTTGACACTTTCACTAATAAAAGATATAGTTTTTGAATATAAAATTGGTTTCAATTTTCTTTAATTTGATAATACCTGTATAATGTTGGTTTCTCTTATAGTGCTTCTAAAATGTAAAAAAATAACCCACAGTAATAGAAAATGTTTTGTGCAGAAGAGAATTCGTCATGAAGGCGTCATAACAACGAACATGTGTTAATGGGTTAATAATCATACCTTGGATGCATCAGACCAATTTCTTTTAAAGCTTTTATTGTCTGAATCGTCATCTGAGTCAATCGTTAAAGGATTGCTTGAACCCGGAAATGATGAAGATGGTGGTGATGAACTCGTTTCTGTGTAGCCGCCACTTTGTGGAGCTACGGATTCAAGCAGGCACTGTAGTCGTGTTTTAAGTTGCATTGCCAGGAGCGCTGTATAATCTACATTGAATTTAACAGTTTCTGGCGTCCTCCTAACATAGATGTTTTGCACTATATTACGCAGCATCTGCTTTGTATATTCTATAGTAGAGCACAACTTTTCCTGGTGGGTAAATCCGTCTTGGTCTTCAAATGGTGTTTCTTTCGGTGAAGAAACACAATAAAAGTCCTCACAACATTTAATCATATGTCCTGCCATCTTCAATAGTTGATCTGAACATAAAATAAATGTGTCCTCTGACTGATGATTAGACATATAACATGAAAACCAAGCCAACATATCATCAAACATCACCAAACATGTAATGAATCCTTCGATCTCCATTGCGTTTTTTTTTTTAAATAAAGAAATAAAAAATAGATGAAACAGAAATCAGAAGTATTTTAAACCGTTAGTTTTTTTGTCAAAATGGCTAAATATAACTGCAAAACCTGAAACAAGATATTCTTGTTCTGAAAACAAATTTTGGTTGGTGCTGAATAATTCTGCCCCTCCCCTTTTTTCATTAAGCAGTTCACTAAATGAAACGCTTAAGTTCTATATACTTAGGTTTGGGTTACAGCTATATAACATCAACGGAAAAATAAAACGTTAATCTATGTAAAATAAGAAGCTAGCGGTGAGGCTTAGAGAGGGTGTTCAAATATTGTTAAAATGCTGCAAATCCATGAAATGATGTTCTGATACGCCACATATGCTAAAAGCGCTTAACCTCAAGTGATGCATTTTTTATTGTAAGACTTATAGAAGCAATGAAAACACTTTAACAATGAGCTCTTTGTGTTTATTGGTATCTATTTTTTATGGAGCGGACAAATATATGGGTAAAGGGAGATACCATTTCATTGGTACCCGTAAGGTGTCAAGAATTGTTTTCCCTTGATAATCTTTAGACGGATATTTGTTCATTTTTTTAGAATGTTGTTCAATAAAACGGTTGACGTTATTCTAATATTGAGTGCAGGCCGTCATTCTATTTTTAGAAAAGAGTCATCGTGTAATGGTGAGAAATTGCTAAAGAAGGTTTTTTCAATAAGAAGGTACTTTAGAAGGTTCGTGGCTCACCCGTTCTATACTACTTTTGAGAAAAAGTATGAGGTCACATTTTTCACCCGATCAACCCGAAATTTGGTCAGAATGATTGTCTTGATGAAATCTCTGATAAGTTCGAAATTAGTTCAACTTGGGTCAAAAACTAGGTCACGGGGTCAAATTTTTGGAAAAGGTCAGACCCCACCCGATTTTTGGCCTTCTTTGTTCTATATAAAATTGCTCAACTTTCAGGTGCTGCAGCGCAATCCACAACAATGCGTTTATATGTTACGTCACCAGCGCTTCATTTACATTCTTTGTTCTATCATTTGAGACCAAAATAACTGGGTCTTTTAGGTTTAACTTTTGGGCTATTCAAGCCAGAGTAAAGGAACCGTCTTTTTTCCACCTATGAAGAGGTCAGCTAGTTTGGGCACGCCCACCGTCGCTCATCCGTCCTCCCGGAAAGGAAATCGTGCACAAAAAAGATCGAACCAAGCCTTATATTAAAGAAGAGGTGCAAGACTAGCAAAAATTCAAATAAATATGCACGTGGATCACTGTTCTCCACTTCAAAATGCCATTTTCAAGCCGCACTATTTTTTCGTTAAGATCTACTTTTACCATACAACGACCTCCGGAAGTAAATTCCAGTGAGGTCACTCCTAAATTTAAGAGCTTTTTGCATTCCTCTAACTTCTAAACACTTTGGTCAATGCTGGGGGGTATTGTGAACAAAGTTAAGTCAATAAGATTTTAATATTTGCATTTGTCACTGAAATATGACGATTTTAGGACATGACCTGTTTAGCGAAAAAAGGCAAGAATTCAGAGCACTGTTATTTGTGATGTACCATGATTACTCAATCAAATAATTTTTGGTAAGAAGCCATTGGGAATGATTTCTCAAAGTATAATTTTGAACTATTACTCCATCCAAACTTGTTAAGCAAAAAATGATAAACATAACTTGATTTTGAGGCAACTAAAAGGGGAGTTAATCATTGAAGGTCGAGGTAATTTTAACAAAAAAATCGTAATTTTCACGTTTGAATGCCAATTAAAAGAACTTAATCATAAAAATATGCGCAAAAAGACTGTTTTCCGTTAAAAGATATCAAAATGGCAGTAGAAAGAAAAAATAAAACAGATATCTTAGCTTCAGAAATCGTAACTTTGAGGAATCAAATGGTATAATAGCGTTCCCCAGAAATGAAAAGGGGCTCATATAGAGTAAAGGGTGGAATTCAAAATTCCACAATCTTTGCTTAATTTTTCAGGATCTATAACATCAATTAGGCGTTTGTGCATCGTAAACTTACATAATGTGTAGGAATAACGAAAACCAATCCTCAAAAAACTTGTCAAAATAGTCATACTGGGTGTGAAATTAAAAAAAAATGACAGAGCCCGCTCATTTTAAATTCTTAAAATGCAGTTTTATATCAAAAATCTCCTAGAAAGCTCTGTTCTATAACAGATATGTTGTATTACGACTCAATAAAAGGTATTAGAAACCGCAACGGGAAGGAGAAACGTCCATTTTACAACATGGACTTTGGGTACCCACTTCAATTAATATCCATTCTGAAATGGGTGTTAAGGGTTGGAAAATGGGTCTCTTGTATCATTTTGAGCCATGTCGAGAATTTCACTCACGTGTAGGTATTCAGCTATGACGACTTTACTATTTAAGTAACAGAAACGGAAGATCACTCAATTTACAAGAAACAACTTGACACGATAAAGAGGGGAACATTTTACATAATTGATAATTTTGACTTGTAAGACCCTATGTCTCCACTAGCAAATTAACTTGATTCAAATGCTTTTGTCTCTAATTTGCTTTTTTTAAAAAGTGTTTTGAAACTGTATTATTCAATTGAGAAAACAAGTTGGAAAATGTGTTAAAATGACTTTCAAAAAACGCTATCAAAAAGGACCAGTCCCCTGCGACAAAGTCATGAAAAAACCGTTATCGGGGCAAGGGTGAAGCATTTTCTCACCATTTCTTACTTAAAATTCACTTTTAATTGCATGACTATTGAAAAACAAATGGTTTCCAAGTTTATCAGCATGGAATTTTTGCTTTGAAGTTTTACGAACGCCAGAAAAGTGATATTGAAATGGTCTTCTTTCGATATTAAACTTACCCATATAGTGAAAAGGGTTTGAATTTCAAGACAGAAACGGGATTTAGAATTAGAAGAAATAGGCATATTTCCTGTTTACTACCAACAAATGTCTATTTCCAATACTCTGAGCAAAGTAAATTAAAAATTTGCAGCGAGAAAACGCCCTGACAATAGCCCCAGTGGCTTTCAGCCAGTGGTGCTAAAACCTTTAACTTGGCTTATATTTTGGGAATACTTCACCAACGGACATCATTTCTTCATATATGCACTCACAAGGTGATATGCTTACACCAGAGACCAAACCCCTTGACATTTTGACCTTGACCTATAATAGGCTTAGAAAAACTTTTACCTTGCTAATATTTTCTGATTGTTTAACCAAGAGAAATCATAAACTTCATAGACAGTCACTAGGTGAAAGGCTTCCACTGGTTACAAAGGTCCTTGACATTTTGACCCTGCCCTTACATATTATGGACTTGAAAAAGCTTTAATCAAAACCTTTTTTCCTTGCTTATATTTTCTGATTGTTTTACCAAGGGATATCAATACTTCATATACACACTCACAAAAACAACTAACTTAAACATGACAGCATACCAGCACTGAGCATTCTTCTCTTGACTAGCTTAGCTATTTCTTTTCACTTTCTTATCACTTGTCATTATTTGGGGTAATATTCAAATGTAATATATAAAACCATTCAGCTTTACTTTTGCCTCGAGTCCTTTTGGACCTTCCGAGGCCGGTTACACCATTACTTCTAACTTTTTTCTGTCGAACCACAGGGTGAATCATTCCAGATTGTATTTGTTGACACAAACTAGATCTACTTATTTAAAAAATCATAGGCTCTTTATATCTATAGATGTCGGCAATTGAACACTTGTACAACACCGAGGGTAAAATACCCCCACCCCTTTGAAAAACCTGGTGAAGGACCTGAACAACACGGGATAAGAGGAACACCAATTCTGTAGTGATCGATATTGGGTACACTCATGACCAGGTGCCCGGTTAGCTCAGTTGGTAGAGCGCCGTGCTAGTGTTCCGGGGGTCGTGGGTTCGAGTCCCATGTCGGGCACATCTTGTCCGCCATAAGTTACTTCAATGGTGTCAGAAGTAAACGGAGAACGCCGAGTTCGGCCAATTTGGAGCGGTATTGGACCGGCTCCAATTGGTTAAAAGGGGGAGGAGTGTAGTGATCGATATTGGGTAGTCATGACAAGGTGCCCGGTTAGCTCAGTTGGTAGAGCGCCGTGCTAGTGTTCCGGGGGTCGTGGGTTCGAGTCTCATGTCGGGCACATCTTTTCCGCCATAAGTTACTTCAATACCTTGCCCGCCATTTTCCGCTTATTCTTTAGTTCACTTGAAACAAAGACATGAAATTCATTTTAAGAATGAATTCGAAAGGGGCAATAATTATAGCTCAGTGCCTAGGTTCCTATGAAATACTTGATGCCGAATCACCAATGTAACCATTCGCTTGACATAGATCATTGAAATCAACAAAATAGCTTGACCTAGATTACTCCGAAGTGAATATTATCCGCACGAGACCTATTACTCAACAAGTTGAAAGGCAAAGATACTACCGGGAATAAAAGCAAATAGCCCTGTTTAACAGTATATTTCGCCAAGACCAAAACTTTATAGCCCCTTATGATTTATGTTATTCCAAATATTAAGACGACCTGTCCCGTCTTTGTGATACTGTCCTACTTTTAAAGCATCTTCCTGGTCGATGAACATTATGGAAGTGCACATTATATTGAAATCCCCTATCTATAGACACATACAATAGCATTATGCTAGATTTCCCCCTCGATTTAATAGACGTGGTTGCTTTAATAATTTATACTTGACAGAAAATCACCCAATTATTCCATGACCCGCATTTTCTCGCCAGCTGTCCAATTTCATTTCTAACAAAGAAAGACGCGGCCTATATAACGAAATTAAAAAAAAAGAAAAACAACGATTTGAAACGTCATGCATCTGTTTTAATGTCGCGACCAACAACAGTGCCACAAACATCGACACCGATATATATTCCGATGCCGACACAATCGACCCCGCTACAATCGAAACCTCAACAATCGACCCCGTTTCAACTTATGTCGGACCAAATGCATTTAGAAACATCTAGCGCGCCATATATACCGACGCTTCAACAATCGACGTTAACATTCACGCCTGCACAAACATCGACCCTGACATATATCCCGACGCCGAAACAATCGACCCCGCTACAACTTACGTATGACCAAATGCATTTAGAAACATCGAGCGTGCCATATATACCGACGCCGCAAAAATCGACGTCAGCATTCACGCCATCGCAAACATCGACCCTGACTTATATCCCGACGTCGAAACAATCGACCCCACTACAATCGTTGCCACAACAACTAACATCGGACCGAATGCCCAAAGAAACCACGAATATGTCGTATTTACTATCGCCGCAACAATCGACGTCAACATACATGGCTCCGCAAATATCGACGCAGACACAATCGACGTCACAACAATCGATGCAGACACAATCGACGTCTCATCAATCGACGTCACAACAATCGATTCATTCGACATACCTTTTGCAGCATCGCTAGCACATGCGTCAAAGCCATCGGTTATTAGCGATACATTGGAATATCATCCACCTACAATAAATTGGCTTGGGATGAAAGGAAAGGGGCCAAAACGTAAAACGGCAAAGGTGGAACCACATGTGTATAAAACAACAGCATTGGACGATACCTATATCAACATATCCGATGATGTTTAAAGTAATTGGGATACCTTTAATTTTGATTTCTATATCGACTAACAAAGCTATGAACATTTTTCAGTTATATGTAACTCGATAACGATATGACTTGTGAATACAAAACATTTGAATACAAATCAGATGTCAAAATAAAGTTTTAAAATCACATTCAGTTATGCGTGTGTATTTATTGATAATATTTTAGCAAATGACTTTTGATTGATGAATAATGTAGTAATGTGACCCAAGGCTTAATCAACTAAACTAAGTCCATGCTAAATGAATAGATGTTTATTTATAGCTGACATACATGAACATCAATCAAGCAAATACTACAATCATTAAATCATGTTGTGAACGATAAATGAACATTAAATTCTAGATTAAATATGATTTAAAATAAACTATGATTATAAAATTAACATTATGCATTCACCCTGTATGCATGTGAATCAACAAATAATCTCACAACTCAAGTAGAACATTGATTGATCAACAAACAGTAATAAAAAAGTGTACATTTAGAAATATGTGAATAGCCAATACAAACAAATAAACAGACTAGTTCAAATAGAATCAAGTTGTAGCCAACCTTATACAATCAACAAAATTTTAGACTGGTTCAATTGAGAGAGTTGCAATTAAAAAAATAAAGTTATTGATATGCTATTACAAGCAATTTCTACATTTACACAATGTTTCCAATTGTTTTTCTTCATAAAATGAAGATCTTGTTTTTATTTCAGATGTTTCTCCTGTCTGACGCCACCAGATGTTTAGTGAAAGATTTTCAAAAGTTATCAATAGACACATTCATAGTTGCATTTTTATAGTTGCATATACATAACAAGAGCTCCACCTTCGGGTGCCTATGCTCAGCTGTTGAGTGTTGGATAGTGAACAAAAAATCTAAGTTGAAAAAGGGGCATAATTTGCACTAAATGCATTTAGAGTTATTCCCCTAAATAGTATAGCTTGCTCCTTTGATAGTGAACATGTATGCCAAGTTTTTAAAGAATACCTAAAGTAGAACCAGAGATATAAAAAAGTGACAAAGTTTTTGCGAGCCCTCACCATCGAACAACAACAACGATGCAGACAGAATATAGCAATACCTTAGCTAAAAACATCATTAAGTACATCATTAAAAAATAATTACAAACCATCAAATACATCATTACAAACCATTAAACCCTATTTGTATGACATGGGAATGTGAAATTAGACTGGAATGCTAACAACCAATTTTAAGTTAGAAAAAGTGAAATAATTAGCGTGTTTTTAATTAAATAAACTGAATATTGATATGTAATTAAATATAAAAACATATTGGTCTTTTTTACTGTTCTAATTCTTATCTATCTGATAGCAGAATATTTCTCTAGTGTCTAAAATTTAGCAATCCGTAAAGGCACAGAATAATCATCCTGCAATTTGCAGTCTGATTCAAGTCTGTACTTAATTGCAAAAACTATACAAGATTATTGCTAATAGCAAATCTCCAGCTAAATTAGAATAGTTTTCTAAATTCAGCAGGATAGGTCTATGTATAGATTGTGAAGTTTTAATGCCCATGAAAATGATGACTAAAACTAAACATAATTGCAAGAAAAAAGTGGACAAAACATTTGAGACGTTGAGCTAAAAACGAATTTCACCGGGTCTATGTTGTAATTATTTATGTTTACAAACACCGACAAATAAGTTTATTCACCCAGTCATGAACTTTAAAATTCAATTTTCAAATTAGAAACGCAAGTATGCGTCTCAATAGTGATGCCCTTTCGCAGATAAATGAGTTGCGTATAATGTAAATATGAACTGTCAAGGTCCGATTAATGTCCGGACAAGGTTACTTTGGGGATGGCGGGAGTGTGTGTGTGGGGGGGGGGGTCGCCACTTTCAACTATTCAGTTTAATCGCGATGTCTAAAGCACCTTGCAATGGATCTCTGATATTTTTCACACTCGCAATATCATTAAAGCCTTTGCTAGCCTTCAGCTCTTATTTCGCATAGGTAAACGATTTCTGTTCGTGCAAAAATGTTCGAATGGATGAGTTGCCGCTTGAGGATCGAACTCATTGCTTTCCGTAATGGAAGATTTGCTGACTGTACTAAAATGATAGATGTTACTTTTTTTGCTCGCACAAGATTTCATTGTCGGGAATTCAATTTGTTTGTTTGAATGGGGTTTAATGTCGCTGCTTCAAACAATATTTCAGTCTTACCGCGGCGGCTGAAGCACCTAACAATGGTTTCCTGGTATTTTTCACATAAGCATTACCATCATATCCTTTCCTAGCCTATAGCCGATTTCCGACAAAGATTTACGATTTATAACCCATTGATGCTAGAGAAATAGTCGGAAAGGATGAGTGCCGCCGCCAAATCGGGAATTCAAACCTTAATCGCAAACTTTATGAGTCGAAAAAGATAAACTAGCATTTTCAAGGCTACCATCACCTCTTGTTCAACTAATGACAATTTTGAAGCTTGTTGTGACAAAAGTTCATTGAACTAATCCCCTATGAAAAGATGATATAATGTTTTTTTTTCGACATTCTTCACCTTCGAAAAACGCTTTTTTACCAAACTTCGCTTTACATGAAAAATGTCGGATTCCGAATCATCAGACTCTGGTAGTGGATTTATCTTCAATCCGGACGGCTCATTAAGTGAGGTAGTTCCGGATAATGTGGAAGATTTCCTAGCGGCAATGGAAACAGATTCAGAGGACGAATCGTATTCATCCTCTGATTCATTTATTGAAAGGTTACAGGGTCAACCGGAGTCTGAGACTGAGTCTGGTCAATACTCTGACTCAGATTGGGATCCAATGGACGCTTTTGAGTTCTTCTTAGAAGATAATTAAGATTCCGATTCCGGCTCGGAATCGGATGCCTCAGTTATTATCATTGGGGAATATTGGATGTATAGCGAAGAGGATTCAGGCTACGACACAGATTAAACAATCTCAGCAAGATATGTTCATTGATATTCTATATAAGTTTTTTAAATATAACCCGCAGATTGACTAGTTCAAAATTTACCTTTCAGGTTGTCACTGGCAATGGAATGATGATATGTACCAGATCAACAAAGACTGGGTGCTACTGATGAAATGTACCAGATCAGCCAAGACTGGGTGCTACCGATGAAATGTACCAGATCAACAAAGACTGAGTGCTACTGATGAAATGTACCAGATCAGCAAAGACTTGGAGCTACTGATGATATGTACCAGATCAGCCAAGACTGGGTGCTACTGATGAAATGTACCAGATCATCCAAGACTTGAAGCTATGGTGATATGTACCAGGTCAGGCAAGACTGGGTGCTACTGATGAAATGTACCAGATCAGTCAAGACTGGGTTCCACTGATGAAATGTATCAGATCAGCCAAGATTAGATGCTACTGATGAAATGTACCAGATCAGCCAAGACTGGGTGCTACTGATGAAATGTACCAGATCATCCAAGACTTGGTGCTATGGTGATATGTACCAGGTCAGGCAAGACTGGGTGCTACTGATGATATGTACCAGATCAGCCAAGACTGGGTGCTACTGATGAAATGTACCAGATCAGCCAAGACTGGGTGCTACTGATGAAATGTACCAGTTCATCCAAGACTGGGTGCTACTGATGAAATGTACCAGATCATCTAAGACTGGGTGCTACTGATGAAATGTACCAGATCAGTCAAGACTGGGTTCCACTGATGAAACGTATCAGATCAGCCAAGATTGGATGCTACTGATGAAATGTACCAGATCAGTCAAGACTGGGTGCTACTGATGAAATGCTCCAGATCAGCCAAGACTGGGTGCTTTTGATGAAATGTACCAGATCAGCCAAGACATGGTGCTATTGATGAAATGTACCAGATCAGTCAAGACTGGATGCCACTGATGAAATTTATCAGATCAACAAAGACTAGGTGTTACTGATGAGATGTACTAGACCAGCCAAGACTGGGTGCTTCTGATGAAATGTACCAGATCAGCCAAGACAAATTCAACCAGATGAAAACAGAACACAACAACAAAACTTGCAATTGGACTTTGTGCCCTACTAAGAAAATAAAAATCTATAATAAGCATAGCTTTCATGATTTAAAGTATGATATGTAACAATCACCGTTTAATATAGGATGTCTCAAAGAGACTTTTTGACCTTCGAGTATATGGAATATAACTGATTTTAACATATGAGACTTTATGTTTAGACTACCTTATGCCTAAATGTTCATAAATTGAAAAGCTTCGTTAGACAATCCCCAAAGACGTGTAAAACTTCTCGAATAAAGTCTTATTACGAAGCAATGTTTATCAAAATAAAATGAAGATATCAGTTTCTTTAATTCTAAGGACTCCTTACATGAAGGTTCATAAACAAGAAGTTTTATCTAATACGGAGAATTCACTGCAGACCGTCGGATACATGAGTCGTCGACTGTATAATCACCTGAATATTTCCGTGGAGCATAGATAATAACGAGTATTTTTTCGGAACAAAGTGAGAAAGACCCTCTTCAAAGAAGAGCAGGACAAGAGGAAAATAAAGAACTAGAAAGCCATGAATGGCTTGAGTCGCTCCACAGGCTTGAAATTCTTGTTAAAGCAAATAAATGTTTTGACTTGATTTTTAGATATTTGGGGTTTTACTGATAATAAAAAGGATTTTCAAAGTTTGAACTATATAACAAATAGAGAAATGACCTCCGCTCCTAAAAGACATATTTTTCATCAAATTAAAATAATTTTTGGCTGCATGATAGTGGGTCACCCAAAGATCATACCAAAAATTTTTGATTGATATCCATCAGTTACATTCTGAGAAAATGATTTTCATAGTTTCCACATATAACATATAGAGAAATGACCTCTGCCCATAAAATGCTTATTTTTCATCCAATCAAAATAATTTTGGTACACTGAAAAAGGGTCACTCAAGGATCATTCCAGTGAAATTTGGTTGATATCCAAAAATCAAATTCTGAGAAAATGATTTTCAAATTTTCCACTATATAACATATAGAGAAATGACCTCTGCCCAAAAACGCATTTTTTCCATCCGATCACAATGATTTTTGCAGACTGATAAGGGTCACCCAAGAATCATTCCAGTGAAATTTGGTTGATATCCATCCATTCAATTCTGAGAAAATGATTTTCAAAGTTTCCACTTTATAACATATAGAGAAATGACCTCTGCCCATAAAATGCATATTTTCCATTCGATCACAATGATTTTTGGTAGACTGATAAAGGGTCACTCAAGGATCATTCCAATGTAATTGGGTTGATATCCATCGATTACACTCTGAGAAAATGATTTTCAAATTTTCCACTATATAACATATAGAGAAATGACCTCCGCCCATAAAACGCATATTTTCCATCCGATCACAATGATTTTTTGTAGAGTGATGAAGGGTCTCCCAAGGATCATTCATGTAAAATTTAATTGGTATCCATTGATTAGAATCTGAGAAAACTCACTTTTTACCATATTTGGAAATTAGCCACACCCCTTAAATCCATGTTTTTCATTGGATCAAAATCTCTTGAACAACTCTGAAAGAGGGTCACCCAAGGATCATTCCTGTGAAGTTTGGTTGAAATCCATCCAGTAGTTTCTGAGAAGAAGATTTTTAAAGAAAAGTTTACGACCGGACGGACGCACCAACGGACGGACGGACGCACGACGGACACATAGCCATGACAATAGCCCCAGTGGCTTTCAGCCAGTGGAGCTAAAAAGGAGAAGGTAAAAGAAGAAGGAAGAAGAAGGAGAAAACGAAGAATAGGAGGAAGAAAGGAGAGATGCAGAAGACATCCCCTGGCATCAAGGGGTTGTCGGACTTGTGAGTATATCCTTCTAGTGAATCATTTAATGATGTTGAATTAACAGTATTGTTATTTCGTTTTTGATATTATTGTGCAAGTTGTGTATGAAAAGTGACAAAAGGCAATAAGACGAGTACTATCCCAAAAGAAACTTCTCATAGTAACGACCGCTCATCCAGGCAGATATACTTAAGATCAAATAATATTGCGGTACAATCAACTTCTCATAGTAAGGACTGCTTATTCGGAGAGATCTATCTAAGACCAAATAATATTGAGTTACAGTCAACTTCTCATTGTAAGGACTGCTTAACCTGAGAGATTTATCTAAGACCAAATAATTTTGAGGTACAGTCAACTTCTCATGGTAACGACTGCTCATTCGGACAGATCTGTCTAAGACCAAATAAGGTTGAGGTACAGTCAACTTCTCATGGTAAATTTCCTGCTGCTAGATACCATAAAGGAGCACACACCTTCGTCCGTACTATGCGGAAATAAAGAAGACGAAAAAGAAGGTGAATTTAAGAATAACATTAAAAATAGAGAATAAGAACTTAATCATAGCTAAATCGAAAAGTGGGAAAGATGACGTTAAAAGGATTTACCGCGATTTTTGTAAGCAGATGACAGAATTTTTTGTGACAAGCCATCTAGATGGTATATCTCATTTTATCAAAAACCATTTTGAGGCGGAACAAAGTGAAAGAAATAGAACTGAAAAAAGACAAAAAGATGTTGATAAAAAGCTTAAGGCAAACAAACGAAAGACACAGGGAGAAATGTCACAACGCAAGGTTAAAAAAGTAAGACAATTGAGCGAAAGACACGGGGAGCTATACTTCTGCGTAAAACAATAAAAGATGACATAAAAGAAGGCGAGACTTATCAGTACACGACGAAGGAATGTGATCGATATTCAATGGTAGTTGATATCTAAGGTAGTATAATACAGAAATGTATTTCTGAGGACGAGACTCCAATTCTAATTTCTGATACTCAAGAGAGTTTCCACTTAACAGGGAACACACTAAAGGAGATCTCTTACGAGCAAAACGACAAACTGAGAGACGACATTTCTCTAAAAGCCAGTCAAAATATCTTAAATGTAGACCAGACAATAAAGGAATTATTCGGACACAAAAATACGGCCTAAGAAGACCTGACGCAAACAAGCTGAAATGGAATTCAAGTAACAGATGATTTATTTGGACAGACAAACATAAACTTAGAAGAGATTCCACAAAATCTATTGGGTGCATTCGGTCCTCTTTATGACTGCGACTATTACAGTTCACTAAGAGATAATGATAATATCAGATCATCTACTTAATTGATAGAATGGAATGGAGCACCTAACGATGGTTTTCTAGTATTTCACTCACCTGATCAACCACCACATCCTTTCCTTGCCTCAAGCTGCTATCTCACATAGGTCTATGGTAATCAACCGAAGTCCGAAAGAATGAGTGCCGCCGTCGGGGATCGAACCCGGGACCTCTAGATTGACAGTCCGACGCGCTACCAACTGCGCTATGTCGGCGGCTATCATCAAGTCAAGAACAAGATGAAACGTTTTGCAACAATGTTCATGATAACCAGGGATCTTTTTAGCAATCTCAGTAGTGCATGTATGTTTTGTATAAAAACTGAAAGAAGATAGTATTCTAAACAAAAAATGATTTGATACTGACGTGAAAACATGGATCCTAATATTACTTATAAGAAGGGAATAGTCAAAAGTCAAACAGTTACGCGCAGTATAAAAATCGACTATCTTCTTTTGAAACATTGCCCAAACAAATAATAGAAAATAAATTCATTATGTCAACAGCGGGGTTCTTTTATACCAAAGGAGATATTGTCGAGTGCTTTACGTGTGGTATAAAACTAAGTGACTGGACTGCGTCAGACATTCCAATAAAAGAACAAACATTTCGCCTGAATGCTTGTACATAAAACTAGTAGGATTAGGTGAAACAGATTAGACAATGACAGTATGTGGACTTACAAGAGGTTCAACCCGGATATATAAGACGTATTTTACCATTTACAAAACGTATACTAGGGGCTATTTAATCGACTTCAACGATGGATCAAATTTTACTATTGCAATCATATTTTGACTTTTTCTATGCGACAGAAATACAGAAAACAAGAAGCCCATAAGGCCTGTATGGCTCAACTGGTGTCAACATCTCAAGATAGAGATATTGAAAATAGAAGGTAATGAAAGTCACCATCATTTAGAAGCAACCCGAGCCCCACCCTGTCACGCCCATATTTATGGGCCGAACAAAATTTCCTGGAAAATTCTGGTAAAGTTTCATTGCAATCGGCCCAGTGGTTTGAGAGAAGATGTTTAAAGACAAGAGGAGCATGATGGTCCTATATCGCTCACCTGTGTATCTTTGTCTAAATAAACTATTATCAAATTTTCCAGCAAATCGTAATTGTACTTTTAAAACTAGTGGTCTCTAGAGTATCAACAAGGCCCCTTTTCCCATTATATGGCACAGATCCTTCAAATTTTCAAAAGGGCTCATCCTTGTGACCTGGCTAACATTCTGTCCAAGTTTCATAAAGATTGGACCATATTTATGGCCTCTAGAGCGTAAACAAGAAAATTGTCATTAAGGCCCCTTTCCTGTGATTTGGCCTTGATCCTTCTCATTTTCATAAGAGTTCATCCTTATGACCTGACAAACATTCTGACCAAGTTTCATAAAGAGTGGACAATATTTGTTGCCTCTAGAGTGTAAACAAGAACTAGAAAGCCATGAATGGCTTGAGTCGCTCCACAGGCTTGAAATTCTTGTAAAGCAATACAAGTTTTGACTAAACTTTTAGATATTTTGGATTCTACTGATGTTGAAAATGATTTTCAAAGTTTCAACTTTATAACATATAGAAAAATGACATCCGCCCATAAAATGCATATTTTTATCTGATCACAATAATTTTTTGTAGACTGATTAAGGGTCACTCAAGGATCATTCCAGTAAAATTTGGTTGATATCCATTGGTTAGATTCTGAGAAAATGATTTCCAAAGTTTCCTTTATATAACATATAGAGAAATGACCTCCGCCCATAAAATACATAATTTCATCCGATCACTATAATTTTTGGTAGACTGATACAGGGTCACTCAAGGATTATTCCAGAAAAATTTGGTTGATATCCATCAGTTAGATTCTGAGAAAATGATTTTGAAAGTTCCCACTATATAACATATAGAGAATTGACCTCCCCCCCATAAAATACATATTTTTCATCCGATCTAAATAATCTTTTGGAGACAAATAATGGGTCACACAAGGATCATTCATGTAAAATTTCATTGGTATCCATCAATTAGAATCAGAGTAAACTCACTTTTTACCATATTTGGAAATTAGCCACGCCCATTAAATCCATGTTTTTCATTGGATCAAAATTTCTTGAACAACTTTGAAAGAGGGTCACCCAAGGATCATTCCTGTGAAGTTTGGTTGAAATTCATCCAGTAGTTTCTGAGGAGAAGATTTTTAAAGAAAAAGTTTACGCACGGACGGACGCACGACGGACACAACGCCATGACAATAGCCCCAGTGGCTTTCAGCCAGTGGAGCTAAAAATGTCATTAAGGCTCCTTTTCCCGTGATATGGCACGGATCCTTCCCATTTTCAATAGGGTTCATCCTTGTGACATTACTATCATTCTGACCAAGTTTCATTATGATTGGTTCATATATGTGGCCTCAAGAGTGTAAACACTTAAATTGTTGACGCCTGACGACGCACGACGGACATTCAATGATCACAAAAGCTCACCTTGAGCACGATGTGCTCAGGTGAGCTAAAAAAGTTAACGGACGGACGGACGCTCTCACGATGGACACCAGGCCATGACAATAACTCCGCTGGACTGAGTCCAGTGGAGCTAAAGATGTTCACCGGGTTTGGAAAGAACCGCTACGACTGTCAAAACTCTCTTTAATATCAGAGAGACCACGATTGCTTATCAATTTCGATTGGTGAATAGCTAGCTATGTACTTCGAGGAAATTCTTTCTGAAATGGACGATTTTGAGATATTTCTTCACTGAACGGAAGCAGTACATGTGCTGGATGTGCCTTGTGAAGTGTTGCACATGTTTAAATTAATTTTTTGTAGGGATTGGCGAGAAGTAGATATTAAAACTAATCACTGGAAAAATAAAATAAAAAATATGACTATGCAAATATAGTTGTTGAAAAGACATTTAGCTTAAACACGAACTTTAAGTGTCTATTTTAACTTAGCAAATAAACAAATGTCCCTAGCTTTTACCTCTCTATCAATTACTTTAAATGTACATTGTTTTGAATGTAAAACTGTGTAATTGTATGTGTATAATATAGATTTATATAGATCAAAATAATAATACATGATAATAATAATGATGGTCCTAGATCGCTCACCTGAGTCTCTTTGACCCCTGGGAAATCACATTAATTAAATAGGCAGATGTCAACAAGGAGATTATTCCTACATTAAATCATTACCATGGAGGGTTTTCAGCCAAGAACAAGAAGGATGTGCCTTTTTGCTCTTTGATTCTATGTAAAAAGGATTGCACCTTGGTGGAGCCCAAATGTGTAATGTACAAAATAGGTAGGGGCCCACAAGATGATGCTACATATCAAATATGCAAGCTGTCTGCCATCTAGTTTTCGGAGAACATTTTTTAAAGATTTTCGCTCTTTGATTTTATGTAAAAAGGGTTGCACCCAGAAGGAGCCCAAATGTGACCCCAGGGTCTTGATATTAACAAACTTATTAGAGATCCACTAAGTTATGCTACATACCAAATATTAAAGCTGTCTACCTTATGGTTTCAGAGAAACCTTATGGTTTCAGAGAAGAAGATTTATGAAGATTTTCCTTTTTTACCCTTTGTGCTCAGAAGAGCTAAAAGGGTTGCGCCCCGGACAAAGCCCAAAAATGATCCCAGGATCTTTATATGAACAAACTTGGTAGAGGTCCACTAGATGATGCTACATACTAAATATGAAAGCTGTCTGCCTTCTGGTTTCAGAGAAGAAGCTTTCTGAAGATTTTGCTATTTTCACCCTTTTTGTTAAGGGTGAAGGGAAAGTTAAGGGTGGATTTCATTCATTTGAACAATTTTGGTAGAGCTTGACCCAATGAACTTCGTGCTCAGCTGAGCTATAAAAGAATTGACTTTGATGGTGTATTACTTTTCGAGGACTGGTCCAACATTTTTATATTTTGAACGCCACGATATTAAGATTAAATGTAGACCTAAATGGTGATTAAAGCAGCCTGAAGCATAGCTTTTGAGCGGAGATTCAAGCTGCTTTATAGCAGAGATTCAAGCTGCTTTAATCATCATTTTTGGAAAAAGAAATACCCGAGGAAAAAAACGAGCGAAATAACAAAACCTGTTAGAACCCATACACTATTTCGTCACAATTAATAATTGAATGAACAAACAGCATTTGATCTCATTTTGATTGATGTAGCAAGATGGATAGCGTTCTTATACTCAAGACTAATTCGACTGTTCAAGTAATAGGTATGGTTATTTATATCACTCTTTTACATAATTATTTTCATTTTGCTTTTGTTTCAATTTAGAGATCAAATGTATTTGCAATCCTTTATTGTGACATTTAGGTCCGACCAATGTTGGAAAGAGCAGCCTAGTATTTCAGATGGTGTGTTTGACAAACCAATGATTGATTGAATGGAGTTTTACGCCGCTTTCAACATTTTGACAGATATATCGCGGCGGCTGGAGCACCTAACAATGGTTTCCTGGTATTTCTCACACCAGTACAACCACCACATTCTTTCCTAGCCTCCAGTTGCTATCTCACGTAGGTCTACGATTATCAACCCATTGGTGAGAGACAATTAGTCGGAAAGAATGAGTGCCGCCGTCGGGTTTGACAAACCAAAACGGGACGTTTACTACTGTTATAGCGTGAATCAGCCTTTGATAGCCGAAATGAAAATGATCATACCGAACATCGAGCTATGTACACATCAAATGATTGAAAATACTTTTTTGCAGACTAATGATGGATCGCCTAGGTGTAATTCCTGTACAACTTGGATGAATACCAAAGTTTTAGTTTTATATTAAATGATGGAAATAACGTTTACCAAATTGAAGTTAATAAACCGATTTTGACAAGCTAATGAGATGTCAAACAAGGCGCATGTTTATGTAATTACGATGAATTTCATACTTTAATCGTCCAGAAAATGTTTTAAAAAGTCGTTACCAACCGCAAAATAATGAAATTGTATAATATATTTGACCTATTTTCATATCCTTGAACTGATATACTGGAAACTGACATAGTGACCTAATTTCACTGTTTTCCCTTATATACCGACTTCCCTTACAGTTTGATTTGTCTTTTTACTCTATGGTAAATCAAGATACTCTATATCGTCGCCTTTTATATTCACGAGATTAACAGAAAGGTCTAATAATTAAACGCAATTTCTAATTCAGTATGAAGACAACGCCCTTTGACCAGCTAATCAAAGCTACTGTTTCTTTTAGGCTTAACTTTAAAGACATAAAACAGTTAGTAGGTAAAATCTACGTATAACGCTGCTTACCGCCAACTGAATAAATACACCGAAACAAGAAATATCGTTTCAATGATTCTGAAAATTGATAGAATTTTTATTTTGATGGGATCTAGGTCACGGTAAAAAATAGGTCAGTAGAATAAATCTTGGGAAACGTGTTTTGGTTCTAGGCAAGAAAATTATAGGTCAGTCATTGATAAAGTTGTTCAATTCATTTGAAAAAAAAGCAGTGATCAGAAAAAAGTCAGCCGCGGCCAGATGTTCAATCCTCGACGAGACACATCCTATTTTGTCGACGTCTAGATGAGTTATAATCGTAAACGATCATAATTTAGCAGCTGGAGGCTAAAGTTATGATGTGGTTAAATAGATATGAGAAAAACCTGAAGTCCATTGTTAGGTGCTCTAGACCTCGCGATGACTGAATGAAAAATATTAAAATCGACATAAAACCCAATACAAACAGAAATAAGTCAAGTGGATTCCTTGATCTTAGCACAGATTATTGGTCCGTCGCCCCCCCCCCCCCAATCCCCGATTGTCTTAAAGATATATAGAGTCAAAAAGTGTATTTTTTTAAAAACAACTTAGCCGAAAATAAGAATTATTAAAAATAATATGAGTAGTGTTATTCTGGTGGCGCAATTAGCCTTCGTACTAATTGTAACTTTACTGGTGGTGTAATTAGCTCTAGTACTAATTGTAACATTACTGGTGGTGTAATTAGCCTTAGCTCTAATTGTATTATTACTGGTGGTGTAATTAGCTCTAGTACTAATTGTAACATTACTGGTGGTGTAATTAGCCTTAGCTCTAATTGTATTATTACTGGTGGTGTAATTAGCTCTAGTACTAATTGTAACATTACTGGTGGTGTAATTAGCCTTAGCACTAATTGTAATATTACTGGTGGTGTAATTATCCTTAGTACTAGTTGTAACATTACTGGTGGTGTAATTAGCCTTAGCACTAATTGTTATATTACTGGTGGTGTAATTAGCTCTAGTACTAATTGTAATATTACTGGAGGTGTAATTAGCTATAGTACTAATTGTAACATTACTGGTGGTGTCACTAGCTCTAGTACTAATTGTCACATTACTGGTGGTGTAATTAGCCTTAGTACTAATTGTAACATTACTGGTGGTGTAATTAGCCTTAGCACTAATTGTAATATTACTGGTGGTGTAATTAGCCTTCGTACTAATTGTAACATTACTGGTGGTGTAATTAGCCTTAGTACTAATTGTAACTTTACTGGTGGGGTAATTAGCTCTAGTACTAATTGTAACATTACTGGTGGTTCAAATTAATCTAAGTACTATTTTGAGCATTATCCCTTATTTCAGTAACCAGACGTGGATATTAGCTATATCGTTAAATTGCTCAGTAGGTTTTTGAGGAATAATTATGAATTGTATTTGTTAAGTATGACAATACATTTGTGTACATATTTAACGTAAATATCAAATGAATGTGCACCTACCAGTTTGTTGTTATTCATCCAATTTCCTCTTTCACAACAACTCTCATGTCCGAAAATGTGTCTTTTTTTGAGTCAATGACAGATCGAAGAATTGTTTGATCTGCCCTTATTTAATTAATTGCAAGTTCTAATTCACTACTTGCAGCCTTGAATTTTATTTTGGTAGTTCCGACCTCTTGTCTTGCCTTTTCCAAAGAAATTAGAGTCAAATCTAAATTTCATTTTCATCTTCAAAGTTTTTTTTTCAAGTTTTATAGTTCAGAATATTTTTTTTTAGATCACCTGAGCACAAAGTGCTCAAGGTGAGCTTTTGGGGTTACTTGATGTCCGTTGTGCGTCGTCCGTCGTCAACATTTACCTTGTGGACACTCTAGAGGCCATACTTTAGCCCAATCAACCTAAAAAATGGTCAGAATGATGATCTTGATAAAATATCGGACAAGTTCGAAATTGGGTCAAGTGTCAAAAACTAGGTCACAGGGTTAAATCTAAGAAAAACCTTGTGGGCAATCTAGAGGCCATAGTTTTAGCCCAAACAACCTGAAAATTGGTCAAAATGAACATCTTGATGAAATCTCGGAGACGTTCGAAATTGGGTCAAGTTGGGTCAAAAACTAGGTCACAGGGTCAAATCGTAGAAAATCCTTGTGGACACTGTGGAGTCCATATTTAAAGCCCATTTAACCTGAAAATTGGTCTGAAAGATTATATTGATGAAATCTCGGATAAATTCGATATTGGGTCATGTGGGGTCAAAAACTAGGTCACTGGGTCAATTTTTGTAAAAACCTTGTGGACACTCTAGCACTCTAGTCTCTGACAAGTTTGAAATTGGGTCAAGTTGGGTCAAAAACTTGGTCACGGGTCATATCTTAGAAAAAACTTGTGGACACTCTAGAGGCCATATTTAAAGCCCATTTAACCTGAAAATTGGTCAGAAAGATTATCATGATGAAATCTCGGACAAATTTGAAATTTGGTCTCGTGGGGTCAAAAACTAGGTCACGGGGTCAAATCTTGGAAAAACCTTGTGGACACTCTAGAGGCTTTATTTATAGCCCAATCAACCTGAAAATTGGTAAGAACGATTATAATAATGTAGTCTCTCGACAAGTTTGAAATTTGGACAAGTTGGGTCAAAAACTAGGTCACGGGTCAAAACTTTGAAAAACCTTGAGGACACTGTAGAGGCCATATTTTAAGCCCAAGCAACCTGAAAATTGGTCAGAATGAATATCTTGATGAAATCTCGGACAAACTCGTAATTGGGTCAAGTTGGGTCAAAAACTAGGTCACAGAGTCAAATCTTAGTAAATCCTTGTGGACACTCTTGAGGCCAAATTATTAGCCCAAACAAACTGAAAATTGGTAAATATGATTATCTGGATGAATTCTTGGACAAATTTGAAATTGGGTCAAGTGGGATCAAAAACAAGGTCACGGGGTCAAATCTTAGATAAACCTTGTGAACACTCTCGAGGCCATATTTAAAGCCAAATCAACCTGAACTTTGGTCAGAATGATTATCTTGATAAAATCTCAAACAAGTTCGAAATTAGGGTCAAAAACTAGGTCACGGGGTCAAATCTTAGAAAAACCTTGTGGACACTCTAGAGGCCATATTTTTAGCCCAATCAACCTGAAAATTGGGCAAAATGATTATCTTGATGAAAGTTCGGAGAAGTTTCAAAATGGGTCAAGTGGGTTTACAAACAAGGGCACGGGGTCAAATCTTTGTAAAACCCTGTGGACTCTCTAGTGGCCATATTTTTAGCCCAATCAACCTGAAAATTGGTCAAAATGATTAATTTGATGAAATATTAGACAAATTCGAAATTGGGCCAAGTGGGATCAAAAACTAGGTCACGTGGTCAAATCTAAGATAAACCTTGTGGACACTCTTGAGGCCATATTTTAAGCCCAATCAAGCTGAAAATTGGTCAGAATGAATATCTTGATGAAATCTGGCACACGTTCGAAATTGGGTCAAGTTGGGTCAAAAACTAGGTCACAGGGTCAAATCTTAGCAAATCCTTGTGGACTCTCTTAAGGCCATATTTTTTACCCAAATAACCCGAAAATTGGTCTAAATGATTATCTTGATGAAATCTTGGACAAATTCGAAATTGGGCCTAGTGGGATCAAAATCTAGGTCACGGGGTCAAATCTTAGAAAAGCCTTGTGGACATTCTTGAGGCCATAATTTTAGCCCAATCAACCTGAAAATTGGTCAGAATGATTATCTTGATGAGATCTAGGACAAATTTGAAATTGGGTCAAGTTTGGTTGAAAACTAGGTCATGGGGTCAAATCCTAGAAGAACTTTTACGGATTTTTAATTCAGGTGAGCGATAAAGGGCCACTATGCCCTCTTGTTTTCTAAATAATGCTGTTTATTAAAAATTTGGAAATGACTTATTCCACGATCTGCCATCTCTCTTCTCATAATGAGCATGACAATCTGATATCGCTATCCTTTATTTGCTTTAATCTTTTTTAGCTCCAATTGGGCTATTGTCATGGCGTTGTGCCCGTCGTGCGTCCGGTCGTAAACATTTTCTTTAAAAGTCTTCTCCTCAGAAACTACTTGATGAATTTCAACAAAACTTCACAGGAATAATCCTTGTGTGAGTCTCTTTCAAAGTTGTTGAAGAAATTTTGATCTAATGTAAAACACGGATTTAATGGGCGTGGCTTATTTCCAAATATGGTAAAAATTTAAGTTTTCTCAGATTTTAATGGATGGATACCAATTAGATTTTACATAAATGATCCTTGGGCGACCCTTTATCAATCTACGTAAATTAATTGTGATCGGATGAAAAAAATATATTTTATGGGCAGAGGTCATTTCTCTATGTTATACAGTGGAGACTTTGAAAATCATTTTTCTCAGAGTGCAACATATGGATAAACCAAATTTCACTGGAATGATCCTTCAGTGACCCTTTGTCAGTCTACCAAAAATTATTGTGATCGGATGAAAAATATGTTTTTAATGGGCGGAGGTTATTTCTCTATGTTATATAGTGGATACTTTAAAAATCATTGTCTCAGAATGTAACAGATTGATAATAACCGAATTTCACTGGATTGATCCTTGGGTGACCAATTTTCATGTAACCAACAAATCATAGTGATTGGATGAAAATATGTCTTTTATTGGCGGAGGAAATATCTCTATATGATATATAGTGGAAACTTTGAAAATCATTTTCAACATCAGTAGAATCCGAATGTTTGTCTCCATCAAATCTCGGTTAAGTTCGAAATTGGGTCAGGTGGGGTCAAAAATGGGGTCAAGGGGTCAAATTTTAGAAAAACCTTGTGTGCACTCTAGAGCCCACATTTGTGGCCCAAATGTCTTGAAACTTGGTCAGAATGTTTGTCTCCATCAAATCTTGGCCAAGTTTGAAAATGGGTCAAGTGGGGTCAATAATGGGGTCAAGGGGTCAAATCTTAGAAAAACCTTGTGTGCGCTCTAGAGGCCATATTTTTGGTCCAAATGTCTTGAAACTTGGTCACAATAATTGTCTCCATCAAATCTCGGTTAAGTAAAAAAATGGGTCAAGTGGGGTCAAAAATGGGGTCAAAGGGTTAAATCTAAGAAAAACCTTGTGTGCACTCTAGAGGCCATATGTTTGGTCCAAATGTCTTGAAACTTGGTCAGAATGTTTGTCTCCATCAAATCTTGGTCAAGTTTGAAATTGGGTCAAGTGGGGTCAAAAATGGGGCCAAGGGTTCAAATCTTGAAAAACCTTTTGTGCAATCTAGAGGCCATATTTTTGGTCCATATGTCTTGAAACTTGGCCAGAATTTTTGTCTCCATCAAATCTCAGCCAGGTTTGAAATTGGGTCAAGTGGGGTCAAAAATGGGGTCAAGGGGGTCATGTCTTTGAACAACCATGTTCGCACTTTAAAGGCCAGATTATTGGCCCAAATGTCTTGAAACATGGTCACAATATTTGTCTCCTTCAAATCCTGGTCGATTTCAAAATTGGGTCAAGTGGGGTCTAAAATGGGGTCAAGGGGTCAAATCTTAGAAAAACCTTGTGTGCACTCTAGAGGACATATTTTTGGCTCAAATGTCTTGAAACTTGGTCAGAATGTATATCTCCATCAAATCTCGGTCAAGTTCAAATTGGGTCAAGTTGGGTAAAAAATGGGGTTCAAATCTTGGAAAAACCTTGTGTGTACTCTAGAGGCCACATCTTTGGTCCAAATGTCTTGAAACATGTTTGTCTTCATCAAATCTCAGTCATGTTCAAAATTGGGTCAAGTGGGGTCAAAATTGGGGTCAAGGGGTCAAATCTTAAAAATAGAAAACATGTTTACTCAAATATCTTGAAACTTGGTCAATATGTTTGTATGAAACCTAGGTCAAGTTTGAAATTGCCTTGAAATCTTACACAAGTTTGATAGAGGGTCAAAAACGTTTTTTAGTACTTTAGAGGCAACATTTTTAACTGAAATGTTTTCTTCTTGATCTCTTTGACTTTTGTTTAGCCATGCATCAGGTGAGCGCTTTAGGGCCAATGGCCCTCTTGTTACATAGAATCAAAGAGAGAAAAGGCATATCCTTACCCTTGGCTGAAAACATTCCGGGGTATTGATTATATGAAAAATTATATCCTTGTTGACATCTGTTTATTTTATTAATGTGATGTCGAAAGGGGTCAAAGAGTCTAAGGTGAGCGATCTATACCATCATGGTCCTCTTGTTTCATTTATATCGCGGTGGCTGGAGCTCCTTATAATGGATTCCTGGTACTTCTCTCACAAGTACAACCATCACATCCTTTCCTAGCCTCCAGCTGCTATCTCACATAGATCTACGATTATCAACCCATTGGTGAGAGACAAATAGTCGTGTTTAAGTTCAGAAAAATTCAGGATAACTTCAGTGTCTCAATGCCATCAGAAACGAGCCATCTTTGAAGAAAATTCGACTGAAAACAAATAAAATTTACAGTTAAAAATGATAACAAGCCAAAAAAGAGAAATCAAAAGACAAATAATGATTAACCCAATCCCACACAACCCCAGTAGTATATTTTTGGGGGGTGACTCCTAAAGGAGCCAAGAAGGAGCTTTCCTAAAGGAGCCAAGGAGCTTCAAAGAAGCTTTGGCTCCTTTGTGAGTCACCCCCAAACGTATCTCAGAAGCTCCAAGCTGTTCAAAATTAAGGAGTCTACCCCTAACACAAAGTTGGAGAATCTGACGGATGAAAGAAGGGTAAGCTTCGAGCTCCTTAAGGAGTCATACCAAAACATATCTCAGTAAGGAGCTGTTCAAAATTAAGGAGTCGACCCCCAACACAAAGTTGGAGAATCTGACGGATGTAAGGAGGGTATGGTATAACCGATTAGCTAAGTAAACAATTAGATACTACGATATAAGAAGATAAACAATCATTAGCTAAGTAAACGATTAGGTACTAGGATATAAGAAGATAAACAATCAATATCCTACAGTAATAAATATTATGTAAGATCTTAATTGCATAAATTGTGGATATTTTCCTGACACTGAACAAGATGCAATACACCTTAAAAGATCCTTATCTAACTGTACACAAAGATTAGTATCTTTGCATTCCATTTGGTCTAAATTTATAAACACAACAATTATTCTCATTTTTTCCCATATATTTTATTAAATACTTTAAGCTTAACTTCTATCAGTTTTCACTTCGTTCTATGATTAAGGTAACAAGCATTTGAAAGTATTGCATGGCAATACCAAGTCCCCTACCGGATTTATAAATACATCCCTAGAGCAGTATCTTTTTTGGTGGTAAAGGTATAACTACCTCTCAAAAATATTAGTTGTATCAGATTGTATGTATCAGCTCAATATCTCTGAGGATAAAAAACAAAAATCTGGAAATTTCCTGGTATTTTTCTTAGTCCAGCATCCGTATCTTCCACAAAAAATCCATGGACCGGAACCAAATTCACACGTGATCTGTAACTCATTGATGCAGACGCACATACCAAAAATCAGCTCAATATCTCCAAGGGTTAAGAAAAAAAGTCAGGAAAACTGAAATTTCCTGGTAATTTTCTAAGTCCAGCATCCGTATCTTCCACAAAAATCAATGGACCGGAACCAAACTCAAACTCGTTCTGTAACTCATTGATGCGGACGCACATACCAAAAATCAGCTCAATATCTCCAAGGATTAAGAAAAGAAGTCTGGAAAACTGAAATTTCCTGGTAATTTTCTAAGTCCAGCATCCGTATCTTCCACAAAAATCAATGGACCGGAACCAAACTCAAACTCCTTTTGTAACTCATTGATGCGGACTTACATACCAAAAATTAGCTAAATATCTCCAAGGGTTAAGAAAAAAAGTCCAGAAAACTGAAATTTCCTGGTAATTTTCGAAGTCCAGCATCCGTATCTTCCACAAAAATCAATAAACTGGAACAAAACTCAAACTACTTCTGTAACTCATTGATGCGGAGGCAAATACCAAAAATCAGCTGAATATCTCCAAGGGTTAAGAAAAAAAGTCTGGAAAACTGAAATTTCCTGGTAATTTTCTAAGTCCAGCATCTGTATCTTCCACAAAAATCAATGGACCGGAACCAAACTCAAACTCGTTCTGTAACTCATTGATACAGACGCACATACCAAAAATAAGCTCAATATCTCCAAGGATTAAAATGAATGAATGAATATCGTTTTAAGGCCCGCCGACATCTAAGGTCATGTTGGGCGCAAAACATTCTGAAAAGTAAATAACTGTTTTAAACGACGTCAAGTATACATCAAAACTAAACTAGACGGAATCATCATAAAACAAATCATGGTAAATAGGATAAGACAAATCAGTATAAATGGTAAAAATGTACAGAAAATATTTCAAGTCTAAAAGAAGATCATGAACAAAAAATCACTCGAAATAACTTTAAAAATTCACGATAAAGCTATCAAGTCTAAGAATAAATTCAATTTCAAACAGGCGTAAAATTACATTTTATTATACAAACCAATGGCTTTCAGGAAGTCAAATATTAGCTCAATCTTAATAGAGTCAAAAAGGGTCTTCATACTCTCAACTTTAAAATAATTGTCTCTGATAGAGGAGAAATCCAAACATTCTATGAATATATGACTAACAGTTAGAGGAGTGTTGCATGGAATGCATACTGGCATCTCCTCTCCCTTTAAAAGGTAAGAGTGGGTGAGATGCGTATGCCCAATGCGCAGTCGAGTCAATACAAGTTCTTCGCGACGGTTAGACCTGTAACCAGGCAACCAATCGCCAAGATCCTGACGAACAGAGTATAATTTATTACTGTGGTTCGCTGGATCGGACCAACAGTTCTTCCAGACATCCTGAATGAAGCCACGAATCAAAGGTTTAAAATCGGTAAAAGGCACTTCAAAAGGTAAAATTTCTAGTGATAATGCCTCCTTGGCAGCTTTATCTGCCTCTTCATTACCACGAATACCAACGTGGCTCGGAAGCCAGCAGAAAACGAGATCAACATCATGAAGCTGAGCTATTGAATCTAGTAATCTAACAATAATCGGATTGTCTGTTTTCTCGTTCTCAATCGCTTGTATACTTGACATAGAGTCAGTAAAAATTATGTAGCGAGAGAAGCGCTCCTCGATTAAATGATCGCGTGCGAGGTCAATCGCCTTTAGCTCAGCTGAAAAAATAGAAGAGTTATTTGGCAAACGGAATTGATACTTTTCACCATCTAAAATGGTGGCCGAGGCAACTTTTTCGCCGTCCTTTGAACCATCTGTATAAACCTCTTCATAAGATGCGTATTTCTCTCTAATTTCTAAAAATTTTGTTTTAAAAACAGTTGGATCGGTTGTATCCTTTTTGCTAGAAGCAAGATCGTAAAGAAATGTTGGGCTTTTAGAAGTCCACAAAGGAACTTCAGGAACAATTTGTTCTGCCACATCCTCTAGATTAAAATCTAGAGAGTTAATATCTGCTTCGCAACGTAAGCTAAACGGGGGTATTGCACTAGGTTTCTTACTAAAATCGCGTCTGTGTTTAGGTTCAAACACAGCTTTATACGTTGGATTGTCAGGATTAGATTTCAGCTTTAAATAGTACTGCATTGAAAGTTTTTTCCTTCTCAGATTCAAGGAAGGTTCATTTGCTTCAATGCAAATACTATTAACTGGTGATGTTCTAAAGGCACCCAGCGCTAGGCGCAATCCTTGATTATGAATGGTATCAAGTTTACGAAGGTATGAAGGGCGCGCAGAACCGTAAACAACACAACCATAATCTAATTTTGATCTGACAAGTGCCCTGTAAAGGCGTAGTAAAACCTTTTTATCAGCTCCCCAGTCCATACTAGATACAACGCGTAAAAGATTAAGTGCCTTTAAGCACTTATTTTTTAAATTGTCAATATGTGGTATGAACGACAGTTTAGAATCAAAAAGGAGTCCCAGGAATTTAAATTCTTTTACAACTTCAATTTGCACTCCGTCCAGTTTTAATTCTGGTTCAGGGTGCATTTTCCTAGACTGACAAAAATGCATACATTTAGTTTTCGTCTTGGAAAACTTAAAGCCGTTTTCATTGGACCATTTGGAAAGATTTTTTAAGACTTGCTGTAGCTGTCTTTCAATCGTATACATATGTTTTGATCTGTAACAGATGCAAAAGTCATCAACATAGAGAAAACATTCAACCCCAGGGCAAACAGTTTTGACAATATTGTTAATTTTGACACTAAAAAGTGTCACAGACAAAATACTTCCTTGTGGAACGCCCATTTCTTGTTCATGGGGATCAGAAAAAGTATCTCCAACTCGGACTCTAAACTGACGTTCATCTAAAAATGTAGAAATGAAATAAGCAAGGCGACCTCGAATACCGAAATCATAGAGGTCATTCATAATTCCATACTTCCATGTGGTATCATAAGCACTTTCAAGATCGAAAAAGACAGAAACAACGTGTTCTTTCTTTATAAAAGCTTCTCGAATAAAAGTCTCGAAGCGGACAAGATGATCAAGAGTGCTTCTTTGTTTACGAAAGCCACTTTGGACTGACGTTATGAGGTGGTTCTTTTCAAAAACCAGACAAGACGATCATTAACCATTCTTTCCATGGTTTTACAAATACAACTAGTTAAAGCAATAGGGCGATAGTTTGAAGGATTGGTAGAATCTTTACCTGGTTTCGGTATAGGAATAACGATAGCTTCCCGCCAAGAGGCTGGAATGCTTCCCGTTTTCCATACCTGGTTGTAAATTTCAAGTAAGCAGTGCAAAGAACGAGAGGGCAAACGTTTGAGGAATTGATAATGTATATTATCATTTCCTACAGCAGTGTCATGGCACTTCTTTAAAGCCTTCTTCAATTCTTTGACAGAAAAGTCTCTATTATAATGTTCCAGTCGACTGGAACTAAAGTTAAGTTTTGACTTTTCTTTATCACCTTTGAATTTTTGAAATGCAGGTGAGTAATTGGATGATGATGACTTCTTGGCAAACGTATCTGCCAATACATTCGCAATATCAGCCTTGGAAGAAACGTCACTGAGGTCAGTTCTTAAATGACCAACTCCAATTGACGTGTTCTTTCCGCCGATTTTGCGCACCATATCCCATGTCTTTTTGACAGATGATCTAGAATTCAATCTAGAAACATACTGTCTCCAAGACGAACGCTTACTTTGTTTAATGGTACGACGAGCTTTCGCTCGGGCAATTTTAAATTTGTACAGGTTCTCCTTCGATGGTCTCAAATCAAATGATCTGAGAGCAGATTTCCGCTCAGCTATGGCCTTTTTGCAATCTTCATTAAACCATGGTTTGTTAGGATGTTTAGGGTCAGGCGACGTTCTAGGAATAGCTTTCTCAGCAGCCGAATATAGTAAGGATGTGAAAAGCTCGGTAGAGTTTTCACAATCCTCAAAAGCCTGTGGATTTATTGATTGTTCGCAGGTAGTTTTGAACAACTCCCAATTAGCTTTATGGAGTTTCCATCGCCTTGGGCGTTCTTGAACCGATGGTCCTAATTCAGAAATATGAATAGGAAAATGGTCACTACCATGAAGGTCCGAGTCCACTTTCCAGCTAAAAGCCGGGAAAATGTCTGGAGTGCAAACAGTTAAATCCAGTGAAGAATAAGAGCCAGTGGCCGGATGATGATATGTGGAGGATTTATCATTTAATAAAACAAGATCATGATTTGCTAAGAAATCTTCAATTGTGCGACCTTTGTCGTCTGTATAAGTACAACCCCAAAGCGTATGATGGGAATTGAAATCTCCCATTAATATGAAAGGCTTTGGTAACTGTTCGACAAGATCGTCTAGTCTCCTACGATTGATAGGAGAACTAGGGGGAAGATAAATTGAACAAAGGGTTATTGTTTTATTAAGGGATACGCTTACAGCTATAGCTTGTAGCGAAGTATTAAGAGGAATGGTGCGATGAGGAATACTGTTGTTAACAATGATTCCGACACCGCCCGAAGCTTTCTCATTCCCTTCAAAATTTTTCAAATAGCAAGAGTGATACTTAAATGAGAAGTTGTCAGAATCTTTAAGAAAAGTCTCTTGCAAACAAACTGCCACTGGCTTTCCATTCGAAACTAATAGATTCATTTCCTCAAAGTTGGCTTTGATGCTGCGACAATTCCATTGAATAATTTTGTTCGCCATAGTTAAATTAAGGGGTAAAAATATACTTATTAGAAGTGGAAGTATGAATTTTATTTCTTTATATGTGAAAGATCTATCATATGTTTACCTTGCCTATTCTCCTTTGAAGAATCTGAGTCCTCAGTATGTTCCGTATCCATGTCTTCTTCAAGACTGTGGTAACCGTTGTATTGTTTTATCGGATCATCAGATCCTTTTGGCTGACGATTAGATATTGCTGCCCTAGGAGACGACGTTCTGCTCCTAGGTTTCACAAAAGAACTTGAATCTTTATCATCTGGCACTTTAGCAACAGGAGGATTTGACTTCTCCAGTTGAATTTGTGCCTTCTTGCGTCTTCCCATTTCAGCTAAATCTAATTTAATAACTTCATCTTCTCCAGTGCTTGTATGAGTCGATGGTTTAGCGGCTCGAAGAGAAATATTATCTTTTCCTGGTGTTACCTTACTTGAGTTTGATTGACTCTCAGATGTTTTACCAGTGATTCCCTGGTCTTTGTTACTGGGATTACTAGACCTAACTACTAGTGATGGAAATAACTTTGAAATTTCATCTTTCTTTTCAGGAAAGAGAATACACAACTTTCCGAAAAGATCTTTGCAGTTATCACATCCACTGGTGTCTTGTTTACTTGTGCTAGAATTTTTGGTTACGCTGGCATAAGTGTTTGTAAGATTGACCCTATTTTCAACACCTTTTCTTGCTTCAGGAAAAGATAGTCCTTCCTTATACTTGACGGTGACAATTTCTTTTTCTTTTTGCCATACGGGACATTTTCGTGAAGTAGAAGCATGTTCCCCACCACAATTCAAACATTTCATGTCATCTGTGCAGTGGATGGAACGATGCTGATCTTCTAATTTACCACAACGGCGGCATAAATCTCCTTCACCTGCCCTGCACTTTTTCTCATGGTGTCCAAATTTGAAACACCTGTAACACTGCAATGGGTTTGGAATATATAAATCAACATTCAATCGAAGGTAACCTACTTTTATAGATTTTGGTAGAATAGCAGAGCCGAAAGTCAGAATAAAGGTATTTGTGTTTCTCTTTTCACCATCTCTGAAAACAGTAATCCGCTTAACTGCATTGACGTTTTGACTTTTAAGTTCTTTTAAGATTTCAGATTCCGGTATATTTTCTAAGTCCCGAGATCGAATGATTCCTCTTGACGTATTAAGGGTCGAATGCGGTGTGCATGTTACAGGAATGTTAAAGAAGGTGTCAGTTTTCATGAGATTTTCATAGTGTGTAGGCTTTTCAACTTCAACAAGAAGACTACCAGATTTTAATTTCTTAATAGATTTAGGCTCACCTATGATTGATTTCATAACCTTATCGATTACGAAAGGGGAAAGTTTTGTGAGAGCTGTGTCACCGTCAGTTTAGTCTATAACAATAAATCTTTGAAAAGTTGGTGTATTTAGTCGTATGGCTGTAGACTGATAGAGGGTCGTACCTGTTTCCCATTCAATAGATCCGTCTTCGTTCTTTCGTTTTTTTGATTGGGTGTCCATGTTTGTTTAGTTAATATTCACTATCCGAGGGCCACCACCCTCCACCGAGTCCTACAAGGGGACATGAAAGGGCGGGTTTCCAGCCCCCCATGCCAGGGCTACCCGGATAGTATACTCGAGCCAAACTGATAAAATGACCCAACAGCGATTGCACGAACAATTTCCTAACTCAGAATCAAGCCGTGCAAATGATGCCAAATCAGAAAATCCATTCAACCCGATTAGCCCATAAGCCTATATAGACAAGGACTAAAATACTGTTAAAATACAAAATATGAGTGACACGGGCATATAAATCTTTGCACTTAGTACAACACTAACTTTTATACCAAAGTGATTTCAAAGAAATTCGGTACAACAAATTATTAAGTAATGTGTCATCAGAATCATGACTGAACATCTTAAATATAACAAAATATTTCATATGACAAAAGTAGATGCCCCAATCTAAAACGACCAGCCGATTGCCTAGACCGGGCCCATCCAGGCTCCCGTTTCAACCGAAGCCGAGGCCAAAGCAGCGTGTTGAGAAGCTGGAGATCCCTGGGCTTCCCTCAACTACCAGGACCCTCTTTTCCGGCCTTACGAGTCTCCACCCACGGCAAACAGGCGGGCCCATTTGTTAGGGGTCTTACCATTGACTACATGGGCAGCAGCCGACTATTTCTACCCCCCCGCCCAGCTGGGGGCATCCAAGGATTAAGAAAAAAAGTCCGGAAAACTGAAATTTCCTGGTAATATCTAAGTCCAGCATCCGTATCTTCCACAAAAATCAATGGACCGGAACCAAACTCAAACTCGTTCTGTAACTCATTGATGCGGACTCACATACCAAAAATCAGCTAAATATCTCCAAGGGTTAAGAAAAAAAGTCCGGAAAACTGAAATCCGGACTGACAGACAGACGGACGGAAGGACGGACAGACGGACGGAGCGCAAACCTATAGTCCCCTTCGGCTTTCGCCGGTAGGGGACTAATTATCAAAATAAATGAAATCTTAATATAAGAAAATAAAACATCTATTTAACTTTGTAACTTATAATACATTATCTTTGTAGGTGGATATTATCTTGTCAGGGGTTCATCTAGAATAGACAAACAATATTTAACCCGGGTTATTCTACCTAACTGTTTGAGCCATTTTCATATTCCAAGTTCATGAAATTCTATATATTTTACTTTTCAAATCTCTTTTAAATAGCAAACATTGTGGAAATAATGAAATTATTTATGATAAGAAAGACAGTAGCTTGGAATGATCAAATAATATCCATGTAAAAAACACACAACATAAAATTGCAACTTTAAGAAACTGGAACATTTAAGTTTAGCACCATTAAACAACAAAGCACTTTTACAAATTAAATGGATTAAGCATATTAAACCCATTCGCTGATGATATACTTTAAGACTGGTTCAACTAAAAAAACCCCTAGAATTATAGAGACAACTTAGTTGGCGAAGTTTTACATTTTTTTTACCTTTCTAGTGGGAAAACATTGTTAAATTATGAAGATACTGCTTGTGAATATTTCTCACAATGTTTTCTCATTAGAAAGTAAATTGGTGGGAATGGAATGCATAACTTTCCCTATAAAGAACTTGAAAACAAAATTTTGATAAATTAGGACTTCTAAGTTTAGCACCATTAACATCAAAGCACTTATACATTTTAAGTAGTCATTATATTGTATTAAATTTAAGTCATTCCTGGTGACAATATTTTAGACTGATTCATTTAAAAAACAAAACAAAAAGGAAATGCATAAAACATTGTTTCTTTTAATTTGCTAATGGGAACCAGTGTTTTACTAGAACGTTATTTAGTCGGAATGGGTTTAATAACAGTTGTGGAAAAATACATACAAGAAATCACGACTTTAAAAATACAAACATGAAATCAAGGCTATAAGTGTCTGTCTTTTAAAAAAAGGGTTCAATATCTAGCGCTACAGATAAATTGCTTTTTTCAATTAACAATTTTTCTGAGCAGTTACAAAATAGACCACATATTGTAGATATCAAAATAGGGTTGACTTAGTTATCGAATCCAATGAGTAGTTATATCCAAAATAAAATATATTGTAGGTACTCATTGGAGCTGACTTAGTGATGGTGATTCAATAAGAACCCACATCATATGGTAATGATTAAAAATGGATATATTAGAATTGTGTTACCAACCATTTCAACCCTTCTCTCCTGCTTTTATAAAAACACCCAAACGTTGAAATGATATGATAAACAACATAATGTACATTCAAAAAAAAATCTTCTGAAAAAAAATTTGTTCTACTCTCTAAAAATAAAATACACAGACAAGAAAAATATATACACTAAAAAGGACCCTGAATCAATTGAGCAATTATTGGCACTTTGGTTCATATGAGTACTTAAATAAAAGTATGATTGGACTAGATTTTATCTCAGACTAGATAGAAGAATATGTCACTAATCAGATTTAATCCTAGATAAGATGAAAACAAAAAAATGACACTGACTAGATTACATAATTATGACAGTGATTAGATTTCCTTTTTTCATATCATTTGACACTAAGTGCTGGTATTTACATTGACTATAGTATAAAAGTAATGCTTTAACCTGAACACCATCATCTTATTCTCAAAAATATATTGTTAACTTATATTTCAAGTTTTAAATTTTGTTTTAAAAATGGGTTTTGACACACTTTGGGGAATGGAGTATATTTTATCTCTCAGAGAAATAAAGAATCTAAATCAAAAGTTGCAAAGAAAAAAGAAGAACAGAACATGCTTCTAAAATCCATACATGTAACAGTACAAAATGGAAGAAGGAGTGTAACCATGATAAAACGAAAATGGGTATGTTCTATACATAACAATATTATTATATCACAAAACTAAAAAATATATATATATTTAAAAAAAAGGAAAGATTTCATCCTGATTTGTTGTGGGTATTTTTTCTTGTTATCTAAATAGAGAAAGTTCAAGGTATGTTTTGTTTTCCATCTTTCAATTACAAAAAAAAAAAAACACAAAAGATTGCATAAAATATCACAATTAAATGCATAATCACGTCTGAACTAAAACATTCATCTAAATAGAAAATAAACTTCCAATAGCCTTGTCGTTTATAAATGATATTATGTTATACAATCATATTTCATTTGTTTATTATCTTAACCTTTGTCATGATGAATCAGGAATATTCAACTTTAGTTGGAGGTAGAGGAATTTTTACAAAAATCTGTTTAGTCTAATCTTTAGCTTTACAACCTGCTTACCCACACTCAGTTAAAAGAAGTTATTACTATTGATTTTTTAATTAAAGAATTGCTTACCAACAATTAGGGTTTTAAGTCGCTTTCAACAATCTTGTAGTTATATCTCGACGACTGGAGCACCTAACGATGGATTCCTGGTATTTCTCACACCAGTACTACCACCACATCCCTTTCATAGCCTCCAGTTGCTATTCCACATAGGTTTACGATCTTCCCATTGGTGAAAGACAAATGTCGGAAAGGATAAGTGCCGCGACCGGGGATTGAACCCGTGCAAAAGTAGACCCGCTACCAACTGCGCTATTGCCGCAGCAAATCTTCTAATGAATATGAGCAGACATTTTCATTTTAACATAAGAGACTGAAATAAATCACAATCTTGTTCATACCACATCTTAATAAGATAAGAAAAACAACTTAAAAAAACAAATGAAGTATATGAGCAGTTGTTTTTAAACATTTCATAATGCTATTCCCCACTTAAACCATTTAAAAACAACAGCATTTAGTTACATATTTACACATAAAATATTTCATATCAATTCATGAAAGTTAAAAGCATATAATAACAAGCTGTAGCGATAGCTTTGTAATTGTTGTTAGACAATTTTTTGAGCTTTTTAGATAGAATCTGAATCAAAAATAGTCTAATCTGTTTGGGGGATGCCTTTGTCTTTGTGGGTATCTTCTATAAAGCATATTATAAATGTAATGTCTTAGCAACCTCATATGTTTTTGCCGCCTTCTTCTAAAGCGGAAAAAATGGATTTGGTAGGAGCTCTTGTATATAAACATTTACAATGATAAGAAGCCGGAACAGAATCACACCCACCATGATAAGTATCAGATGTATAACTGTTAAAAAATAAAATCAAAGGCCTGAAAGGCCTGAATTGAAGACAGGACTGAATATTAACAATTGGAATGAAAATTGTGGCGTTTTGAGAAGATCTCTTGAGTGGGAATCAAAAATTTAAAACAATCATTGATGGTTACATATGGAAACTGCACCTTCCTAACAAATGAATATGCTTTACTTTGAAGACTCATCACTTCCAGATAAACCTATCCCTCTAGCCAATTCAAGCTTAACAAGAGGGTAACTGCCTTCATAATCGCTATTCATCCCCAAGTGTAAGTTTTCAATATCCTAAATAAAAATTTTTCATTCAACCAACAGAAATATGGTTGCAATTCCTGTATTCTAAAAACTCATATGAATTATTGCAACCCTGTTTTATAAAATTGTATAGATTATCCCCAGCAATCCAATATGATCCAAATCCGATTTTTTTCCAGTCAAACTTATTAAGTGGATGTGTAAAAATCTTAAATAAAATGTTAATCCACATGACACACATTGCTTACCCCTTGATGAAGAGCTGAACCTTTCATTGCCATGGTGAATATTGCTCTGAATTGGAAATTTGTTCAAATTTCTTTTACATTTATTATCTGATCCAGGATTTGACTAATTATCTCCACATAGAAGAAGCAATGAAAGTAATACCAATATTCTTATACTTTTACTAGTCAAAGTCAATACCAAGAAGAAGTATTTTCCCGTACAATAGCTGTAGCTTTTTTTTATGAATACCGTTTAAGTTTCTTCCAGGAGTGAAACATTTTATTTCTATTTTTCCATTGAGATATTTCGATCTCCATTCCAGGTTATTCTCCTTGCATATGGTCTTACTTAGTAGAAAATTATTTTTACTACAAAATAATATATAAACCTGTTAAGACAACCAACCTTTCAGGCCTTTTCCACGGGACTGCTTTTGTAGATCAAGATTCGGATTGAACTATCCGGTGAACTATCAATTTTGACAAAACTGCCAAAATGACAGATCGTTAAATGAAATCCCGAGCTACAGCATTTATCACCTTGAGTACAATTCTTTCAAAGTCCACTCCAGAATGTTACAAATAAATCCATTCCAGTTTCCAAAACAGTTTTTGTTATTGTCAGAAAATTGTCGAAAACAAAAGCGGAAACTCAAAACCGGGGTCGCGCATGCGTGGTACTACTGTATAGGCCATTCGGGACACCACTCGGACGCATTCGTCACAACTCGGCCGATTCCGTAACCTACATTTAGATAGATCTGAGACTTCGGAGATCGCCCGATGATTGCATGATCACGATCTGTTGCCGTTTACGGAAATGACCGAGTGATGTTCCGAATGCTGTACAATATGGATAGACAAAACAAACCTCATAATAAAGTAATTTGATAAGCCATCGAAATTTCTCCGTAAATCCAAGTAAAAATTCAAACCTAGGAAATTCCAAGGGTTTACGAGTTTATTTTAGTTTTTATCCATTTACACTACGACAGACCCGGGAGACGGATAAATAAAGCAACCTTAAGGACACACAAACACACAATTTTACGAGAAATAGGGAGTCTAAAATGGGGAACTGAAAATAGCTTGCCAATGCTATGCATAAAAACAGTTGTAGGATGCAATTGAAAATTTGGAGCAAATGCAAAAGATTGCAGCCGAAAACGCCCTAAAACAGCACCAATTACGAATGTAAAACACGTTTCTGCAGGCAACTTTTGCATAGATCACGTGTTCACTCCACTGAGGTCCCGGCCAGAATGTAGGTTAGCACCAAAATTTTACGGTATATTGCTACAGTATTGGTTATTTTTGCCGCGTTTATTTTTATGAATGGGTCTACTTTTTTGAGCGTAATGACACATGTAGGTTTGTTATCAAAATCCGATGGCGACGATCCCTATATTGAAAGACAGGTAAACCTGTCTTCAATAAAAAATAATACATAATTAGTTGGTTGTTAGATTTCATAAACAACAAAAATGCAGTTAAGTAAAAAAAAAATCAAGCTTATGATACACATAAAGCCTGATTTTTTTGTTTTTTTGAATGGTGCACTTTTTATACATGTATTCTTGTTCTGGTGTTTGAATTCAATAATATTTTTTTCTGAATTACACCGCTAGAAATTTACATTTGCAGAGCTACAGATAAAGGGGGTATTTTGGACTTCAGATTCAAATATTTCATTAATACTTAAACAAACTTTGTATTGTTGGTACTCATTGGAATCTTCGAATGAGTACCCACATGGGGTTTCAATGAGAAATAACAATTTCAGAATGATGATACCCCCCCCCCCCTCTAACTGTAGCTCTGCGATTGTCCAAAATTGTCAAGTTCAACCACACAACTATTAAAGAACGATTTTGTACGTTTAGAAATAAAGAAACATTTGCATTTTTCAGACCACAAAAACCTGCACAACATAATCAATTGAGGTTAGTCAGACTTTCTGCGATATGTTACATGGGGTTGCACATTAAACAGTTCTAATGACTCTACACTAGCTGTTTCTACATCGACTTCTACAATTGAACCCCTTTCTGCTAGTTCAATGTTTTCATTTGCTGATAGTCTTCTGATTTTTTTTCTCCTGCAGAGGAACACTATCACACAGATAATTATGACAGCAATGACACATGCTGGAATAGCAATATAGGTGATATCTAAAAGAGGAGAGAAAAAAAATTAGTTAACTTCTCTCTTATCTTTGTTTCATCTACGAAGGGTTTTTGTTTTTTTTTTTTTTTGTTGTTGTTGCAGAAGAACGTTTGTTACTATGTTAAGCTCACACAAATCAAATCAGGTTTTATATTTTTCAATTCATCCTGATGGTCCCTTCTTTACTAAGATGATTATCATTTAATTGATTTACTGTTAAATATAGAATTTAAAAAATGGGACCGACTTTAAAATAAGCTGGAAATCTTCTTAAAAATAATAAGAAATAAATGATAATACAACTAATGCATTTCTACCATCTCTGTTTCTACTGTAGACAGTTTTGAGTACTTTGTTGTTTTAAAAAGGCGACAAAAGGTTATACAAACACTTGATAAAAGCAACAGACACACTGGTATAAGCATCATCATTGCAATATAATATTTGTTTACTTTACCTTCAGATGATGGGCCGTTCTCCTGATCTGGGGAGAGTCCATGTGCTTTCGTGCTCACGTCGGATTATTCCAGTTTTATACACGAGTGTTTGCGCCCAACATGACCTTAGTAGTCGACGGGCCGTAAAGCATTATTCATTCATTCATTCATTCATTTACCTTCAGATGATGAAAGATTAGAAGTTTTAAATGTTATATTGAAATAAGTTACATTCCACCAATCAGCATAAGTTGTTACATTTATATCAAATAAGATAGTCGTAGAAGAATTTCTGATCAAATTGCTTGTTGTAGCAGTTGGTTTAAAAGTAGTAGTAGTAGTTGTAGCAGTAGTAGTAGTAGCATTAGTAGAAGTAGCATCAGTAGTAGTATTTGTGAATAGAAGTAATATTTTAGAAGAGGTAGTAGCATCACTTCTTGTAGTATCTAAAATTGTATTAATTTAATTAGATTTAAATGATAACATGTTAGTAATATTTAGTCAAATTTACTTAATAAACCTATTGCAGATCAAAACATTCTAGACTTTGAAAAGAAAGAAAGAAAGAAAAAGTGGATGATGCCCTTCTGAGGACATCATAAGTTTTCTAAGATTAATCTATTCTTTGATGGAAGACACAAAAGAGTGTGGGACAGTTAGACAGACTGTAGAACAGATAAACATTACCCTCATTACCCTCTGTACTTACCTATATAAAAAATATCTCGAACTGTAGTTTCAATTGGGTTGTCAGTGGTGATGCTATTAAATTGAGTTGATGATTGATGTGGTAATCCATCCATGGTGGTAGTATGGGTCCATTCTTTCTTAGTGCCAGTAGATTTTTTAATATGACGAGTGTAGTCTTTGCTTGATGACTATAAAAAGAAGAAAAAAAATCTATTTACTTCTACTAACTTAATGTGAGCAAACTCTGATATTTTTTTAAAAAAGAAATAAACACAAGTTAAAAGCACCAATAAACTTATTTTTGACTAAGAAACCTTCTATATAGCTCGAGTAAGCTTGGTAAATATCATTATACAGTCGAATCATGCTTAGAAAGCATCTGTATTTAACAAGCAACCTATCTTAAGCAAGCAAGTACTTCTTGAGGTATGGTAGACATTACCTTAAAAAAAATTAGATTTTTTGATGTCTTTGACTATCATATATCATATTCGAAATGAGTTGTTTACAAAAAGGTATTGTAATGTATTTAAATCATGTTATTGTAGTTATATTTGAAAAGGGAAAAATGGGCCGAGTTTACTAGTCACCTGTTTTTAGTGCATGTTTAAGACTGTTTAATACTCACATCACAATTCATAGGGAATCCCTCAACAAGTATTTGAGGGTCTCCAAATGTAAGAATCCTGTCGCAAATGTCCTCACACCCCAAGCAGAAGTTTATTTCAACTCGGATGAGATCAACCATTTTCCTCAGGTCCAAAGTAGAGCTATCAAACATACGCCCAACCATCACAATTTTGGCGGATAAGGGCCTCTCCACCATGTCACCCCTAACCTCATCAATTTTAAGAATACTTTCCCCTCGCACCAGGCTTGGTAAAAATGTGAGCATAAGGAAAATCTTTGTTCTTTGTTCCATTTTTTTCAATTTAGGTCACGCCCGATTCGATAATTTAGTGGTAAGTGTAAGATTTGCACAAGCGTAATTAATACAATATATAGACTGGAAACTTGTAATAATTGAATTATACGCAATGTACTTTTTCAGTTCAGTTCGTTGTGTTACAATTGTGTTACTCAATATTTAGATTGATAATAATTAAAGATATTTTCAGTTATCCGGTTGTGATTGAATCTTGTTATACATGAGCAGTTCAAACTTATATTATCCAATGAAAACGTCCCATGTCAGCATCCTATCCGTTTTCAATTATTTGAATATTTAAATTTGTTTCTTATAAATAGCTTCGATAACATAGGTGCTGTCCACTTTATTTCTCGTTGGAATTGTTCAATTATCTTAAAAACGCAAAAACTTTGTGCTTTCTCTTATTTTTTTCTAGAATTCTTGAATACTTTTGGTTTATATTTATATAAATATGACAACAGTATTTAACGAAAGCTGTGACACCAATAATGCATTGGTTCAAGCAAGAGCAAGATTTGGCAGATCGAAAGAAGTCTGCACAAAGGGTTTGTGTATGTGCATATTTGTAATAAAAGCAAGGCATTTAGGGATGGTAAATTCCATCCTGAATTATGCAAAAGTGTGACGCTGGGTGAGGATGAGGTGTACACTCTATTAAAACTTTTGGAGAAGACGGACGAATATTCCCAACGCCTTCGGAATGAAATTGGAATTTCATTAAAGCCCGAGGTAAGAAAATAAAACTATTATTCTTTATTTCAATTTTAATATCAAATCTATAGCACTAAATTTGATTACATTAATTTCATGACTCTTTACTTGCAGATGCAAAAACAGCCTGAGGAGAATTTCATGGTGGATGTAATGGTAAGAGTTTTTATCATTCCACATATTTGGTTAATTGATTCAAGTAATGGTTATGTATATATATGTCACATTCAACAACATAGGACAGATTTGAGTTTCTCTCAAGTATTATCTGGAAAGATGAGATAAGTCTAAACCGTCTAAGCTCATTATTCTCACTAAAAAGATGAATATATTAACATTATCAAATGAATCACATATCTTGTTTTTAACATTTTTTTACACTTGTAGAATGACCAATTACCAGGTCCCTCAGGCTCAGGAAACAAGGGACCAAGAGAAAATGTGGAAGCATCATTGTCCAACCCACAGGTGCTGGACATTCCAGAGGAAGTAAGTCCTTTTATTTTCTTCTTATTTATTTTTTGTTTTCCTCGTTTCATACTAAAAATATACATCAGATATAATCTTATATTGTATATGTCAATTTTACTTTTATTTATTTCTATCAGATTGCTTCGACCTGGGTTGCGGAAATTTTAGTAAGAGATTTTAAATAATATGAATAAATGATAAAATAATAAAATAATAATTCTATCTTGTTAAATAAATAATAAATTTTACGAAAATTAAGTAAGCTCACTTAATAAAGAAATAGCTTTAGCCATATCTAGCTTTCTTTTAATCTACAATAACTATCATTTGCAATTTACTATCACTATCATTGCTCACTTCTACAAATTGTAGGCTGATGATTTCTTTATGGGAGGGGAAGACGGATCAACAAGATACCTACGTGTTTTGGTAAAATTTATTTTTTTATGCAGTCAGACTGAAAGTAAAGTCTGACTTGCATATAGTGGTCGCCGGCAATCGGATCCTCACAACACCGAATTCGAATAAATCCATGAGCGTGAAAAAGTAAACCCATTCATGATTTTTAGCCCGCGAAAATAATATCAGACAGAATGCCAGCTACCTAGATTTTTGTGAACAATTCCGATTTCAAAGCCATATTTCCGTATTTCGAATTTGGACATCAAAATTCCGGGGAAAAATCGATTTTGAACGGCGCCGGAAAGTAAACACGAAATCGAAAGTAGTCAGCGACCGTTTTTTAAAGGGAATGCAATTAGGACAATCGTCTTTTGGAGTTACTTCCCTTATTCAGACAGGTTTATCGTTTAGTTTGAAATCCGGTGTAAGGGTTCTGCCAAGGTCGCGCGATTAGAACTAAAAAGTTGTAGACTGCGAATAAAAATGAAAAGGATGGTCCCTACGTCGCGCCGAATCTTGAAATACGACATCGACGAAAATCGGATTTCCGCGACGACCTGCCGTTTTGGCCTATTCCAAAATAAAAATCTTAATGGTACCCCGCACAGCGTTATGATAATCGGCGCTGTATTATCGGAAATCCAATAAATCGGGAACCATTCTATGTTTACATGTTTCTTTACGAAATAGATCAAGATCTAGGGCGATCAAAGACAATTTATAACCTTTTCGCCGGGTCTCCCGAAAAGAAGGCAAAAGTAAATATAGAAATAGATTCTAATGAACCCAGGCCGATTTCACAGGGACCACGTCCATATTACACAATTACCGGAAATCTGTCCCTCTGAAATTTTAGAAGACGAGCAAGTGACTTTTACCGATCTAAAAACCAAAGCGGGGTTTTCTCACCTACTTGCTTGACAGATATTACTGGCTTAAGTATGGATAGAAAACCAACGTTATGACATGTTCATTGTGAATAAAAAGAAGAGAATAGCAGAGTTAGATAGTTAACAATATCATGTTGATTTGTTGACTCCAGTGCAATTTTTGGGGTGGTTTTATGTCTGTAGTTATTTGCTGTTAACGCGGCATGAGTAATAGCCATCACAGGAGCTATCCCTATTATCAAGGTGGATGACGATGGAAGATATAAGAATTAAGCCCCTATTATTTTTATATTATTTTTCTGACCTTGTAGTAAAGCATTGGCCTTCCAAGCAGTGCTCTTTTCATCAAAAGCAAGGGCTTTAAGCATGAATAAGGCAATATTTTGGAATGAAAGGTCAGAATAGAAGGCCAAAGATCTGAAGTGTAGATTTTAGCCTTAAATTTCAGAGAATTTGTTAAAATTGAAATATTTTAATATTCAAATATTGTTCCGTCCTGACTGCATTCAGGCCTTTCAGGCCTTTGATTCTATTTTCATTTTTCTACATATTTTTTTCTATGAAATGAAGTGCTAAATGAACGATTTTTAGCTCACCTGAGAACGAAGTGCTCAAGGTGAGCTATTGTGGTTAGGTGGATGTCCGTCGTCCGTCGTGCGTCGTCAACATTTGCCTTGTATGCACTCTAGAGGCCACATTTTTGGCCCGATCAACCTGAAATTTGGTCAGAATGATTGTCTTGATTAAATCTCGGACGAGTTCGAAATTGGGTCAACTGGGGTCAAAAACTAGGTCACAAGGTCAACTCTTAGAAAAACCTTGTATGCACTCTAGAGGCCACATTTTTTTCCCAATCAAACTGGAATTTGGTCAGAATGATTGTCTTAATAAAATCTCGGACGGGTTTGAAATTGGGTCAACTGGGGTCAAAAACCTAGGTCACGGGGTCAAATCTTAGAAAAACCTTGTATGCACTGTAGAGGCCACATTTTTTGCCTGATCAACCTGAAATTTGGTCAGAATGATTGTCTTGATTAAATCTCGGATGAGTTCGAACTTGGGTCAACTGAGGTCAAAAACTAGGTCACGGGGTCAAATCTTAGAAAATACTTGTATGCACTCTAGATGCCACATTTTTTGCCCAATCAAACTGGAATTTGGTTAGAATGATTGTCTTGATAAAATCTCGGACGAGTTCAAAATTGGGTCAACTGGGGTCAAAAATTAGGTCACGGGGTCAATTCTTAGAAAAACCTTATATGCACTCTAGAGTTCACATTTTTGGCCCTATCAACCTGAAAATTTGGTCAGAATGATTGTCTTGATTAAATCTTGAACAAATTCGAAATTGGGTCAACTTGGGACAAAAACTAGGTGACGGGGTCAAATCTTAGAAAAACCTTGTATGCACTCTAGAGGCCACATTTTTGGCCCGATCAACCTGAAATTTGGTCAGAATGATTGTCTTGATAAAATCTTGGACGAGTTCAAAATTTGGTCAACTGGGGTCAAAAACTAGGTCACTTGTCAAATATAAGAAAAACCTTGTATGCACTCTAGAGGCCACATTTTTGACCCAATCAACCTGAAATTTGGTCAGAATGATTGTCTAAATAAAATCTTGGACGAGTTCGAAATTGGGTCAACTTGGGCCACAAACTAGGTCATGGGGTCAAATATAAGAAAAACCTTTTAGAAGCCACATTTTCGGCCAGGTCAACCTGAAAATTGGTCAGAATTATTGTCATGATGAAATCTCGGACATGTTAGAAATCGGGTCAACTGGGGTCAAAAACTAGGTCACGGGGTCAAATCTTAGAAAAACCTTGGAAGCACTCTAGAGGCCACATTTTTGGCCCAATCAACCTGGAATTTGGTCAGAATAATTGTCTTAATAAAATCTTGGACATGTTCAAAATTGGGTCAACTGGGGCCACAAACTAGGTCATTGGGTCAAATATAAGAAAAACCTTGTAGAGGCCACATTTTCGACCAGATCAACCTGAAATTTGGTCAGAATGATTGTCATGATGAAATCTCAGACATGTTCGAAATTTGGTCAACTGGGGTCAAAAACTAGGTCACGGGGTCAAATCTTAGAACAACCTTGTATGCACGCTAGAGGCCACATTTTTTGCCTGATCAACCTGAAACTTGGTCGGAATGATTGTCTTGTTGAAATCTTGGATGAGGTCAAAATTGAGTCAACTGGGGTCAAATACTAGATCACTGGGTCAAATCCTAGAAAAACCTTATATTAAGGCTAGAGGCCACATTTTTTGCCAGAGCATCTTGAAATTCGGCAAAATTGATTGAATTGATGCAATTTGGGATGACTTTGAAATTGGGTCAAATGGGGCCACAAACTAGGTCATGGGGTCAAATATAAGAAAAACCTTGTAAAGGCCACATTTTCGGCCAGATCAACCTGAAATTTGGTCAGAATGATTGTCATGATGAACTCTCGGACATGTTCGAAATTGGGTCAACTGAGGTCAAAAACTAGGTCACTGGGTCAAATCATAGAAAAAACTTGTAAGTTGACCTGAAAATTGTAAAAAAAGGATTCTCAATGTTTATAGAAGCAGCAGCATTATTTAGCTAAGTGTCAATTAATCATCATTCTCTTTCTAATCCTGCTTTTGAAAATTTAAGAAAGTTCATTCGGGTGAGCGATTTAGGGCCAATATGGCCCTCTTGTTATGTTACATGCCAAAGTTACCTTACATGTTAAAGAATATGAAGAATTTTTTTTTTTTTGTGCAACAAACTATGAACTTTTTTCATTTACATTCGAACCTATTAATTTCCATTTCAAATTAATGTAGTCTATGAAAACAACATTTAATACTATATTTTTTTCTCTTACAGACTCCCAATCACGAATAAGAGAGAGAATATGAGAACAGAGTACAAATAAAAGTGGAGGGGGGTGGGTGGCAGAATAAGTGTACAGTAGGATGATATAGAAAAAAACGAAAGACATAATTATGTATATAATGGGATTTTATTTTATACTTTTATACATATATATATATATATATATATATATATATATATATATATATATATATATATATATATATATATATATATATATGAATATATACTTTTACTCAAATATATTACTTTAAGATTAATCTTCTTTTATTTAATTCAGAACCTTTATCCGTTCTTAATTTTTCAGGAGTGACCTCTTGAAATACACCCTTCATAGCTGTCAAAACTGTTTTTGCATTTTTGTTTTTGAGTGGTCTTACCCATGCATACCGAGAAAAAATATCTAAAACACAAAGTAAATAATTTATTCCATCATTTTCTTTTGACAGATTCCCAACAGACATCAAATCAGCATCAAACTGTTCATGAATGGAAGATACCCGAACCTGTGGTGTTCTGAATCTATGCCGCACTTGTTTTTGTATTGAATATGAATCTTGTTTGTTCAACCACTTTTGAATAAATTATATTGTAAATATATTTGGATATGTCTTGTTCAATATTTTAAAGAGTTTTCTAGCTCCACTGAATGAACCATTGTTTGACACATCAAAATAAGTTCGTTTCAAAATTGCTTCCTTTTCTTCATCATTCATATTCACAGCTTATTAGCTTCTAGAATAAAGATGCATCAAAATCATATTGTATCTGTCCCCCCCCCCCCTTTTTGTTTAAATAAAGAATGAGAAAGAGCTAGGGAATGATATAGGACTAACCCCACCACACAGTTTAAATGAGAGAGAATACACTTTAATAATAATGAAAACAATGAAGTACAAATATATCATTAACCATTTCATTATATAATTATGTTTTGAAACGTTATGGCACCACTTAAAAGACATGGAAAAACATAGTAGAAAATGAAGAAAAGTGTTGTCAACAATTTCTTCATTTTTTAAAAATGTTTTACATATATGATCACAAAGTTATATATTAATTTCAAATTAGCACTTAAGCTTATATTGTGTCAGTTGTGTCAATAAGTGTCCTAGGTTCGATTCCCAACGGAGGTACTTATCCTTTCAAAATATTTGTCCCCCCCATCGATGAGTTTATGATCATAGGCATATGTGTCATAGCATCCGAATGCTAGAAAAAGGGTGTGTAGCTGAATGCTAAAAGAGGATGTAATGGTATTATTTGTGTGAGAAATACCAGGAATCTATTGTTAGGTGCTCCAACCATCATATGACTCAAAGATTGTTAAAAGCGATGTAAAACCCGGTGCAAGCATACAAACAAACGATAAGTAAAACCAGTTTAACAACAGAGAAAATGATTATACTTTTTAATAAGAACAAGTTAAGATTATCATCTTTTAATAAATATTTTATTTAGAAAAATATGAAAGGATAAAATTGATCATTTCAACTATGATCACAATTCACCAATTATAGTTATTAAATACAAAAAGTTAATTTATCCATTTTGTAAAAGTCTTCTCATTTTTTTTTTTTATTTTTTCCTCCCAATTGGGAGTTTTCATTGTCTGTAGCCAGTCATTACAAAAAAACTTTTGTTTTTGTAAGTTAATTATTGTGGATGGTATATCCAGCTGATTCATGAAATCCAACCAAACAGATAAAATCAAGTTTTCATCGATTTTGTCAAAGAGATATGTAAAATACATATCCAATAAATCATGTTCCTCATACATTATACATGGGTGTTGAATTTGTGATGGGTGATCAACCTCACACCCATAGCATTGTTCTGTTACTACAGTTGGTAAATCTTCTGATAAGGCTTTGCCATATGAAAAGTCAAAGTAGGATTCCATCAAAGAATTTGTTGAGAAGACATGGTACTTCGTCAAAAATATTTTATGTCCAGCAAAAGAATAAACGAATTATTTTGCCACAGTTGATTGTCCACTTGTACCACTGTTATTTGAAAATGATGTCTGTCCACTACTTCCAAATCTAAATGATGTTGAATTATTATTTCCAAAAATGTTTGGTAACCAATTTTGATTTCCAGTACCCCAAACAAGTGATGTGTGTTTTGGAAAAGGAGATAAAACAGTGTCCATCCGCTGATTGGTTTCTAGCTTAAATACGTCTCCAATATCGTCAAAGCCCATCATTTCTAAAAATACACATCCAGGTGACCATTTTTTGTGCTCCTTAATCGCGGAATCAGTTGGTTTCCATTCGGAAAAGCAAAGTCCACAAAAAAAAAACACTGAACAATATCTCCTCTCCCTACATAAAAAATCCAGATTTTGCCAGTTTTTCTTTGTTGGGTCTGATTTGAAATGACCAAGTTTGAAAGGTCTCTAACCGATCCTTGTAAAATATATAAGATGGGTAACAAAAGTCAGCAGAGGAAGATGTGTCCATATCCATCATAGTTGATTTGCTTATACACAATTTAAAATCATTCCTTCAATGATGCTCGCTAGTAACTGAATACTTTCTTTTAAATCACTAAGTATTAAAAAATGTTCTAAGTCTACATAAACCATTTCACTCTTTTTTTGTAAAACTATCACAGGTTTTGATCTAGAGTTTTTAATAGTTAATGTTAAAACTTCTGTTAGCCTACAAATAATGAGGTTTTCCTTTTGAAACCACATTACATTCTCAAACCCTCTATCTTTATTTATATTTCTTCAATGTCCATAATAATAGTTAAATCCCCGCTTCCAAGAAGAGAGAGGTATACCTGTCTTCCCATTCCATCCTTCTGACTGTCCATGAAATGTAAAATCCCTTCACAATTTTCTCGGTAACTATGGATCACCGCAACGTGAAACCTAGTATGGATTATTAGATATGGGTCACATACATTGCTTTCATAATTCAGGCATGTCGCATATCTACTTCCTGCTTCACGACTTGGAATATTTTAGACATAACAACGTGCCTGAGACAAAAATACGACGAAAATGTATGATATTGGAACATTAACGTTTTTTAGATTGCACTTTTAATGTATTGAATGTGTTATTGCAAACAAGCATCACGCAAAAAAAGCATTTTGTAAATATTCAATGACACATATAGAGTCTAAAGTCTATCTTTATGCTTTGTCGGCGGCGGACGTTGTAGGCTTTGGTAATTTTGGTCCCAAACAAAGTTCCCTGAACCTGGATAGTCTACATAAAGCGTCAACTCCAGTAAAAGCGCAGTTTATTCCACAGTTTGATTATCTATTTTTCCCCCTCAATTCACGGTGCAGAACTTGAAGGCTGGATTTTAAAAGCACTCTTACATCCAGGAGTTCTTCAAATGCCTCTACGTCATTTAAGCTTACTGGCCTATCCATAGAGACTCCCGCTAACTCACACAATTTAGTTGCCAACTGCTTTTGTTCCATGCGATTCTTTATACACAAACCCTTATAATAATTTTCTGGTACTTTTTCGTGTTCTAAAATTATATCAAGATTGCTTTTACCATTTCGATTTTTGGTAATCTCTTTCCGTTCGTCCCGACTGCAACCTGCAACGTTGTTATTTTGCCCAGCTTACTCCAATCCCACTCCCCATACACATTTCGGCATATTTTTCGATCGTTGCAATCGATTTTATAAGCTGAATGGAATTTTTCCCCTTTTATTTTGGTGATTCGCCTCCTTTAGGTAAGTCTATTAATCCAACCAATATAAGAAAACTATTGTCAATCGAAAGTCCTTCATTACTATTGAGTACTTTTTCTATGTGTTCCATGACTGCACATCAAATTGATCCCAGGCCTGGAGGGGTACGAAAATGGGATCGTGAAATAAACTACGTCCCAAATCGTTCCAAGCTAGGTCTGAACGATCCTGACCTTACACTTCGTCAAACATGGCGTGAAGTCCGTTTTGTGAGTCAAAGAGTGTTTCCCCATGATGCTTTTAATCTTAATCTCGTAAGTTCTATCTACAGCACCATTTTTCGCATAGGTCCTCTCGTCTTTTTTCTGATTTGATATTGTAGTCCAGAGGGTCCTGGTTGGGGTTCATCTATCGTCTCTTTTTCTGGCAATTGTGACTGCGTCAGTTTTAAGAGTTTACCATAACTTCGAGTATTGATCCAAAAGCATCTATTTTTCTGAAGACTAAAATAAGAATAAAAAATATACGTCTGCTACCCTTCTTTTGTACTCGATGATCAGCCTCGTTTTGCAATATATTCTTCTTTTAGTACTAAATTTAGCAGTTTACAGATTGGTCAAGATGAATATGTTTTTTACGTCACCTGAGCACGAAGTGCTCATGTGAGCTATTGTGATCACCGTTCGTCCGGAGTCCGTCCGTCGGTCGTCGTCCGTCAACAATTTCTTTCAACGACATCTCCTCCTAAACTACTTGGCCAATTAACACCATATTTGTGGCCTCTAGAGTGTAAACAAGAAAATTGTCTTTAAGGCCCCTTTACCCGTGATATGGCATGGATCCTTTCCATTTCAATTGGGTTCATCCTTGTGACTTGTCCAACAATCTGACAAGGTCTTATGAAGATTTGGCCATATTTACGTCTTCTAAATTATAAACAAGATAATTGTCATTAATGCCCCTTTTCCTGTGATATTGCATGGATCCTTCCAATTTTCAAAAGGGTTCATCCTTGTGACCTGGCCAACGTTCTGACCAAGTTTCATGAAGATTGAGGCTAGGAAACATAGAGATTTTGATTGAATGAAATTATTTTTACAATTTTGGTAGAGCGTCACCCAAAGAACATCCCTACCATGTTTCAGCTTAATAAGCCCCGTGGTTAAGGAAGAGTAGAAGTTTTTCTAAGATTTTCAGCAATTTTCGTCCATTTTTTAGCCTTTCTGTTACCATGCAAATCAGAGTTTTTGATTGAATGAAATTATTTCAACTACTAATGAAGAACTTCACAGAAGAAACATCCCTGCCAAGTTTCAGCTTGATTTGCCGTGTGGTTTAGGGAAGAGCAGAAGTTTTTCTAAGATTTTCAGCCATTTTCGGCCAATTTTCAACCTTTTCATTACCATGGAAACCAGAGTTTATGATAAAATTGAATTATTTTAAACAAATTTTGAAGAGCTTCACCCAAGAAACATCTCTGCCAAGTTTCAGCTTGATTGGCCTTGTGGTTTAGGAGGAGTAGTTTTTTCTAAGATTTTCAGCCATTTTTGGCCATTTTTCAACCATTTCGTTACCATGGAAACCAGAGTTTTTGATGAAATTAAATTCTTTTAACAACTTTTGAAGAGCTTCACGCAATAAACATCTGCCAAGTTTCAGCTTGATTGGCCTTGTGGTTTAGGAAAAGAAGATTGTTTTCTAAAATTTGCAGCCATTTTCGGCCATTTTTCAACCTTTCTGTTACCATGGAAACCAGGGTTTTTGATGAAATTGAATTCCTTTTAAAACTTTTGAAGAGCTTCACCCAAGGAATATCTCTGCCAAGTTTCAGCTTTATTGGCCTTGTTGTTTAGGAAGAGAAGAGTTTTTTCTAAGATTTTCGGCCATTTTCAGTCATTTTTTTACCTTTCCGTTACCATGGAAACCAGAGTCTTTGATGAAACTAGAACTGTCGCAGAGCGGACTTATACCCCCCACGACACTTTGTCAAAATGCAGGTGCTATAAGTGCAGGACTTGTTTGTAACAGATATTGAGGTCATATGCAGCATTTGCATGAAGTTTCATGGTTCTATGTCGCTTGGTTTTTGAGTTAGAGTCAGGAAACAAAAATTGACTTTGACCTTGACCTATGTGACCCAAAATCAATAGGGCACTTCCTTGGGTCATAAGCAACAATTGCCTTAAGTTTCATGATTGAGGGTCGCTTGGTTCTCGAGTTAGAGTCCGGAAACGAAAATTGAACAAAGTCTCACTGATATATATGTGAAAGGCCGGTTCTACGATATATAATCTATTTTTTAAGCTCAAACGGTGTTTAGACCGCAAAAAATGAATATCCCCCGACAATACTACAATAAAAGTATATTGCAGTATTCGGGGTTTGTTTATATCGTAGAAAAAATAACTATTCGATGTGTATTTTATTCATTCTTGCAATCTCACACTAATACACTAATTAGATTAATAAATTACAAGTTATTTACACATAACACTTTAAAATCATAGTAAACACTATAAGTGTTGATAAGAATACTTTGCATAATCATACAGATAAAGATACTATGGTATGTTTGTTTAGACCCACATCACTCCGCTGATATGAGTTGGATATCATAATACATTTGTTTACAGTCCAAAGTCCAAAACCATGGGTGGTTTTATAAACACCATTTGATTTGTCCATTTTAAGCAGTCCAATATTGCCTCCCGTTTACAAATGTATGCTCTCTATCCTGAAATATAGAAAACAAAATATCTTTAAAAAACACATTAAACTGACAACTTTTTTCACAGTGTAAAAACTGAAGAGAATTGAATAAATCTTCAAACAATGATACAGAACAATAAGAAGTTAATAATCATAACCTCATCTTTAGTATTTTAAGTTATTGCTCTTTATTTCTTGTTTAATAATTTAAAGATAACGTACCCAGTCCTTTTTCTAAATCGGCATCTTCATCTTCACCATGTTGGGGTACCCACTTCGCCATTTCACTGTCTGATACATTTGGGGTATCGTGTTGGTCATGGTATATCCAATCCGCTGCGACACTAAATTTAATTTCTGGCCTTGTAATATCCATCTTCATAACCTTGACTTCTTTGCCCATAATCTTGATTTCGAGAGCCACACTAAGCCTCGCCTTCAAACTGTTCCCCTGTCGACTTTCAAGATGGTTTTCTAGTCTCTTGCGATGTAATAAGATTTGACTCATGGACAATTCACAGAGAATGAGTCGAGGATAATTCGAAAGAATAGTCGCTAATGTCATATATCTTAGAACTGTGGTATAAGCCACTTGTAGATCACCACTCCTGACATATTCCGCCATTGTTTTCCTTTTTGCCTGTAATCTTGAGTTTAATTCTAGATACAAAAGTCCACGTGAAAACTGCACGAAAATGGTTAGAACTTGCAGTTTGGCTTCTGTTTCAACTATCATCACGTGTTTTTTTAACAAATCCTCATCGCTGAAATTAACATAATTCGTAGGAAAGTCAATGTTAATATTATCCATTTTTAAGCCACTACACTCTTCATTTTCAATTAATGAAACTCTTTTCATAATCTGTGGTAAAATATATTCTCTAAATGCTTCGTCTTCTGTATTTTTTTTGGCAGACTTTTTTCTCTCCTGTTTTTCACCCAATGTTTCTGTAAGTTTATTCAAGCACCCCTGAAAAGATTGCCATTCCCCGTCTGTTAAGCCATTCAAAGCGACAGCAAGTGCATCTTCACTAAATTTAGATAAATCTTTTAACTGAGAAGCCATTTCTTTCTGTTTATGAGAGGAAAGAGTGGGAGTTGTCTAACTTCCGGAAAGCAGCACACGTGATACCTACCCAATATGCAGTCAACATCCGTTAGATAACAAATATCAACTTTCGATTTGTTATCTCACAACATAGTGGCCCATTACACAATTAGGCTATGGTTCCCTACTTTACTTTTGGTATAAAAGATGTTTGATTTCATGTGTACTTTCGATTTTAAATTTTTTTTAATATACTATGTTATTATAATTTAGGTTAATATAAAATGCACATTCTTGTAAAATTTCAACATTGTAGGTCTACCGGAAGTGAAGCAAAAAAATATTAACTTTCATATTTTGGTGGTGGGTCATTTACTATTGTAATTTTATTAAATAAAATCAAGCATTTTCTATCTTTTTTTTCATTTCACTCTTTGCTTGAGCCTTACATTCCTCAATAAGTTTCTTTTTCTCTGTTTCACTCAATCCTGTTTGTTGTGAATGTATATTTTCTTTCAGATGATTATATTTATCTAATTCATCCAATACAAGCTTAAATTCATTTTCAGATATCTGTCCATCTGTCAAAGCCTTAGAAATCAAATCCTTTATACTATTCAACTTACTCTCAGCAATAGTTTTAATCTCATAATGTTTCTGTGCTTTTGATGTTAATTTACGTCTCGCCAACTTCACACAAACACCCAAACTTCCGCACACAATAGCAGCAATCTCCAACGGTAGCATTATTGGAACAGCTAAACCAACACCGGGTAAATAACAGACACTGATATTAATCCACTGTCAACACCATCTGTTATATTAATTCCACGCTTGTATTTCTTGTATAATGATTTCCTTCCATCTTTTTCACTAATTAAAGTCTTCTCTATCTCTGAAATTTTCTGTAATCTATAATTCTGCCCATCTTCAACTGGCAAGGCAGGGTATAGCGGTGCTGTTGGTTGTTTCATTTTTTATTAGTAAAGACAAAAAAAATTAAAACAATTCAATTAACAATGAAGCAACTGTATTCTCTGTTGTTGCGTTTCCCGTCTTACATACAAAATTAATAACACTCCCAGGTTTAACAATAAAAGGTGTATCAAAATTATCATGCTTCCTTGGTGTGGTGTGAAGTGTTATTTCACAACCTGGCAATATTTTTTCATTTACAGAATGAATGAATGAATATTGTTTTACGGCCCGTCGACTACTAAGGTCATGTTGGGCGCAAACACTCATGTATAAAAAAGTGAGTATTCATTGTATGAAATCATAAGTAAACAATATTTCAAAACAATTTCAATGTAAACATATAAAAATCCAAAAGAATTTCAAATGTATAAGAAAGAATAGCCAAAAGAGCCATTGAAACCGGTAAAATTTAATAGAACCATTTTAAAAATTAAGAAGAAAACATAATTAATAGTACCTAAAAGTACCGAAACGGGGTAAATAGAACCTAAAAATCAGATTTTACTATATAAATGAATCGCCTTGAGAAAGTCAAAAATTAGTTCAATTTTAATATTGTCAAACAACTGCCTCATACTATCAACTTTAAAATACCTGTCTCTTATTAAAGAAAAATCAATGCAATCAATAAAAATATGTTTGACAGTAAGAGGAGTGTTGCATGGAATGCACATTGGCATCTCTTCTCCTTTTAAAAGATGGGAGTGTGTAAGATAAGTATGGCCAATGCGTAGGCGAGTCAAAATCAGCTCTTCGCGACGGCTTGCCCTGTAACCAGGAATCCAATCGCCGAGGTCTGGTCGAACAGAGAATAACTTATTATTCTGGTTGGCTGGATCAGTCCAACAGTTCCTCCAGACATCATGAATAAAACTGTGAATAAGGGGCTTAAAATCAGTAAAAGGTACTTCAAAGGGTAAAATTTCAAGTGATAATGAATCCTTGGCAGCTTTATCTGCCTCTTCATTACCACGAATACCAATATGGCTTGGAAGCCAACAGAAAACGAGATCAACATCATTAAGCTTAGCTATTTTATCAAGTAGCCTTACAATAAGGGGATTGTCAGTTTTTTCGTGCTCAATCGCTTGCATGCTTGACATAGAGTCAGTAAAAATGATGTAGCGAGAGAGACGTTCTGCGATAATATGATCGAGTGCGAGATCAATGGCCTTAAGCTCGGCTGAAAAAATAGAAGAGTTATTGGGAAGGCGGAATTGATATTTTTCGCCATCTAAAATAGTGGCTGAAGCAACTTTTTCGCCATCTTTTGAACCGTCAGTGTATATTTCTTCGTAAGATGTGTATTTTTCTTTGACTTCCAAGAATTTGGTTTTAAAAATAGATGGATCTGTTGTATCCTTTTTGCTTGAAGCAAGATCATAAAGAAACGTGGGACTTTTATATGTCCACAAAGGAACATCAGGAACAATATGTTCTGCCACGTCCTCTAGGTCAAAATCTAGAGAGCTTACATCGGCTTCACAGCGCAAACTAAAAGGAAGTATTGGGTTCTTTTTCTTTTCAAAAGCCTCTCTATATTTAGGTTCAAAAACAACTTTATGAGTAGGATTATCGGGATTGGATTTAAGTTTTAAATAATATTGCATGGAAAGCTTTTTCCTGCGTAAATTTAAGGAAGGCTCATTTGCTTCTGTATAAACACTGTTAATTGGTGATGTTCTAAATGCACCCAACGCCAAGCGCAAACCCTGATTATGAATAGTATCAAGTTTACGAAGGTAAGAAGGGCGCGCAGAACCATAAACAACACAGCCATAATCTAGCTTTGATCTAACAAGTGCCCTATATAGGCGCAATAGAACCTTTTTATCGGCTCCCCAATCCATACTGGATACAACACGTAAAAGGTTAAGTGCCTTTTGGCATTTATTTTTCAAATTATCAATATGTGGAATAAACGAAAGCTTAGAGTCAAATAAAAGTCCTAAGAACTTAAATTCCTTGACAACTTCAATCGGTACCCCGTCCAACTTTAAATCTGGATCAAGGTGCATTTTCCTCGATTGGCAATAATGCATACATTTAGTTTTAGTCTTCGAAAACTTGAAGCCGTTTTCATTTGACCATTTTGAAAGATTGTTCAAGACTTGTTGCAATTGTCTTTCAATTGTATGCATATGTTTTGATCTGTAGCAGATACGAAAGTCGTCAACGTAGAGAAAACATTCCACACCAGGGCAAACGGTTTTAACGATGTTGTTTATTTTGACACTAAACAGTGTCACCGATAAAATACTCCCCTGGGGAACACCCATTTCTTGTTCATGGGGATCAGATAAAGTATCTCCAACACGGACTCTAAACTGACGTTCATCCAAAAAAGCTGAGATGAAAAAGGCAAGGCGACCTCGTATACCGAAATCATAGAGGTCGTTCATAATTCCATACTTCCAAGTGGTATCATAAGCACTTTCGAGATCGAAAAAGACAGAAACAACGTGTTCCTTCTTTATAAAGGCTTCTCGAATAAATGTCTCGAAGCGAACAAGATGATCAAGAGTGCTTCTCTGTTTACGAAAGCCACTTTGGACTTCCGTAATAAGGTGGTTCTTTTCAAGAAACCAGACAAGACGATCATTGACCATTCTTTCCATGGTTTTACAGATGCAACTAGTTAAAGCAATAGGGCGGTAATTTGAAGGGTTTGTGGAATCTTTACCTGGTTTAGGTATTGGAATAACGATGGCTTCCCGCCAAGAGGCTGGAATGCTTCCCGTCTTCCATACTTGATTATAAATCTGAAGTAAGCAATGAAGGGAACGAGATGGCAAACGTTTGAGGAATTGATAATGAATAGCATCTGATCCGACAGCAGTGTCGTGACACTTTTTTAAAGTTTTTTTCAATTCCTTAACGGAAAAAGTCTCTATTATAGTGTTCCAGATTTCTGTAACTGAAATTAAGTTTAGACTTTTCTTTTTCACCTTGAAACTTTTGAAACGCAGGTGAATAATTAGTAGAGGAAGATTTCTTGGCAAACGTGTCTGCCAAGACATTAGCAATGTCATGTTTTGAAGAAACTGTGTTATCGTCATCCGTTTTAAGATGACCGACATTAAGTGATGTATTCTTCCCACTAATTTTACGTATCATGTCCCAAGTCTTTTTGACAGATGATCTAGAATTTAATCTAGAGACATACTGTCTCCAAGACGAACGCTTACTTTGTTTAATAGTACGACGTGCTTTCGCACGTGCAATTTTAAATTTGTAAAGATTCTCCTTTGAAGGCCTTATGGCAAATGTTCCAAGAGCACGTTTTCTTTCAGCTACAGCCTTTTTGCAATCGTCATTGAACCATGGCTTGTTTGGTTTTCTTGGATCAGGCGATGTTTGTGGAATACTTTTTTCTGCAGCAGAATAAAGTAAAGTTGTAAACAGATCTGCAGAGTTTTCACAGTCATCAAAGGCTTCTGGATTTATAGACTTTTCGCAAGTGGTTTTAAACAGTTCCCAATTAGCCTTATGGAGTTTCCAACGCCTAGGGCGCTCCTGAACAGATGGTCCTAATTCGGAGATCTGAATAGGGAAATGGTCACTACCATGAGGTCGGAAAGAACTTTCCATGAAAAATCAGGAAAAATATCAGGACTGCAAATAGTCAAATCCAATGAAGAATAATTTCCTGTTGCAGGATGAAGATAAGTTTTAGATTTATCATTCAGTAAAATAAGATCATGCTTTGTTAAAAAATCCTCCACAGTACGACCCTTGTCGTCTGAATTGGAGCACCCCCATAACTTATGGTGAGAATTGAAATCTCCCATTAGCATAAAAGGTCTAGGTAGCTGATCGACGAGATGATCAAGTTTTCTGCCATCAATAGGGGGACTAGGAGGAAGATAAACAGAACATAATGTAATTGTTTTATTTAGCGAGACACTTACAGCCACTGCTTGCAAAGAAGTATCTAAATTGACATGACGGTGAGGGATATTATTATTTACAATAATTCCCACACCACCAGACGCTTTCTCGCGATCTGTAAAGTTAGTAAAATAGCAAGAGTGATATTTCAGAGAAAACTTATCTGTGTCTTTAAGAAACGTTTCTTGTATACATACTGCAGCTGGTTTTTGTTTGTTAACTAGAAGATTAAGTTCTTCAAAATTAGCCTTGATGCTGCGACAATTCCATTGTATAATGTTATTCGCCATTATGGAGGTTAGGGTTAAAATAAAACCACTTAATAATGGAAGTGAGAAACTACCCATTATTTAACTGCTGTTAGGTTTATTTTATTTGCACCTTGCCTTATTGCATCTGTTTGCTTTTGATTTGAATTAAGAGAGGTTGAAGGAGGCGGAGCAGGTTTCGAATCCGAAAGCTGGTGTACGTCCATATCCTCCTCGTCATCTGAATCGCTTAACTGTTGGAAGCGATTACCTGTTGAAACTGGAGGAGGAGAGACCTTCTCCAGATTAATGCGAGTCCGTCTCTGTTGAACAGACTCTGAGGGGTTTTTGCTTGAAGATTTATCTTTTGTAGACGGTTTATCCTTATTAACATTGACCTGAGAAGGACGAGTAACTGGTTTATTCTTTTCAGGATTGTTTGTTTTATTTTCTACTTCTTTGGTATTTGACACGTTAACATTAGGCTCTTCACAAGACATGATTTTATTGATTTTATCTCGGACGTCCGGAAACAATTCAGAAAGAATTTTTAACAGACGGTCGCAAGAACTGCACTCTTTTGGCTTTGGTGTCGATTCTGAAGTAGGTTTAGCTTTATTGGCATAGGAAGTGTCGCTTTTAAGTAATTCTTCCCTAGACTCTACAATTTTCCTTGCCTCAAAGAAGGAAAGTGATTGCCTGTATTTTACGTTCAAAATCTCCTTTTCCTTTTTGAACTTTGGGCAGAGTCGTGAACTTGATGGATGATCCTGACCGCAATTAAAACATTTAAAGTCATTTTGACAAGTTTCTTCATCATGTTCATCAATATCACCTGTATATGAGCATTTCCTACATACTTTTGTTGTTCTACATTTATCTTCGTGATGCCCAAATCTCTGGCAATCAAAGCATCGCAGAGGATTTGGGACAAACACATCAACATGTACTATTTGAAAGCCAATTTTAATTTCCTTGGGCAATGTCGGTTCGTCGAAAGTCAAAATATACGTGTTAGTTCTAGTTGTTTTGCCATCTTTCTTAAATTCAACTCTTTTAACTTGTTTTACACCTTGAGATCTGAGATTTTGTTCAATTTCGTGTATCAAGCAGTTGTTTAATTCTTTGCATCGGATGACACCTTTGGACTGATTTAGTTTTTCATGGGCATAGACTTCTACTCTTTGGTTAAAAAATTTAGATGTTTTCAGTAAATTATCAGATTGAGCCTTTTTCGTTACTTCAATAAGGAGGGTTCCATTTTTTAAACTTTTGACAGACTTTGGCGTACCGACGATTGCTCTTATTTGTTTTTCTATAATGAATGGAGATAGTTCTGCGATTGGATTGTCTTCATCTAAACTTTCAATTATTAGGAATTTTGGGAAGGAAGGCATGCTTATATTCTCATCGTCCGAGTCCGAAAGGTATCGCTTGGTTTTCTTTTGTTGAGCCATGGTGTGTTTTAATTTTCATCGGCGATGCTCCAAACCACCCGCCCTCGGAGTCCTACAAGGGGACACCTAACCTGGGGAATTCCATCTCAGGAGAGGTGCCGGGGATACATCGCCGATATACTCGTGCAAAATGGCTAGATCAAGCAAAAATACGCCGATGAATATTTCAACCAAGCATGAAGTAGACATCAGACAGTAAAATTGTCGATCAAACACCAATTTTACCCGATTGGCCCATGAGCCACCGCCTTCTAAGGCGTAAGTGAAAACGTCATTTAGTGAAAACGGTGGTTTACAAAAACAATGAAAAGACAAGTCTTTTGGTTAAAGGCGCCCTAGGGCAAGGCATGACCAGCCGATTGATCGGGTCGGGCCCGCCCGACCTCCCGTTTATCCCAACTCAGGGCCAAAGTGGTGTGTTGCAAAAACAGGGCCTAGCCAATCCCTGAGGTCACTCAACCACCAGGATCCCGTCATCAGGCATTACGGGTCGCAGCCCACGGCAAACAGGCAGGTCCATTTGTTTGGGGTCTTACCATGTACTACATGGACAGCAGCCGACTATTTCTATCCCCCCGCCCAGCTGGGGGCTTTTCATTTACAGAAATCCCAACTGCCACTTCACCACTCTTTCTTTTACTCGCAAGACTTATTCCTAAAATCTAAATGTATTGTTAATGGCCATTTCCTTTACATTTTCTCGAAGTTCATTATGCCTATCTACCTGTGTATTTATTTCTTGAAACAAAATGCTTCTACTATCATGAACACTTTACTAAAGTCTGAAATTCTCTGCTCTAAATCTGTAATTGGTCTCACTCGCTTATGCAAATCATGAATATGCTGCTTCAATACTTCAAAGTCGTCGTTTCTTCTATGTTATTTGATACCAAAGATACTCATTTTTTTTTATAGTGTGAAAATTAAATAATTTCTAAAACAGCACTCATTGGCAAACCATGGTTATCTATTTTTTTGTTGCAATTATCTCTAACCGATATTTCAAATTCTGTTATTGCTCCGTTTGACAAATATTTATATTCTGGATGCTCAAATCTTACAGACACAATATCACCATACGCTTTATTTTCAATTGGTACAACTGCTAATATTGTGCTTGGTGTCCCATTTAAAAAATTAAACGAAGTGTTAATTTGTGTAAGATTGATATATAGAGATTTTACTGTTGCAAAATCAAGACATTTATTACCAAAATGAGTAGTATTTGCTTTAAATATTCTTTTATCAAACCCTAGCATCAACTTGAGTCCATTACTTATCTTGATTTCATTATCAGTAATTAATGATGCAATACCATTTGTTTCATTCACAGACAATGAAATGTTTAAACTTTGAAATAAATCCACAATTTGTTGAAAACTATAATAACCATCCTGAATGCGATGAGGTCTCTCTTTGCCCTTTTGCACATATTCATTAACGACATTATACCAACCCAGTGTATATGTGAAACTTTTCAATCCAACCCGTTTGTTCCCATCTCTGTTATCAATATACTGTTGAAAATTAATAGTGTTATCAATGTTTGAAATTATGTGATACTTTTTTTTTATAAATCATAAAATAAAAATGTCAGTACAAAAAGAATTCAAATATAGTGATGCGGCTCACTATTAACACGCTGGTGTATTTAGTAATAAAACAATTAATATAATAAAACAAACCATCGTAATTACATCTGATGGAAAAAGATTTTTTAAAGTAGATTTTCCAAATATATTTGAAAAATACCTATTACCACACGTAGTTTCAGATGAAATAGTTCAACGATGGAACACAGATTGGTTATCTTTCTGGCAAAATCAACTAAACTTTGCAATCTGGTGTGCCACTACAGGTTGTGGTGTAGATTATAACAACCATTTAAAAGCAGGTGGGTTGACTGGGTCACTATTTTTATTTCATGTTTTCTATCAAACAAGACGAATATTATTTGAATTAGGCATTGCATTACCACAAGATAAAAGTTGGAATGCCTTTAACAACAGTTATGACCGTGGGGCTTATGAACGTATCTGCGAAGAGTTCAGTATAGACCCTAATGCAGACTGGAGACAAAAATTATACCCAAGTGGTGATGGTCTTGGAGTAATCTATACAACAAGTCATACTGCTTGGAAACGAACAGATTTCAGACATGACAATTCTTCTCAACACATTGCAAGTAGCACATCATCAAATCTAGATTTATCAAAAATGACATTTGGACCTGAAGTTTCAGGAGGAAGGAAATGTGGTATTTCATCATGTGAATATCTTCCGCCTGCTAAAGTTCACATTGATTATCTTCAACAAGAAGATGCCGTTATGAATGTATGGACAACATTTATCCTTGATTCTTCATTAGGTTTTACAAGAGCGGGTGTTGAACGTATTAACGAATCTATAAGAACTTTTTGTTGGGCTATCCTTGGTTCACAATCTCAAACAAGAACGGATATAATCGGAACAGGAACAGCGTTTGATGCTCAGAAACAATTTCTCGCAAACGTTGAAGATGCTATCAATAGCCCTGTAGATTTACCAAGTCAAATTTCGAGATATCAAAACACACTCAAATATTCTCGTAGCAAAGTTGACTATGTTTACGGAATCGGGTTGTATATGTCTCCAAGCAATATGGAATTACGAATCGGAACAATCCAAGATTATAACAATAAGATTATTGTGGCTACTGAAAATCAAGAACTTGGTTTAAATAATGGTGTAAACGTTGAACCCATCCCACCAAAACAAAACGTAAAAGTAAAAGGAACACCAACAAAGCAAACACAACCAGTACAAGTCAGCCCTGAAGATTATAAGAAAATTACAACCTATGCAAAAGAGCATTATTTACCAAAAGATTGGGTTACAAAAGCTGCCAATACACCAGGATTTTTTAATTCATATGTTAAACAACACGCATATCTACTTGATGCTGTTGCTATGCAACCTCATATTACCGTTAATACAAAACCATCTAACACCATTGTACACCATACTGCCGCTCCTATTCCTAAAATTACCCCTGTTGCATCACCAGAAAAAAAAATAGCAATTCAACATGAAGATAACAAAAAAACATTAATCGTTGGCAGTATAGCAGTTGGTATTGTCACTTTATTTATTTATGAAAATACTCTTTAGCAGCAGCATATAACAATCCAACAAGAAGAACAACCAATGCCCATAAATGTTCACCAAACCAGTTGACAGCCTTTCCAGTTGTTGATAACAACCACGACACAATAGAACCAATAACACCTGGCAAAGCAGTTGCAGCTTTTCCAGCAATATTGGCTAATATTTTTCCAAGATTGGAAAGTTGTTTTTTTATCCAGTCCTTTGCATTTGATGTTGGTTGTTTGCTTGGAGGAGTTGTTGCACCACCAGAAGGAAGAACGGCTTCAACAATAACACCAATAACCATACCAATAGCAGTCAAAATACTGACAATCGTTATACCTTGTTCTCTAAATAATGTTCTCAACCTCTGGCCAAGTGTTGTGTCTTCTTTCAAAATCTTATTTATGGTCTCCTTAATCCTATTAACCTGACTCCTCAGTTTTTCTTTGTTAACATTAATCACTTCCAACCTTGCACTTCTCTCTGATTCTAAATCAGATATTCTTGATTGAATCTGTTTCTTTGTATTTTCATCTTCTGTATTAACAAGTTTTTCCTTTTCCTGTGATATTTCTTTATTTGTTTCATTAAGTTTTGCCAACTCATTAGCGATTTCCTCTTTCACAGTAGTCATTGCTTTCATAATGCCATCCATTTCTCGCTTTGTCATGTCTGTTTGGGTTTGTACATCACTACTTTCCCCTACATCCCAGAACTCTGTTTCCAGAGTTTTAACTGCTGTTTCAACTTCATCAATTGTTTTTGTTAAATCTTGTATTTCTTGTGGAGAAGATATGTCTTGCATAGGAATTTCCTCTGTTGCAATTTTGTTTCCTGTCTCAATGAATTGCTGAAATTCCTTTCTGCCTTGATTCACCCTAGTTGCAAGGGATTGATAATCAGTTATTCCTAAATTTTCTCTAACAAAATTAACACCATATTTTTTTTGAAGAGTGTCAATTGAATAAAATTGCAATTTGTTTGACTTGTAATACGAAAGACTGTAATATTTATCCAAGTCAAATACACCTTCAACGCAAAACAAAGGTCTACCTAGTTTATCTTTTTTGAGAATCCAAATAAAATCATCAACATTATCAGGCAATGGTTCTTGATTTCTATCATAAAATCTTTTTGTCATCTGTTTCAGTAAAGAATTTTCTGCATTTTTTCTGTCATCTCCTGTAAGAGTATCTAATGCTTTATATTTAGTATTCAAAGTACTTTGAAACTGTTCTTCATCTGTAAAAGATGTTTCTGCTTCGTCTATATCGTCTCTGTCATATTCAGGGTTGTGAAATTCCATTCCACCTTCAGCCATTATTTATTTATTTATTTGTGAAAAAAAATATTTTTGCCTAAAAGAAAAAAAATGTCATCATACGGAGATAAACTCAACCCTTACAGAAAACTAAGAGAACCACGAGGAGTAAAAGGAATTCGTCAGAGTGTAGTAATAACAAATAACCCCAGCACTATAGATCAGAACCAACAATTACTAGTCAGATTTCCAAATCTCAGTAATAACGATGTTATCTTACCAAGGTCTGCACGTCTTGCTTTTGAAATTGAATTAAAAAGCACAGATGATAATGCAACAGTATACCAAAACCTCGGAAGAGCCATCATTAAAAAGACAACAATACGAATATCAGGTAATGAAGTGATGTCAATCGATGATAGTGATATTTACCATTGCTATGTTGATTTGTGGAAGTCCCCTTCTGAACATATTAATATGGCATATCAAGGTATTGGTAACGATAACATGTTAAAACACAGAGTTGGTGCTGGTAATGCTTCCTCAGATAAAGAAGACGAAGCCATAGCAAATGCATACAAAAACAGATTTTGCATACCACTTGATTTTGAACTGTTAGAAACACATATGCCATTCTACCAAGCAGGTCTTGGTGATAGACTTGAATATGAACTTACTTTCAACGATTATGATAAAGTGATTAAATCAACAGACGCAGCATCAACTTATAATATTAAGAACATATGTTTGGAATTTGATATGGTGTCTGATACAGAACTCGTCAGACAAATAAGACAACAGTATGATGGGAAAATGACTTTCTTGTACGACCGTATTCTACGCCACAGAAAAATAGCAAAGAATAAATCTGATACACTGTGGAACATCAACTTGAATGTTCCTGCAAGAAGTATGAAAGGCATCCTCATGATATTTGAAGACCCAGAAAGAACAAGTACTGAAACATTTTATAATCAAAAGATAGAAAAGGTAGAAATGACAATAGAAGGTGTTCCAAATCAACTCTACAGTCAAGGAATGAGAGCATATCAACAATGGGATGAGATTAACAAATTCTTTGCTTTGACTTCAAAGAGAAACAAGGAAACAGATAAGATTGCAAAAGATTTATATTTCACTAATACAACATTAGAAAAGTATCTGACTAACAACTACGCATTGTGGCTTGATTTACGAACGGTAGATGATAATTCACTCCATGGTTCCGGAAGAAGGGTAGAGAATGCATCAGAAGGCATCACGATTCAAATAACAAAGGAACAAGGGTCAGATGAAGCAATCAATGTGTATTTGTTTGTTATACAAGATGCACAGATTAATTTTGAAGATGGTAGATTTAAAGAAGTTTTATATTAATTTTTTTATCATATATAAATGGAACTACCAAAATATCCTCATTGTGCAATCATTTGTGGTCAAACTGGGTGTGGAAAGACTGAATTTGTTTTAGACTTGCTTGAAGATGAATATAGAGGTGTGTTTGAACATATCGTTATTCTCTGTCCCACCATACAATGGAATAGAGCATATAAAAATCGCGAGTGGATTGGTGATGTTAAAAAACCAAAGAACAAGAATGTTATAATTGTAAATCCGGTTATCAATGGTGAAGAGAAATTACAAGAACTATTAAGAATGTTTTTCAATAAATATGCTGGTTCTCCTACACTGTACATCATTGATGATTGTAGTGCTACAAAAGAATTAACAAAGAAAAAAGACATGCTGTCAGAGTTGGCATTCTCTGGCAGACATGCGGAACAATCAGTGTGGGTTATTTCACAGAGATATAATTCAGTGTTGAAGGATTTGAGAGAGCAGACCAAGTGGTTGTGTATGTTCTACACTAAAGATAGAGATAGTTTTGAAAATTGTCTTCGAGAGAATGATGTCATTCCGACACTGGAAGAAAGACAGAGAATAAAAGATGAATTATCGAAGGTAAAGCATCGTAAGTTGATATTGAGAACAGACCAGCCTACTGGGTATTGGCTTGTTGATAAGTAATGCTTATTTTTTAGCATTGTTAATAGAAATGCTTTGAGCAAATTAGCAATGCTGTTAGTAAAATCTGTGATAAATATCAATAAAATTAGCAATGCTGTTAGCAAAATTAGCAATGCTATCAGCAAAAATTTAGCAATGCTATTAGCATTGCTTATAAAACTTTAATAATGCTTATAGAAAAACATGTTAATTGAACTATTATTAATTATATCCGCATGTGAAAACATATCAGTTGGATGTTTGATATTCTTTTATTATTTTAAATTAAAAAAAAATATTCCATATTATAAAAATGAACGCTGAAGAATTATTGAACACTGAAGAATTAAATGATGTAGAACAAGACACTAAACGAGAAAGATTATCTGCCATTGTTAATGGAGGTTGCAGCAAGCAATATTTAGGTCGTGAATTACAACTCTCAGATATAGGTGATATGTCTGCTGAGCATATCAATAAACTCTTTTGTAGGTATGAAGCACGATTAGGTGCAAGTATGACAAAGACATTGGGAAATTCTTTCATTAGTTTATACGTGATGGGTGTATCCAAGTACTTTAATGTAATTAACCCACCAAAGTAAATAGAAGATTTAGAGGAAGACCCTTTTATCAACCATGCTTTAACTAATGTTTGTTGTGAGATGTATTATAAATATGGTATGTATTTGGCTCCTTTTACTGCAATGCTGACAACAGCAAGACATATTGATTTTAATAAAAAAGAAAATTTTGACAATATTATAAAAGATGATGAGTGAAACTGGAGACATTCAATCTGAAACACCAATTAGAACAAAAAACCCAAAACGTGTTGAAGCAGGAAAAAAAGGTGCAGAAGCAAGAAGGTTAAAAAAATAAAGCAACCTGTCATGGAAATAACAAAACCTGAAAGTACACAACCAGAAAAAATAGTAGAAAATACGATTAATGCTTACAAAGCATATTTACCAGCTTGTGCAGTCATAATAGGTATTGCAGTACTATATATATATAGAAACAAACCTGTTCAACAGGTCAATGAACCAATCAATGAACCTATAGAAAATGATACAAAACAGTATGACCCTTTTGAATTTTAAAAAAAAATATTTTTTTATAAATACATAATAAAAATGACATCAATAGACGGAAAACAAATTGCTAACATGCTATATCATGCTGGAGTGGAAACAATGTCAACTGTTGGTTATTCAGAACTTGGTAGAAAGGTATTTAAAAGACCAGCACCTAAAGTTGATTTTAATATGGGGGATATTGGAATGTTATCATTAGATATTTTACTTGCAATGGCAACACGAGATATGTTAATTAAGCAGGGTATTATTCCTGCAGATATTATGAAGTAATTATTTTTTTTTTGTCTTCTTATAAAAAATGGCAAGCGCAGTAGCTATGATGATAGGTGGCGCATTAGTAAATGCATTAGCATTCTCAGGAAGCAATTATTTGTTTTCTCAGATGGGGAGTAATAGTGATGAAGAACGAAAAAGACATGATAAAGCAGTTGAACAGTTAGAAGCAGCACAAGTTGCATGGAATAAAAAAAGAACAGAAAGGTTGGATTTCATAAATGAACAGATGCAAAAGGAGCATCATGCAGAACAGACATTTGATGATGTTGACCAAGCAATGAAGCAGTATTATTATGTAACTGGAAAACAGTTGGAAGCTTTACCTCCTGAACCAAAGTTGAGTGATTTTTATACACCATCGCCAGACCAGCAGAATAGGGAGATTGTTTTTGTGGTGATGGGAATGACAATAACTGGATATGTGGCTTATAAGTTGATGTAGGCAAAAAAAAAAAAAATCAGTTTTTAACATAATCTTTATGCATATAGTTTGCTGTATTCTTTGGAAATACCAAATCATATGTGTGATACTTATTTTTTTTGTTATTCTTGCACGGTTTAAGACCAAGAGGCCTAATGTAAAAAGGTGGTTCTTTACCATTAATCTTTTTAGCGAGGTGATCAGGACACCATACTTCACCATTGTCCTTGAGTGTTAAAATTAAACTTTCACCATTGCTTGTGTCGACTGTTCTGTATTCAGTGATTGTATAAATTTTCCTGATTTCTAAATCTGTCCATTTCTTTGTATCATATTGACTCTGCGCTTCAAGCAGTTCTTCGAATTCAGCTTCTGTGATTGTGTCATACTTTGCTTGTTGTGACATTGTTGTTTTTTTATGATATAAAATATTCTTAAATATAAAGAATGGAGAAGATATACTACAGTCCTAAAGGTTTCTGGAGAGGACACTCTGCTGTTAATAAGTTGGCAAAGGAAGCAAAAGTTAGTAAGAAAGAGGCATTAGAATTTTTAAAGAAACAAGCAGTGTGGCAAATTTACTTGCCTGCACCAAAGAAGATAATTAGACCACGGTTTGAAGTGTCTGCCAAGAATGAAGTACATCAAGCAGATTTACTGTTTCTACCACATGACAGTGTTGGAAACAAAACATATAAATATGCTCTGACTTTAGTTGATGTTGGGTCAAGATATAAAGAAGCAGAACCATTAACATCTAAAGATAGTAAAGAAGTAGCTAAAGCATTTGAGAAGATTTACAGGAGACATTTAAAATATCCAAAGCTATTACAAGTAGACCCTGGGAGAGAATTCATGGGTGCAGTAACACAGTTGTTGGAGAAACATAAAGTGCGAATTAGGAGAGGTAGAAGGGATATACACAGAGATCAAGCTGTGGTTGAAAGGTTCAACAGAACTTTATCAGAAAGATTGTTTGGTTATCAGTATGCTAAAGAGATTGATACACAAAAAAGAAACAGAGAATGGGTAAAGAGGTTGCCAGATGTTATTAAGGCATTAAATAAGGAGACGAAAAAACCTCCCACTGTTAAAACAAGTAAAGTTGATGCGCCAATTTGCGCTAGTGTGAGGTATTTGTATCAACCAGGTGAACAAGAAGGTGGTAGTAGAAGACGAGCAACCGATCCAATATGGAGTGTTGATATACACAAGATTGATTACCATATAATTACACAAGGTATAAGAGTGTATTATTTGAAACCACCTGCACCACAGAGAGGGTTTGTCAAGGAGGAATTACTTATTGTTCCGGCTGATACCCATACGCGTATGTCGTAATTCCATCAGGTGTTATATATCTTTTTGTGTCAAGTGGGGAGAGTGTTGTTTTGTTTATTTTTAATCCATAGATGTTGTGTAGCATGGAACGTAGCATGTTCATTGAGTGTGTGTACTTTTTTTTTGTTGAATAATGCATCTTTGTAATTTTCAAAGTTTATTTGCTTCTTGATTACATATTTTTTACACCCTTTGCTTTTTTGATTACCTGTTCATCTGCTCTCATTATGGAGTATAATTTGGGACGCAATCCAATATATTCAGCTATTGCAACACCAGAACATTCATCTTTGAATTTTCCAATAACTTTCTTGTTTGTTTCATCATGTAGTTGGTGTTCTTTTGGATAATCAGAGAAGTCATATTCGTCTTTCATCTCATACATATCTTTATAAGCATCTTTTGTTTTAATGTCTACCAGTAAACTGTCAGTATCAGTGTAAAGCAGGGTGCAATTCTCACCGTACTTTTTTTTCAGAGTATTGTAATACCAATCATACATATGGTGCTTTGACAGTTCTAAAACAGAGAACCCTACATAGATTGGTTTGTTTAGTGTTATTTTTGTTTTATTCACTTGAATGGCAGATAACTCATCAGAGAACTTTACTCTTCTATTAAAGTTTGGTTTGGCTAGTATTTTTCTTAGTTTTTCATTTTCACTACCATCTGTTTTTACTAATTTTATATCTACTCTTTTACGTATGTTTTCCATTGTCTTACCAAATACTGAGTTGTTCATAAGTTTAAAGAAATCTTTTTCAAATGCAGTCTTTGCTTTTTTACGTAATTCTGTATTCAGACGTATGTAAGGTTCCATCCAAGGTTTCTCATCAAATTCTAATATTCTATGTATTTTTTTTAACTTCATACCAAGTTTGAGATAGAGTGCAAGATTTTTATAATGTACTACATATTTTTTCTTATCCATTAGATTGGGTACAAGTTTTTCTGTTTTTAACATTCCTTTGTTATCAAGTAGTTTATTTTGATATTCAGACAACCATTCTTCCTTAACTTCAAGTTTCTCAGGTGCAAGTGGATAGTCATTATGTAGTTTATGTAAATGGTTGGGGTATTCTAAATCAACTTCATATATTCTTCCTTTACCTTTTTGTAATGGTGAAATTTTTATCCATTTAAATCCACCATAAGGAAGTGGTTGGCTCATTGAATGACCATATAAGTTATTTGCATCAAAATACATTATGTAATTGTCTTCTTCATCTGGATTATAATCTGCTACATATTTATTATTTGCTTTTGCGTGTCTTTTAGAAACCATACTTATTCCACCTCTCATTCCTTTTTCAATGAATAGATGCATGTTCAAATCTGATAAAAGTTGTAGTTCTATTTTTGTGTATTTTAGAAGGGCATCCCAAGACAATCCCGGTGCTGTGTAATAATGTAGAGGGTCAAGTTTATAGTTATTCATACAGGTTTCTCTGAATTTTTGAAAAACATCTGCAAGTAAGAGAACATCTGTTTTAAGGTATAGGTCGTGATAATCACCTAATGTTTTACATTTGAAGGTTTTCCACACAGTTTGAGCATGTTCATAGTCTTTTTTGTAATGCTTTCACCTGTTAAATTGTATAAATTTTTTCTATAGGAGGTAATTGTGTTTCATAAAATCTTTCTTGGCTGTCTATATATTCATATGGATAGACACCTTTGCGTAGGATGGTATCCGTTTTGTTACCAAACACTTCCCTTGTTAGTTTAAAATCAGAATTGTCTGTTGCATCAACTAATTTCTCTAATGATGAAGCCATAAACTGAAAACTGTCTAAGAATTTAAGTTGTCCAATGCTGAATGAGATGTATTTCTCAGAATTATTTGCAATACATGTAATGTTTCCCCTTGTTTTGTGTATTTTCTGCATTATAGGATGACTGTCATATCCTTTTAAGTTATGAAAGACAACTGGAATTTTAGTTTTATATGGTTTAATTGCAAGTTTGAGATTGCAAAATTTGTGTGCTGCACCTCTGTATTCACCGGTGAAATGACAATGATCTTTTACTTTATCTTTTTTTATTACTTGTTCACATATCCAACAGTGTGTAGCTTTTTCATAGTCTTTGTTGTTTTGATCGGTCATTACCAGTGTTTTTGGGTGTTTGAAAACGTTGTTGATATTTTCTACTTCACATTCTAAGTGATTCAAAAACACTTCAACCGCATCTTCACCTCTGTATATTACTGGCTCTTCTGCTTTGCCATCATATCTTACAACTTGATAACCAAATCCACAAGCTTCATGTTCACTTGTTATTACTGTATTGTCTCCTTTTTGTTCTGTTTTTGGTTTTATTGTGCTTTCAAAATCAGCAAAGATTACAAATGGGACAGGCATTTGATTTTGATAATTTTTGAATTTGATATGATCTCTGCCTTTTGATGGCATTTCTATTCGCATTGAAGATTTATTAATGCCTTCACAATCTTCTTTGTGTTTGATTAGGAGTTCTTCACGTGAGAAGCCATAAAGACATCGGTCACAAAAGTGTGTTTTATGTTCATGTTTATTGTTCTGATTATAAAGTAATCTATTAAGGTTTTTAATCCAACAGTAGTGATATTTTGTTATTTTCTCTGGTTCTTCATCTACAATTTCTTCATCATCTAAATAATCATTACTAACTTCAATATCTTCTGTTATAAGGAGTAAATTAATTCGTTGAAATTCTTTAGGTTGGTTAGATATGAAGTATGGAAACACCGTTAGTTTTTGTAATTTCTTTGATAGTGTATACCCGTAAACGTTAATTGCAAGATTGTTTTGTCGTTCCACCTTTGGTATTTGTGAAATGGGTGTAGGAAAATCTATTCCTGTCATATTCAAAGGTGGGCATTTGGTGTAGCTGTATATGTTATTCATGTTGGTTTTAGCTGGATTTATGGCTGATTGCAATGCCCATTCCAAGCATCTGTCATCTTTATTCTTCACATTTATTATGGCTTTCTTCTTGGCTAGTGCTTCAGGCAATGGTAAGTAAGATGAGCCCTTTAGTGGTTCGTACTTTGCAATATTCAGATAAAGTTTGATGCAATAGTCAACCTCCAAACCAGTAACTGTATTGGTGAACTTCTCAATCCACGTTTGTAGATATGCTACTTGTTCATCATAAAATTCATTCACTTTAGCATCATCTAATACAGCACTCTGGTCTCCGTGTTTTTGACCTATGACTTCTTTTCGTTCACCATCAAGTTCATCGTGATAGAATTTTATAGACAAACCGACAGAGAACTTGATGCCATTATACTCTTTAACATCTTTTTGTATTTGATTTGTTATCATAGACTTTTTATCATTAAACAAGATTCTAGGGTCTTTGTATTTTCGTGCATCCACCTCATATGTTTTGAAGTAGTTGCATAATGGTTTATCAACAAGTTTTAATTCATTTGACTCAACTGTTGTATCAGCCAGTTGAGATCTCTTTTTACGTCTTCTCCTTTTATTTTCCTTAGCTTTAGACGACTCTGGTTCATTCAAAGCATTTAAAGCCTTGTTCAAAGCCGTATCATCAATTCTCCCTTCACTATGTAATTTTAATAGTTTCTCTACATTGGTACTCATTTTGTTACTTTTTTATATACTATTTTTTTTTTTAAATATAAAAAAATAATTAGTATATAAAAAACAATAAAATGGAATGTTCTATGCCACCTAGAGGGTCAAACAAGCCATGTAAAAATAAGTCAGTGAAGAATTCTATTTACTGTAAAGTTCATAACTATATCATTAAACATAACAAAAGCAAAACAGTCCCATGTCTAAGATGTGGTAAAGGCACATCATCAAAACATCAAATCTGCATTCGATGTGGTGGACAAGAATTTAGGTTGAAACATGATTATATAAACGTGATTAAACCGTGGAGGCAAGAGATTGCAAGATTGAATAAAATACAAATAGAATAGTTATTTTTTCTACGATATAAACAAACCCCGAATACTGCAATATACTTTTATTGTAGTATTGTCGGGGGATATTCATTTTTTGCGGTCTAAACACCGTTTGAGCTTAAAAAATAGATTATATATCGTAGAACCGGCCTTTCACATATATATCACTGTGACCTTGACCTTTGACCTATGTGACCCAAAAACAATAGGGCACTACCTTGGGTGATAAGCAACATTTGTGTAAAGTTTCATGATTCTAGGTCACTTGGTTCTTGAATTAGAGTCCGGAAACAAAAAGGTCTACGGACGGACGGATGGAGGGACGGATGGACAGACCGACAGACATGGTGAAACCAATATACCCCCCTCTACTTCGTAGGTGTGTGTGGGGGGTATAATTAAATTCTTTTAACAACTTTTGAAGAGCTATACCCAAGGAACATCTCTGCCAAGTTTCAGCTTAATTGGCCTTGTGGATTAGGAGGAGAAGAATTTTTTCATAGATTTTTGCGATTTTCAGCCTTTCTGTTGCCATGGCAACTTGAGTTATTTATAGAATTAAATTCTTTTAACAACTTGAAGAGCTTCGACCAAGGAATATCTCTGCCAAGTTTCAGCTTGATTGGCCCAGTGGTTTAGGAGGAGAAGATGTTTAAAGAAATTGTTGACGGACGGACGGACGACGGACGGTGAGTGATCACAATAGCTCACCTTAAGCACTTTGTGCTCAGGTGAGCTAAAAATGGGAAGGATCCTTGCCATATCACGGGAAAAGGGGCCTTTATGACAATTTTCCTGAAAGAGCTCCTGACGCCACACATATGGTCCAAAATTCATGACACTTGGTCAAAATTTTTGTCAGGTCACAAGAATGAACTCTGATGAATATGGGAAGGATTCATACCATATCACAGGAAAAGGAGCCTTAATGATAATTTACTTGAAATAACTCTAATGGCCACAAATATGGCCCAAACTTTGTTAAACGTGGTTTGAAGTATAATGATATCTGCCTTTTTAATTGATGTGATGTCCCAGTGATCAAAGAGACTCAGGTGAGCGATCTAGAACCATCATGGTCCTCTTGTTTAAAATTAGGGTTATTTTCACTTATTGTATAAAATAATTGATTCAAATTACAAATTAACTGTAATCAAATACCCTTGATATACATGTATAGCGAGGGTCACTGCTATTCCATATAAAGGGGGAGAGTCCGTGTGCTTTCGTGCTCACGTCGGATTATCCCGGTTTTTATACATGAGTGTTTGCGCCCAACATGACCTTAGTAGTCGACGGGCCGTAAAGCAATATTCATTCATTCATTCCATATAAAGGAAAGACCATTTCAGACCATGATGCTATACACTATTCTCATTTTGTCTTTATAGGAACCTATAAACAAGAGGGCCATTGATTGATTGAATGGTGTTTTACGCCGCTTTCAACATTATTTAAGTTATATCGCGGCGACTGGAGCACCTAACAATGGATTCCTGGTATTTCTCACGCCAGTACTACCATAACATCCTTTCCTAGCCTCCAGCTGCCATCTCACATAGATCTACGATTATCGACCCATTGGTGAGAGACAAATAGTCAGAAAGAATGAGTGCCGCCGTCGGCGATCGGTGCCGCCGTCGGTGATCGAACCCGTGACCTCTAGTTTGACAGTCCATCGCGCTACCAACTGCGCTATGACGGCGGCAACAAGAGGGCCATAGTCGCCCTTAATCGCTCACCTGAATGAACTGTCTAAAATTTTCAAATGAAGTATGAAAAATAGAATGATGAATGACTGAGCTAAACGAAGCTGTTGCTTCTATACAAATTGAGAATCCTTTTTTTTTTTTTTTTTTTTTTTTAAATTTTATGGTTGACTAACAAGGATTTTTTTAATTGATTTCGTGACCTTTTTTTTGACCCCAGATGACCAAATTTCGAACTCATCCGAGATTTTATCTAGACAATCAATTTGACCAAATTTCAGGTCGATTGGCCAAAAATTGTGGCCTCTAGAGTGCAAACAAGGTTTTTCTTAGATTTGACCCTGTGACCAAGTTTTTGACCCGAGATGACCTATTTCAAACTTGTCCGAGATTTCATCAAGACAATCATTCTAACCAAATTTCAGGTTGATCGAGCAAAAAATGTGGCCTCTAGAGTGCATCCAAGGTTTATAGCTCCACTGGATGAAAGCCACTGGGGCTATTGTCATGGCGTTGTGTCCATCGTGCGTCCGTTCGATCCCCGGCACTTATCCTTTCCGACATTTGTCTTCTACCAATGGGTAGGTAATCGTAAACCTATGTGGAATAGCAACTGGAGGCTAGGAAGGGATGTGGTGGTAGTACTGGTGTGAGAAATACCAGGAATCCATCGTTAGGTGCTCCAGTCGTCGCGATATAACCGAGAGATTGTTGAAAGCGACGTAAAATTCAAATCAAATCCGTCGTGCGTCCGTCCGTCCGTGCGTGCGTCCGGTCGTAAACTTTTCTTTAAAAATCTACTCCTCAGAAACTGCTGGATGAATTTCAACCAAACTTCACACGAATGATCCTGGGATGATCCTCTTTCAAAGTTGTTCAAGAAATTTTGATCCAATGAAAAACATGGATTTAATGGGTGTGGCTAATTTCCAAATATGGTAAAAAAATAGGTTTTCTCAGATTCTATTCAATGGATACCAATTAAATTTTACATGAATGATCCTTGTGTGACGCTTAAACAGTCTACAAAAAATCATTGTGATCGGATGGAAAATATACATTTTATGGGCGGAGGTCAATTCTCTATATGTTATAAAGAGGACACTTTGAAAATCATTTTCTCAGAATGCAATTGATGGATATCAACCAAATTCCACTCGAATGATCCTGGAGTGACCCTTTATCAGTCTACCAAAAAATATTGTGATCGGATGAAAAATATGCATTTTATGGGCAGAGGTCATTTCTCTATATCATATAAAGTGGAAAATTTGAAAATCATTTTCTCAGAATCTAATTTTTGGATATCAACCATATTTCATCGGAATGATCCTTGAGTGACCCTTTATCAGTGTACCAAAAATCATTTTGATTGGATGAAAAATATGTATTTTATGGGCGGAGGCCATTTCTTAATTTGTTTAATAGTGGAAACAATGAAAATCATTTTCTCAGAATGTAAATGATGGATATAAATCAAACATTTCTGGTATGATCTTAGGGTGACCCATTATCATGCAGCCTAAAATTATTTTGAATTGATGAAAAATATGTCTTTAAAGAGGGGAGGTCATTTCTCTATTTGTTATACAATTGAAACTTTGAAAATCATTTTCAACGTCAGTAGAACCCCAAATATCTAAAGATCTAGTCAAAACATGTTTTTTTACAAGAATTTCAAGCCTGTGAAGCGACACAAGCCATTCACGGCCTTCTAGTTCTTAAATTTGACCCTGTAACCTAGTTTTTGACCCCGGTGGACCCAAGTTTGAACTCGTCCGAGGTTTCATCAAGACAATCATTCTGACCAAAATTCAGTTTGATCAGACAAAAGATGTGGCCTCTAGAATGCATACAAGGTTTTTTCTCAGATTTGACACTGTGACCTAGTTTTTGACCCCAGTTGACCCAATTTCGAACTCGTTCGAGAATTCAGCAAGACAATCATTCTGACCAAATTCCAGGTTGAATGGGCAATAAACGTGGCCACTAGAGTGCCTACAAGGTTTTTCTAAGATTTGATCCTGTGACCTTGTTTTTGACCCCAGTTGACCCAATTTCGAACTTGTACAAAATTTCATGAAGATAATCATTCTGACCAATTTTCAGGTTGATTGGGCAAAAAACATGGCCACTAGAGTGCCTAAAAGGTTTTTTCTAAGGTTTGACCCTGTGATCTAGTTCTTGATCCCAGTTGACCCAATTTCGAAGTGTCCGAGATTTTATCAAGACAATCATTCTGACAAAATTTCAGGTTGATCGGGCAAAAATGTGGCCTCTAGAGTGCATACAAGGCAAATGTTGACGACGGACGTCGGACATCCACCTAACCACAATAGCTCACCTTGAGCACTTCGTGCTCAGGGGAGCTAAAAACCAAGCAGACCATGTGCATTTTGTGAGAAACTGCAGACAAGATTGACAAGACATATCATCCATAAACACTCAGACAAACCTGCAGTATTAAACATAATGTCATTGCCAAAAAATGAACAAGCTTGATTCGATCAACTAAGAAAAGATGGAATAGCGGAGTTTAACAAAAAACAAAACAAAAGGGCCATAGTGGCCCTTAATCGCTCACCTGAGTGAATTGTCCAAAACACATTTAAAGCAGGTTTTAAAAAATCATTTGGCTAATTTTCAAGAAAAAAGACTTGACGTTTATCACAATAATAATTCTGACCAAATTTTAAGTTGATTGGGCGAAAAAGTGGAAACCAGGGTGCATACACAACTTTTCTTAGATTTGACCCAGTGACCTTGTTTTGACCCCACTTGCCCAAATTTCAAACTTGACTGAGATTTTATCAAGACAATCAATCTTACCAAATTTCAGGTTGATCAGACAAAAAATGAGACCTCCAGGTCGCATACAAGGTTTTCCTAAGATTTGACCCCATGCCTAGTTTTTGACCCAACTTGACCCAGTTTTAAACTTTTCCGAGTTTTTATAAAAACAATCATTCTAGATAACAAAAATTTCTGGTAAATTGGGAAAATGTGTCCTCTAGAGTGCATATAAGGGTTTTCTAAGAATCAAAGCCATGACCTATCCCCACTTGACCCTATTCTGAACTCGCCCGATATTTTATCAAGACAATCATTCTGGCCAGAATTCAGGTTGATCAGACAAAAATGTGACCTCTAGAGTGCATACAAGGGTTTTCTAAGGTTTGACCCGTGACCTTGTTTTTTACCCAACTTGACCCAATATCGAACTCGTCCAAGATTTGATCAAGACAATCATTCTGACCAAATTTCAAGTTGATCAGACAAAGAATGTGACCTCTAGAGTGCATACAAGGTTTTTCTTAGATTTGACCCCGTGACCTAGTTTTTTACCCTAGTTGACCCATTTTCGAACTTGTCCAAGATTTTATCAAGATTATCATTCTGACCAAATTTCAAGTTGATCAGACCAAAAATGTGACCTCTACAGTGCATACAGGACTTTTTTAATATTTGACCCCGTGACCTAGTTTTTTACCCAATTTCAAACTTGTCCGAGAAATTATGAAGATAATCATTCTGACCAAATTTCAAGTTGATCAGACAAAAAATGTGACATCTAGAGTGCATACAAGGTTTTTCTTAGTTTTGACCCCATGACCTAGTTTTTGACCCCATTTGACCCAATTTCAAAATTGTCCGAGATTTTATCAAGGCAATCATTCTGACCAAATTTCAGGTTGATTGGGCAAAAAATGAGGCTTCTAGAGTGCATACAAGGTAAATGTTGACGACGGACGCCGGACATCCACCCGACCACAAAAGCTCACCTTGAGCACTCCGTGCTCAGGTGAGCTAAAAACAGGCCAACAAGGATGAACCTCAATTTATGGCAGAGAGGAAATCTAGAGAAAAATCCAATCTTGTTTGTTGTAAAGGGTTCTACAAAAGACCACTATTTTATAGGCATAAGGATATATGCATTGGCGATGGTGCAGAAATACCTCGAAAAATGGAAGTCAATAATCCAAAATTTGACAATCACATTGATGAACATTTCAATAAAGAAATCCTGTGCCGTTTTCAAAGGGACAACATAGGCAATCTTTCCCGCACAGACCCTACTCTCTTCATTATTGGGAGACGACTGTTTCAAGTTAACAGAAAAAGGGTTGAAAAAGACATGATTAGAAAATCTGTTATGTCAGATATGCGCCTCTTAGCAAGGCTATACCAAGAGTTCAGCACAGACTTTCCCGAAACATCCACCCTCGAAGATATGTTTATGAGGGAAAATTTTCAGCAACTGGAAACTGCAATTGAAAGATTAACCACTGACCCTGGCGGTAACCTGAAGTATGGAGTGAAAAATTCTTTATTTTTCCTCTTAAGAACAGCCACAGACTATTTAATTGGCCACCATACAACAAAAAAGAATGATGACAGAGTAAGGGAGTTGGAGATGTATGTCAAAACAATGGAATTTTGCAGAGATATTATTTTTAGGGACGCCTCATATACAATGGAACTAAGGAGACAAGAAAAATCAAGGGCTCCTGAAAATAAAACGGACGAGGCGGATATGGAAATCGTAAGACAACACACCGTAAAAGTAATTCAAGACCTCTCATGCCAATTTCGTTTCATCGACTTGCACGATTTTGTAAGGCTACGCGATGCTATTTGTAGCAGATTCACTCTGTTCAATGCAAGGCGTGGAGGGGAACCAAGTCGATTAAAGGAGGAACATTTTTTTAGGCTAAATCAAATCGACGGATTGAAGAAGAAGGAATTGAAAAACTTGAGAAATGGGAGAAGGAGTTGCTCAAAATTATATTGATAACATATCAGCCAGGTAAAGGGACACATCTTGTTCCTGTTCTGATTCCCAAAGACTGTGTAACAGGACTTGAACTGTTGTGTTCTCCGGAAATAAGAAAAAAACGCACATGTTCTTGAAGGAAATAATTACTTGTTTCCCAACACTGGACTTTCCACTGACCACAAATCAGTGGAATGCCACAAACAAATTGGCGAGGGACGCAGGTGTTAAACGCCTTGATTTGGTCAATGCCACAAAACAAAGGCATCGTATTTCAACACTTTATTGTGCACTTGATGTTCCCGAAGAAGAGAGACAATATTTCTATAAACATATGGGACACTCTAGAGAAGTTAATATGGGAACATATCAATATCCTTTGCCAATTATGGAAATCACAAGAGTCGGCAGACACCTTCAGGATATAGGTAATGGTAAGTACAACACTAATTCAATAATTTAGAATCTCATTTTGATAAAGGATTAATTCTCGTTTTTGAGAGCATTAACATTTGCAGAAACTCGCAAAATGGTTCACACTCAGGTGTTAATGCATTGAGGATCTCTGCAATTGTTAACGCCCAGAAAAAGCGTGAATTGATGCTATTATTGCATAAAAAGAAAGGCTAAGGTATTTATTCAGCAGAGATTGCGAATTTAATGAAACGCTTCAAAACAAACCTAAGTAAAGCCGGCTTTATTGCATCATGTATTGCATTCTCACTTTTGTTTATACCGCCATTAGTTTCAGACCAATGTTGTAAATTTTGTCTTCGTCAACGCATTGGAGTGCAACATCAAAATAATTGATTATACGTTTGTCACTATACAGTAAACATAAATGTTTGCTTTGAGATAAATTGTCATATACACAGGCCAAACACGAGCTTTTAGTCAATTTGATTTGATTTGAATTGGGGTTTTACGTCGCTTTCAACAATCTCTCAGTTATATCGCGACGACTGGAGCACCTAACGATGGATTCCTGGTATTTCTCATACCAGTACTACCACCACATCCCTTTCCTAGAATGAATGAATGAATGAATGAATATTGCTTTACGGCCCGTCGACTTCTAAGGTCATGTTGGGCGCAAACATTCATGTATAAAACTGGAATAATCCGACGTGAGCACGAAAGCACTTGGACTCTCCCCAGATCAGGAGAACGGCGCATGTGCGAGTCCACCCGACCGGAAAATTAAAAAAAAGTGATCATTCAGGCTAAACTAAAATTCAAATTAGCAACGTTATACAACAAATCAATGTAAACTAATAAATCCAAAAGAATGTTCCAATTATAAAAGAAATAATAACCAAAAAAGCTATTGAAAACGGTAAAATTGTATAGAACATTTTGAAAATAGAAGAAACGGTCAATAGAACCTAAAATCAGATTTTATTATATAAGTGAATTGCCTTAAGAAAATCAAAAATCAACTCCAATTTTACATATTCAAACAGCTGCCTCATACTATCAATTTTAAAATATTTGTCTCTGATAAAAGAGAAATCAATACAATCTATAAAAATATGTTTGATAGTAAGAGGAGCGTTGCATGGAATGCACATTGGCATCTCTTCTCCTTTTAAAAGGTAGGAATGTGTTAAGTGAGAATGACCAATGCGTAATCGAGTTAAAATTAGCTCTTCGCGACGGCATGACCTGTAACCAGGTAACCAATCGCCGAGGTCTTGTCGAACAGAAAATAATTTATTATTCTGGTTAGCTGGATCTAACCAACAGTCCTTCCAGACATCATGAATAAAACTATGAATTAAGGGTTTGAAATCGGTAAAAGGTACTTCGAAAGGTAAAATTTCAAGTGACAATGCATCCTTGGCAGCTTTATCTGCCTCCTCATTACCACGAATACCAATATGGCTTGGAAGCCAGCAGAAAACGAGATCAAGATCATTTAGCTGAGCTATTTTATCGAGTAATCTTACAATAAGGGGATTGTCAGTTTTCTCATGCTCAATCGCTTGCATGCTTGACATAGAGTCAGTATAAATAATATAGCGAGAGAAACGTTCTGCGATCATATGATCGAGTGCGAGATCAATGGCCTTAAGCTCGGCTGAAAAAATGGAAGAGTTATTAGGAAGGCGAAATTGATATTTTTCGCCATCTAAAATTGTGGCTGAAGCAACTTTTTCGCCATCTTTTGAACCGTCTGTGTATATCTCTTCGTATGATGTGTATTTTTCTTTGACTTCCAAGAACTTTGTTTTAAAAATAGTTGGATCCGTTGTATCCTTTTTGCTGGAAGCAAGATCATACAGAAACGTGGGGCTTTTATATGTCCACAAAGGAACATCAGGAACAATATGTTCTGCCACGTCCTCTAGATCGAAGTCTAGAGAATTTACATCAGCCTCACAACGCAAACTGAAGGGAAGAATAGGGTTCTTTTTCTTTTCAAAATCCTTTCTATATTTTGGATCAAACACAACTATATGGGTAGGATTATCGGGATTGGATTTAAGTTTTAAATAATATTGTAATGAATGAATGAATGAATATTGTTTTACGGCCCGTCGACTACTAAGGTCATGTTGGGCGCAAACACTCATGTATAAAACTTGAATAATCCGACGTGAGCACGAAAGCACATGGACTCCCCTCAGATCAGGAGAACGATCCATGTGCGAGTCCACCCGACCGGAAAATTCACACAGGACATTCAAAATTATTCTGTAATTTAAGATAGCATAATAAAACAAATCAATGTAAACAATTAAAATTAAAAAGAATATCTTAAAATTTTAAAGAATTTATATCTAAATAGATAAAGAAAACGGTAAATATTTAGGAAACAATTTGAAAAACTAAAGATGAAGAACGATAAATATAACCTAAAATTAGATTTTACTATATAAATGAATTGCTTTAAGAAACTCGAATATGAGTTCTAATTTGACCATGTCAAACAGCTGCCTCATACTGTCAACTTTAAAATACCTGTATCTAATAAGAGAAAAGTCAATACAATCAATAAAAATATGTTTGACAGTAAGAGGAGCGTTACATGGAATGCACATTGGCATCTCTTCCCCTTTTAAAAGATAGGAATGTGTCAGATGAGTATGACCAATGCGTATGCGAGTAAGGATAAGCTCTTCTCGACGGCTTGACCTGTAACCAGGTAGCCAATCGCCAAGATCCTGTCGAACAGAATAAAGTTTATTATTCTGATTCGCAGGATCAGACCAGCAGTTCCTCCAGACATCATGAATAAAACAATGAATTAAGGGTTTAAAATCAGTAAAAGGTACTTCAAAAGGTAAAATCTCAAGTAATAATGCATCCTTGGCAGCTTTATCTGCCTCCTCATTGCCACGAATACCAATGTGGCTTGGAAGCCAGCAGAAAACGAGATCAACATCACTTAGCTGGGCAATTTTATCAAGTAGCCTTACGATAAGGGGATTGTCAGTTTTCTCGTGCTCAATCGCTTGCATGCTTGACATAGAGTCAGTAAAAATGATAAAGCGAGAGAAATGTTCTGCGATCATATGATCGAGTGCGAGATCAATGGCCTTAAGCTCGGCTGAAAAAAACGGAAGAGTTATTAGGTAGACGGAATTGATATTTTTCGCCATCTAAAATAGTGGCTGAAGCGACCTTTTCGCCATCTTTTGAACCGTCTGTGTATATTTCTTCATACGATATGTATTTTTCTTTAACTTCAAAGAACTTTGTTTTAAAAATAGACGGATCTGTTGTATCCTTTTTGCTGGAAGCAAGATCATAAAGAAACGTGGGACTTTTATATGTCCATAAAGGAACATCAGGAACAATATATTCTGCCACGTCCTCTAAATCAAAATCTAGAGAGTTAACATCTGCTTCACAACGTAAACTAAATGGGGGTATTGCACTTGGTTTCTTAATAAAATCCCGTCTGTGTTTAGGTTCAAACACAGCTTTATACGTTGGGTTGTCAGGATTAGATTTTAGCTTTAAATAGTACTGCATTGACAGCTTTTTTCTTCTCAGGTTCAAGGACGGTTCATTTGCTTCAATGTACAGGCTATTAACTGGTGATGTTCTAAAAGCACCCAGCGCTAGGCGCAATCCTTGATTATGAATGGTATCAAGTTTACGAAGGTATGAAGGGCGTGCAGAACCGTAAACAACACAACCATAATCTAATTTAGATCTTACAAGTGCCCTGTAAAGGCGTAATAAAACCCTTTTATCGGCTCCCCAGTCCATACTAGATACAACACGTAAAAGATTAAGTGCCTTTGAGCACTTCTTTTTTAAATTATCAATATGGGGTATAAACGTCAGTTTAGAATCAAAAAGGAGTCCCAAAAATTTAAATTCTTTTACAACTTCAATTTGCACTCCATCCAGCTTTAATTCTGGATCAGGGTGCATTTTCCTAGATTGACAAAAATGCATACATTTAGTTTTTGTCTTGGAAAACTTGAAGCCGTTTTCATTGGACCATTTTGAAAGATTCTTCAAGACTTGCTGTAGCTGTCTTTCAATCGTATACATATGTTTTGATCTGTAACAGATGCAAAATTCATCAACATAGAGAAAACATTCTACCCCAGGGCAAACAGTTTTGACAATATTGTTAATTTTGACACTAAAAAGTGTCACAGACAAAATACTTCCTTGTGGAACGCCCATTTCCTGTTCATGGGGATCAGACAAAGTATCTCCAACTCGGACTCTAAACTGACGTTCATCCAAAAAAGCAGAAATGAAATAAGCAAGGCGACCTCAAATACCGAAATCATAGAGGTCATTCATAATCCCATACTTCCATGTGGTATCATAAGCACTTTCAAGATCGAAAAAGACAGAAACGACGTGTTCTTTCTTTATAAAGGCTTCTCGAATAAAAGTCTCGAAGCGAACAAGATGATCAAGAGTGCTTCTTTGTTTACGAAAGCCACTTTGGACTTGCGTAATTAGGTGGTTCTTTTCAAGAAACCAAACAAGACGATCATTTACCATTCTTTCCATGGTTTTACAAATGCAACTAGTCAAAGCAATAGGACGATAATTTGAAGGATCGGTAGAATCTTTACCTGGTTTAGGTATGGGAATAACGATAGCTTCCCGCCAAGAGGCTGGAATGCTTCCCGTTTTCCATACCCGGTTATAAATTTCAAGTAAGAAATGCAAAGAACGAGAGGGCAAACGTTTGAGGAATTGATAATGTATATTATCATTTCCTACAGCAGTGTCATGACACTTCTTTAAAGCCTTCTTCAATTCTTTGACAGAAAAGTCTCTATTATAATGTTCCAGTCGACTGGAACTGAAGTTAAGTTTTGACTTTTCTTTATCACCTTTGAATTTTTGAAATGCAGGTGAGTAATTGGATGATGATGACTTCTTGGCAAACGTATCTGCCAATACATTCGCAATACCAGCCTTGGAAGAAACGTCACTGAGGTCAGTTCTTAAATGACCAACTCCAATTGACGTGTTCTTTCCGCTGATTTTGCGCACCATATCCCATGTCTTTTTGACAGATGATCTAGAATTTAATCTAGAAACATACTGTCTCCAAGACGAACGCTTACTTTGTTTAATGGTACGACGAGCTTTCGCTCGTGCAATTTTAAATTTGTACAGGTTCTCCTTTGATGGTCTCAAATCAAATGACCTAAGAGCAGACCTACGCTCAGCTATAGCCTGTTTGCAATCTTCATTAAACCATGGTTTGTTAGGGTGTTTAGGGTCAGGCGACGTTCTTGGAATAGCTTTCTCTGCAGCGGAATATAGTAAGGATGTGAATAGCTCTGTAGAGTTTTCACAATCTTCAAAAGCCTGTGGATTTATTGATTGTTCGCAGGTAGTTTTGAACAACTCCCAATTAGCTTTGTGGAGTTTCCAACGCCCTGGGCGTTCTTGAACCGATGGTCCTAATTCAGAAATATGAATAGGAAAATGGTCACTACCATGAAGGTCCGAGTCCACTTTCCAGCTAAAAGCCGGGAAAATGTCTGGAGTGCAAACAGTTAAATCCAATGAAGAATATGAACCAGTAGCTGGATGATGATACGTGGAGGATTTATCATTTAATAGAATAAGATCATGATTTGATATGAAATCTTCAATTATGCGACCTTTGTCGTCTGTATTAGTACATCCCCAAAGCGTATGATGGGAATTAAAATCTCCCATTAATATGAAAGGCTTTGGTAACTGTTCGACAAGATCATCTAGTTTCCTATGGTTGATAGGAGAACTAGGGGGTAGATAAATTGAACAAATGGTAATTGTTTTATTAAGAGATACACTTACAGCTACAGCTTGTAGCGTAGTATTAAGAGGAATAATGCGATGAGGAACACTGTTATTAACAATAATTCCGACATTGCCCGAAGCTTTCTCATTCCCTTCAAAATTTTTCATATAGCAAGAGTGATACTTGAAAGAGAATTTGTCAGTGTCTTTAAGAAAAGTCTCTTGCAAACAAATTGCTACTGGCTTTCCATTCGAAACTAATAGATTCAATTCTTCAAAATTAGCCTTGATGCTGCGACAATTCCATTGAATGATTTTGTTCGCCATAATTAAATTTAGGGAGATAAATATACAAATAAGTTGTGGAAGTATGAAATTTATTTCTTTAAGTGTGAAAGAACAATAATGTTTTTACCTTGCTTATTCTCTTTCGGACCCTGAGGATCCGCAGGTCTCTTTTCGGGAGGTTCACTCCACTGCCCAAGGTTTTCATTCCAGTCCGCTTTGGCCTGGTCTCCAAACTCATGGTCCATGGGCTCCTCGTCGGGGTTACCCAAAGCACCGAAACGGTTAAACTGTTTTATTGGATCCTCAGATCCTTTTGGCAGTCGATTTGATTTAGGAGACCTAGTTCTCCTAGAAGAGGGTTTTGTAAAATCTGTTGTGCTACTACTTGTAGACTTGGACTCGCTTTCATTTTTGCTTCGACTTTCTATTGGTGTCTCTGTAACTTTACTGTTTTGACTTGAAACTGTACGGGATTTAGATGACGGTTCTGTAGGATTTTTAACTTGATTTGTAGGGTTAGTTTTACTTACTTCAGATGATACAAACTGCTTTTTTGGTAGAGAGAACAACTTTTCAATTTCTGCTTTCTTTTCGGGAAAGACCAGACACAATTTTGAAAACATATCTTTACAATTTTGGCATTCGTTGCTGTCTTGTAACTACTGTTGCTTTAGCTACATTAGCATAAGAGGTGGTGATATTTATTCTATTTTCAACTACCTTTCTTGTCTCAAAATATGAAAGACCCTCTTTACATTTGACTGTTACAATTTCTTTTTCTTTCTTCCAGTGTGAACATTTGCGTGAAGTTGATATGTGTCCTTCGCCGCAATTGACACATTCTGGAGGAAGCGGGCATTCATCCACATCATGTGACTCCTCGAGACCACCACATCGCCGACAAAGTTTATCTTTTTTACAATTTTTCTCATGATGGCCAAATTGAAAACATCGATAACACTGAAGAGGATTCGGAATATATATATCGACGTTAACTTTCAAGTATCCAATTTTAATAGATTTGGGTCGTATAGCAGTTTTGAATGTCAGAATAATCGTATTGGTTTTAATTTTATTTCCATCCCTAAAAACTGATATCCTTATGGCGTCAGTTACATTTTGAGTCATCAATTCTTCAACAATCTCTTTCTCTGATACCCCTTCTAGATCTGGACAGCGAATGATTCCTTTTGAAGTATTTAGGGTTGTGTGTTCACGGCATTTGACAGGAATATCAAAAAAGGTTTTAATGTTTAAAAGGTTGTCCGAGTAGGCTTTCTTATCAACCTCTACCAGCAAAGCACCATTTTTCAGTTTTTTAACAGTTTTCAATTCTCCAGCTAAAGACTTGAGACATTTATCAATTACAAAAGGTGATAATTTGGTAACTGGTCTTTCAGAGTTAAGAGATTCAATTAAGAGAAATCTTGGAAAATGTTCTTGAGATTGTCTGTTTTCAGCGTCGGAGTCCATTTGAGCATGTGTTCGTTTGTTTTGGGAAGCCATAGTTTAAGTTTTAAGTTTCGTTACCCGTGGCCCCATGCCCTCCACCGAGCCCTACAAGGGGACATAAAAAGGGCGGGTTTCCAACCCCCTCATGCCAGGGTTACCCAGGTAGTATACTTGGACCGATTGAATTAAACGCCCGACAAATGCACCGCATGGACAATCTCCCAAAAACAGGATCATGCCATGCAAAACACAGTCCAGCAAAGAAATTCATACAACCCAATTAGCCCATAAGCCTATATAGACCAGAACTAAAAACTATTAAATACAACAAGATAAAAGAGAAACGTGTTTTATACACATTTATAAGGGCTTTGAATACATAACATCAAATTATAACAATAGTATTGCCCAAGTCTAAAACGACCAGCCGATTACCTAGACCGGGCCCATCCAGGCTCCCGTTTCAACCGAAGCCGAGGCCAAAGCAGCGTGTTGAGAAGCTGGAGATCCCTGGGCTTCCCTCAACTACCAGGACCCTCTTTTCCGGCCTTACGAGTCTCCACCCACGGCAAACAGGCGGGCCCATTTGTTAGGGGTCTTACCATTGACTACATGGGCAGCAGCCGACTATTTCTACCCCCCCGCCCAGCTGGGGGCCAAATAATATTGTAAAGAAAGCTTTTTCCTTCGTAAATTTAAAGAAGGTTCATTTGCTTCTGTATAAAGACTGTTAACTGGTGACGTTCTAAATGCGCCCAACGCCAAACGCAATCCTTGATTATGAATAGTATCAAGTTTGCGAAGGTATGAAGGGCGTGCAGAACCATAAACAACACAGCCATAGTCTAGCTTTGATCTAACAAGTGCCCTATAAAGGCGCAATAGAACCTTTTTATCGGCTCCCCAATCCATACTGGATACAACACGTAAAAGGTTAAGTGCCTTTAGGCATTTATTTTTCAAATTATCAATATGTGGAATAAACGACAGTTTAGAATCAAAAATGAGTCCTAAGAACTTAAATTCTTTGACAACTTCCATCGGTACTCCATCCAACTTTAAATCTGGATCAAGATGCATTTTTCTCGATTGACAAAAATGCATACATTTAGTTTTTGTCTTTGAAAACTTGAAACCGTTTTCATTGGACCATTTTGAAAGATTGTTCAAGACTTGTTGCAATTGTCTTTCAATTGTATGCATTTGTTTTGATCTGTAGCAGATACAAAAGTCGTCAACGTAGAGAAAACATTCCACACCAGGGCAAACGGTTTTAACAATGTTGTTTATTTTGACACTAAATAGTGTCACCGATAAAATACTCCCCTGGGGAACACCCATTTCTTGTTCATGGGGATCAGATAAAGTGTCTCCAACACGGACTCTAAACTGACGTTCATCCAAAAAAGCTGAGATGAAAAAGGCAAGGCGACCTCGAATACCGAAATCATAGAGGTCGTTCATAATTCCATACTTCCAAGTGGTGTCATAAGCACTTTCGAGATCGAAAAAGACAGAAACAACGTGTTCCTTCTTTATAATGGCTTCTCGAATAAATGTCTCGAAGCGAACAAGATGATCAAGAGTGCTTCTCTGTTTACGAAAGCCACTTTGGACTTGCGTAATAAGGTGGTTCTTTTCAAGAAACCAAACAAGACGATCATTAACCATTCTTTCCATGTTTTTACAGATGCAACTAGTTAAAGCAATAGGGCGGTAATTTGAAGGGTTTGTGGAATCTTTACCTGGTTTAGGTATTGGAATAACGATAGCTTCCCGCCAAGAGGCTGGAATGCTTCCCGTCTTCCATACTTGATTATAAATTTGAAGTAAGCAATGAAGGGAACGAGATGGCAAACGTTTGAGGAATTGATAATGAATAGCATCTGATCCGACAGCAGTGTCGTGACACTTTTTTAAAGTTTTTTTCAATTCCTTAACGGAAAAGTCTCTATTATAGTGTTCCAGATTTCTGGAACTAAAATTAAGTTTAGACTTTTCTTTTTCACCTTGAAACTTCTGAAACGTAGTTGAATAATTAGTAGAGGAAGATTTCTTGGCAAATGTGTCTGCTAAGACATTAGCAATATCATGTTTCGAAGAAACTGTTCTATCTTCATCTGTTTGAAGATGGACAACACTTAGTGATGCATTCTTCCCACTAATTTTGCGTATCATGTCCCAAGTCTTTTTGACAGATGATCTAGAATTTAATCTAGAGACATACTGTCTCCAAGACGTACGCTTACTTTGTTTTATAGTGCGACGTGCTTTTGCACGTGCAATTTTAAATTTGTAAAGATTTTCCTTTGAAGGTCTTAAGCCAAATGCTCTAAGAGCACGTTTTCTTTCAGCTACAGCCTTTTTGCAATCGTCATTAAACCATGGCTTGTTTGGATTGTTTGGGTCAGGCGATGTTTGTGGAATACTTTTTTCTGCAGCAGAATGAAGTAAAGATGTAAACAAGTCTGCAGAGTTTTCACAGTCATCAAAAGCTTCTGGATTTATCGACTGTTCACATGTGGTTCTAAAAAGTTCCCAATTAGCCTTATGGAGTTTCCAACGCCTAGGGCGCTCCTGAACAGATGGTCCTAATTCGGAGATCTGAATAGGGAAATGGTCACTACCATGAAGGTCAGAAACTACTTTCCATGAAAAATCAGGAAAAATATCAGGACTGCAAACAGTCAAATCCAGTGAAGAATAATTTCCGGTTGCGGGATGAAGATAAGTTTTAGATTCATCATTCAATAAAACAAGATCATGTCTAGTTACAAAATCCTCAACAGTACGACCTTTTTCGTCTGTATTGGAGCATCCCCATAATTTATGGTGAGACTTGAAATCTCACAACAGCATGAAAGGTTTTGGTAGCTGATCGACGAGATGATCAAGTTTTCTGCCATCAACAGGAGAGCTTGGAGAAAGATAAACAGAACATAATGTAATTGTTTTATTTAGCGAGACACTTACAGCCACTGCTTGCAAAGAAGCATCTAAATTGACGTGACGGTGAGCGATATTATTATTTACAATAATTCCCACACCACCAGACGCTTTTTTCGCGATCTGGAAAGTTAGTAAAGTAGCAAGAATGATACTTTAAAGAAAACTTATCTGTGTCTTTTAAAAACGTTTCTTGTAAACATACTGCAACTGGTTTTTGTCTGCTTACTAGGAGATTAAGTTCTTCAAAATTTGATTTGATACTGCGACAATTCCATTGTACAATGTTGCTCGCCAATTGTTTTGACCACCATGAGAGAGCCATTTTACCTAAATCCATACGTGTGGGATACTTAAATGTCAGGGTCGATATTAATATTCCGAACCCTCTACAGTGTTACAGGTGTTTTCAGTTCGGGCATCACGAAAATAGATGTCGCAATATACGTCTCTGTAGACGCTGCGGCGTACCAGAGCAGGAGCACGAAGGTGATCCAGACAAATGCTCAGTGACTATGAAATGTTCAAACTGTGGAGGTGAGCATATGTCAACATCAAGATCATGTCATGTATGGAAAAAGGAAAAAGAAATTGTCGCAATTGAATGTAAAGAGGGTTTGTCATTTGCAGAAGCACGCAAGATTGTAGAAAACAGAATTAACCTTTCTAACTCTTATGCCAATGTTCTGCAAATAGTCAAATCCAGTGAAGAATAATTTCCAGTTGCAGGATGAAGATAAGTTTTAGATTCATCATTCAGTAAAACTAGATCATGCCTTGTTACAAAGTCCTCAACAATACGACCTTTGTCGTCTGTAGTGGAGCATCCCCATAACTTATGATGAGAATTGAAATCTCCCATAAGTATAAAAGGTTTTGGTAGCTGGTCAACGAGATTATCAAGTTTTCTACCATCTACAGGGAAACTAGGAGGAAGATAAACAGAACACAATGTAATTGTTTTATTTAGCGAGATACTTACAGCTACTGCTTGCAAAGAAGTATCTAGACTGACATGACGGTGAGGGATATTATTATTAACAATAATTCCCACACCACCAGATGCTCTTTCACGTTCTGTAAAGTTAGTCAGATAGCAAGTATGATTTTTCAAAGAAAACTTATCTGTATCTTTGAGAAACGTTTCTTGTAAACATACTGCAACTGGTTTTTGTTTGGAAACTAGAAGATTAAGTTCTTCAAAATTGGCTTTGATGCTGCGACAATTCCATTGTATAATGTTATTCGCCATTATGAATGTAATTGTTAAAATTATACCACTTATTAATGGAATGAGGAATAACCCATTATTTAACTCCTGTTAGGTTAATTTTATTTGCGCCTTGCCTAATTGCATCTGTTTGTTTTGAAGAAGGTGGGTTTGAAGGAGGGGGATTTGAAGGAGGGGGAGCGGGAACATCCATCTCCTCCTCTTCATCTGATTCGCTTAATTCAGCGAATCGATTGCCTGTCGGAACTGGAGGAGGATTAACCTTATCCAGATTCACTCGAGGCTTTCTCTGACTGACTGACTCTAATTGAGGTGCTGACTTATCTTTCTGGGACGGTTTACTGTTGATTTTAACAACTTTATTCTGCTTAGAAACAGGTGTTTTGTTTTCAGAATCTGAGGATTTTTTATTATCATTTTTCCCATTCGTTGATTTGTTCAAGGACGTTTCGTCTGAAAGAAGTTGATCGACTTTGCTACGTACTTCAGGGAACACTTCGGAAAGTATTTTAAGCAATTTTTCACTAGTAGTACATTCATTAGTTTTTAAAGCTTGAATAGGAGTGACTTGTGCTTTACTCGCATAACTATTTTCAGGGTTTGGTCGTTCCTTCGAGTCTACTAATTTTCGGGCCTCGTAGAAAGATAAATTTTGTTTATACTTAACAGTCAAAATTTCCTTTTCTCTTTTAAATTTTGGACAAAGTCTAGAGTTTGCTGGGTGATCAAGTCCACAATTGGCACATTTGAAATCATTTTGGCATGAATCTTCATCATGATCATCATTTTCGTCCCCAGAATAAGAACACTTTCTACAAACTGGTGCTCGCTTGCAATAATCTTCGTGGTGTCCAAACATTTGACATTTGAAACACCGTAGAGGATTGGGAACATAAATGTCTACTCTAACTATTTCAAATCCAATCTTCATCTCTGAAGGTACTGTAGGTTCATTGAATGTTAAAATATAAGTGTTTGTTTTCACAGTTTTGCCATCTCTTTAATCTCGATTCGTTTTACTTCAGTCACTCCTTGGGGTCTCAGATTATGCTTTATATCAGATAAAAGACATCTTGAAAGATCTTTGCAACGAATTACTCCTTTGGATGTGTTTAACTTTTCATGAGCAAAAACCTTGACATCAATATTGAAAAACTTTGAGATTTTCAATAGATTTTCTGCTTGACTTTGTCTTGTAACTTCAACTAAAAGTGTTTCATTTTTAGCTCCACTGGCCGAAAGGCCAGCGGGCTATTGTCATGGCGAGGTGTCCGTCGTCTGTGCGTCCGTGCGTGCGTCCGTGCGTCCGTCCGTAAACTTTTACTTTAAAAATCTTCTCCTCATAAAGTACTGGATGGATTCCAATCAAATTTCACAGGAATGTTCCTTGGGTGACCCTCTATCAGATTCCTTCAAAGATTTTTAATCGGTTGAAAATCATGGCTGTAGTGGGCGTGGCTAATTTCCATATATGGTAATAGGTGGCTTTTCTCAGAAACTAATTGATGGATATTTACCAAACTTCACATGAATTATCCTTGAGGGGCCCTCTATCAGCCTACACAAAATCGTTGTCATCAGATGAATAATATGTATTTTATGGGCGGAGGTCATTTCTCTATATGTTATATAGTGAAAACTTTGAAAATCATTTTCTCAGAATCTGATAGATAGATATCAACCAAATTTTACATGAATGATACTTGAGTGACCCTTTATCAGTATAGCAAAAATTATTGTGATCGGATGAAAAATGTGTATTTTATAGGCGGAGGTCATTTCTCTATATGTTATATAGTGAAAACTTTGAAAATCATTTTCTCAGAACCTAATCGATAGATATCAACCAAATTTTACATGAATGATACTTGAGTGACCCTTTATCAGTATAGCAAAAATTATTGTGATTGGATAAAAAATATATATTTTATGTGCGGAGGTCATTTCCCTATATGTTATATAGTGTAAACTTTGAAAATCATTTTCTCAGAACCTAATTGATAGATATCAACCAAATTTTACTAGAATGATTCTTTAGCGATCCTTTATCAGTCTATTAAAAAATATTGTGATCAGATCAAAAATATGTCTTTTATGGCCAGAGGTCATTTCATCATATATAGGGTAAAACAAACTATCCTGAAAGGTTAAACAGATGGATTAGATATCATGGAAATTTTATTTCTGTGAAGTTGTATCAGTCTGCAAAAAAATATTTGATTAGATGAACAGCATATTTTTTTTATTGGTAGAGGGTATTATAACATATTAAGTGAATATTTGATCACCCTTTTGGTATCTTCTCAATGATGAATTTTTCTAGACTTGTTAAATTTAATAGGTGTAATGATTATAGATTAGAAGGAACAAAACCTTTGTTGAAATTCAAATGTATAGAAACATTAGTTGAAATAAGTAGCCTGAGAATACCCACTCGGAATTGGTGAGTTTAGTTGAACGAAGGGTGAATCTGCACAGAGTGTAAAATGATGTTCTGACCTCCTGACATTCAGAGTGGGGTAGAAAGAGTTGAGTTTACTGCACTCTAAGGCATTGGGCAGAATAAAATAAATATATTGGATTGAATATCTTACTTCTTACTATCATTAGTTAAAATTTTGTTTTGATGACAAACAATTGTGAAGTAACATCTTTTTGTAGTGTTTAATTAAAACTGGAAAGATCTACAATCAAAATTTTGCAGACCAACACCAGTATATTGTGCAGTAACATTATGTTAGTTTTGAAATTCTTATATTTGGATTTTAACAAAATATCACTAGAATGATCCTTGGGTGACCAATTATCAGACTTCACAAAATTATTGTGATTAAATGAAAAATATTTGTGTAACAGGTAGAGGTCAATTTTTTTATTCACTGATCATGAGTTTTTTATGCAGAAATATTTCAGCATATGACCCTTATTTACCTGAAATGAACATTCACTCATTCATTCACTTCAATTCTCATTTAAACAGCTTTATCATCCTCTAATAGTCATTATTTGGATATTCAGGCCTGTGGAGCGAATCAGGCGCTCAAGCGCCTCTAGTTTAGACTTTTAACAGACTTTGGTGTTCCTAAAATTGCTTTGATTTGTTTCTCTATGACAAAAGGTGATAATTCAGTGATAGGTTCGTCTGCATCTTCTGACTCAATAACAATAAACTTGGGGAAACTTTGACTGTTTTCGTTTTCCTCGTCAGATTCAAATGGGTAGTTGCGCTTGGCTTTTTTGTTTTGTGCCATGTTTGTTTCATGTGGTTCATCGGCGATGCTCCAAACCACCCGCCCTCGGAGTCCTACAATGGGGACACCTAACCTGGGGAATTCCATCTCAGGAGAGGTGCCGGGGATACATCGCCGATATACTCGGTGCAAATGGGCAAGATCAAGCAAAAATACGCTGATGAATAATTCAACCAAGCATGAAGTAGACACCAGAAAGTAAAATTGTCGATCAAACACCACGTTTACCCGATTGGCCCATGAGCCACCGCCTTCTAAGGCGTAAGAGAAAACGTCACTTAATGATAACGGTGGTTCAGGAAAACAATTAAAAAGCAAGTCTTTTGGTAAAAAACGCCCTAGGGCAAGGCATGACCAGCCGATTGATCGGGTCGGGCCCGCCCGACCTCCCGTTTATCCCAACTCAGGGCCAAAGTGGTGTGTTGCAAAAACAGGGCCTAGCCAATCCCTGAGTTCACTCAACCACCAGGATCCCGTCATCAGGCATTACGGGTCGCAGCCCACGGCAAACAGGCAGGTCCATTTGTTTGGGGTCTTACCATGTACTACATGGACAGCAGCCGACTATTTCTATCCCCCCGCCCAGCTGGGGGCCCCCTTTCCTAGCCTCCAGTTGCTATTCCACATAGGTTTACGATTATCTACCCATTGGTGGAAGACAAATGTCGAAAAGGATAAGTGCCGCGGCCGGGGATCGAACCCGTGCGAATGTAGACCCCTGGATTAGTAGTCCGGCGCGCTACCAACTGCGCTATTGCCGCGGCAGCTTTTAGTCAACTGTTTAATGCAGTCTAGTAAAGATTGCGCATAGAGGAAGTTGAAACAACTCTCTGAAAAAAATCACTGCTTGTCGCTGATCCATCTTTACGTATATATAGATGAGTAAGTCCAAGGGGATCGATTAAATGATGAAAAAGGCGTCCACGTAGTATTGCTAGTGTTCACTTCCAAGGACGATGAATTGAGGTATTCTTTTATCTTTGAGTTTTTGGGATATCCAATTATTTTTAAGTTTAAGCAATGTGGTGAATGTTTGAAATGTTCTTCAAGGCTATCGTCAGTATTCTTCCACCGACAAACTTGCACACCGCAAGCAAAACACTGCACAGTATCGTTCAGTCCTGTGTAAAAGAATCCACTCTGAGTTAAACTTTGCTTATTCGGCTCAATCTGTATTGACCAACGTTCAAAAGATTTTAAACGTGACTCATAACTATAATAATTTTCAAACATAAAAGTCAAATCTTTCCGACATATATCCATTAAAGAATGAATCCATCAACAAAGTCAGTGTTATCAGACCAAAGATTTAATTGAAAATGAACTAATGTATAAATACAGTCTCTTATATGCTTTTTTTATTTTTACCAATCTAGCCATTTATGAAAATGATTTTTATTGCAAATATTGCATTGCAACATGCTTAATTGGTTGTCGTGATTTTGTCCACATGGCCAAAAAGAGTCATAAAAGAGCATAACCCTGTCATGCTGAGTAAAAACCCTTGCAAAATTATGTTAAAATCAAAGTGCTTAAAGCACTGGATACATTTATGTTGAGTTGGTATTCATATTTGAAAACTTATGAGCTTTAATGATTAAAATCAGGTGGTAAAAGAATAAGATCAGAGTGAACATAAGTGCAAGCTGATCTTTGTCTTTACCTCCTACCAAAGAAAGAATAACCTGTGTTTAGCACTACAAGAGTAAAATATTAATTTTCAAATAGCTAGATTGCTAAATTGTGTTTTTTCTATGCTTTTTGTTCTTGTTGACATATCCATTAATAAAGTATATAGTTTTTGATAAAAAAAATGGTTTATATTTTCTTTAACTTATTATTCCAAATATAATGGTGGTTAACTAATCTGATACCATGCAATAGAAAAGAGAATTTGTAATGAAGGTGTTAAAACAATAAATGTATGTCAATAGATCCTCTGACTACAAGTATTAACGTTGTCAAATGCAAATGCAAATTTCAGTTGTCATCTTCTATTGGAGGGATTATAGTATCGTCTCCTGTAGGACTCATTATATCATTAATGGAAACGGCTGCCAGAAACGATGACGCGGCCAAATTAAGAAAACGGGAGATTGTGATCAAATGGTCCTTTGTGAAACTAATATTGACGTCACTTGGATATTTTTTCATATTCTCCATTAATGGTACCATGAGTTTCATGTTCATGTTTATGCTATCAAGAAAATGTACTTTTTCTGACCAATATAGTCCCAACATAATAAGTGGACTTCGCAAAAACTCACACTTTTCTCCCGTATATCTGTTTGATAAGTCCAGGATTTGCTTGGTAAGCAAATCGATATGTTGTGCGCACAACACCAGATTTTCTATAATTTGGTTTGCCACATCAACGATATTTCTCAAAATAGAGAAACTGCATAAAACTGCACTTATATATTCATCCTTTGACATAATCATTTTTACTTCCACGATGGTCCACCCGTATTACGTCTCAATATCTTTTGGGTATGCTATTTATACAACAAGGGCAAGACGTGGTAACAAGAAAGACTAGTTTCCTGTGATAGACTGCAGATACTTGCAATCATAACACAAAAAGTCAACAGAAAACGGATCAATAATTTAAATTATGAAAGTTTCTCAAATCGAATCCAAACCTACAAATTTTATGTTCACACCATAGAAATTCGGCGTAGTGAAGTTGAATTGTTGTTGTTACCAAGCGCATTTAGGATTCAGGTGAAAAACAACAATTTTTTGCGAAAATTCATAAACATCTAATATCACGTCTTGATTCTTTTCCTCCATTCTTTTCTAAACCACATATTTTCGCTATCTTTTCTAAATGACATGAAGAAGGTCATTGATAAAAGTCGATTATTTCGGGTTTAAATCTTGACCAGACTACTAAAGCGATCTTACATTGAGTGAAAAATACCGGGAATCTATCGCTAGGCTCTCCGTCTGCCGCGATATAAATGTAAGATTGTTGAAAGCGACGTTAAACCCATTCAGGGAACCTATTGTTAGGCGCTCCAACTGCTTCCATATAAATGTTATGCGTTCCGTCTGCCGCGATATAAATGTTAGATTGTTGAAAGCGACGTTAAACCCATTCAGGGAATCTATTGTTGGTTACTCCAATCTCTGCGATATATCTGTAAGATTGTTGATTGTGACGTTTAACCCATTCCGGGAATCCATTGTCAGGTGCTCCGCCCGCCGCAATATAACAAAGATTGTTGAAAGCGACGTTAAACCCATTCAACTTGGAGCTGAACAGATTCTTTCGGACTGTTTTTTTTTTTCATGTCGTTCTCTAATTTACTCTAGGACAGGGACAATTTTTATAATTTGATCATTTTGAGTCGGTAGTGCAACAAGGTAAATTGTAATCTCGTTTTACCTGCACAAAGAAATGACAAATTCTTAGAAAACAAGCATAAAATATGGTTTCCAGTTCAACAGGAACTTTTCTCTGTGAAAAACCTTCCGAAATGATATTCATTCATCAATATCGAATTTCGCGGATTTGTAAAGATAACCCATCCCATCACTCTTTACTGTTTCATTTAAATTGCTTCCCCTGCACTGTCCAGCGACGTTGAATACTAGAAGGTTTATAACTCATTTAATCTTGTTAATACGGTGTACTTACAATCGATTCCTTGCAATGTTAAAAAAGTACTCGGAGTCTTTTTGAGGAAGAGTTTGACAGGTGAGATAGTTAACAACCAGAACGGATCAGCGGGATCAAGAAGGATCGGTGGGTCCGGGAAGTGTCTGACAAGAGAATCAAGGAGGGTTAAGGTAGGTGTGTGTGGGGGGGGGGTCTATTGGAAGGGTTCTTTTTGGGGAGGGGGCGAGGGAGGGTCCACGGAGTCTTTCTGAGGAAGAGTTTTTCAGGTGACCCATCAGGAAGGGTCTAGCAGGGAATACAGGAGGGTCTGGAAGGGTAGGGATGGTCTGGGAGGGTCCATTCCAGAGAGGGTCCAGTCCAGGGAGGGTTTTTGCCCCATCCTTTTTATTCTACTACTGAAGGAAAACATCACAGACATCGGACAAAACTACAGATGTGAATGGAACTGCCAACAGCTGTAGGCTTGTTCTTTCTCATAAATGCGTTCGCTGTAAAAAAAAACGCTAAATGTTGAAGGCAACTAACAATTATGCAGGTGTGCCAACATGCGGGTCCAAGCTGCGCATCCTAGAACACAAAGCAAAACTATGCATTTACAGGTCCTTAACAACCTCCAACAAGAAGTCAAATTTGTGGCATTTTCAGATGCTGTGAATAAGTTCATTAGAAAGAAAGACTTAAATGACAAATCAATGTCTGAAGTAGAAGAGTTCATTTTGCTACAACCACAGATCGTTATAAAACATGAAGAAAAAAGTGATGTGGCCATACGTTTGACCTAACTTGTCATCAACAACAAGATTATATAGATCACGTGTACATGTAAGATCTAAAAATATGACTGGGCTGAACCTAGGTCATATGTATTTTTTTTCTTTTTATTCAATATTAATTTTTGACTGACTAACTCACCCAAGGTTCATTCTGACAGAGTTTCATTGAAATCGGCCCAATGGTTCAGGAGGAGATGTTGTTCAAAGATTTGGGGGGTCAAATAAGCCCCGCCCTACCACGCCCATATTTTGGGGTCAATCCATATTTCTCGAACAACTTTAGAAGAGGGTCACCCAAGGAACATTTCGGCCAAGTTTCGTCAAAATCCATCTTTTGCTTTAGGAGCAGAAGATGTTTAAAGAAAAGTTTACGCACGCACGAACGGACGAACGACGGGCACCCCGCCATGACAATAACTCGCTGGCCTTCGCCCAGTGGAGCTAAAAAAACAGTCTGATTCATTTTGTAAACACATGGCTCTGTGTGATGTCTATAAACATGGATTTAAACACATGCGTGTTAGACTTTTCATTGTGCAATCGTGTTCCTCTGTAAACTTGCCCAATTCTCGACAAACTCAATTAATCCATATTGTTAAATAATAAAGACTTTATAATGATAATAAAGGCCTTATTTTATGAAGCAACACAGTTGGGTTTACCCAGTTTTCCCTATGGGCCACTACAGTCGTCGTCTATAAGCTATACAATGATTTTAGGCTACAGTTACAAGATTTGTAGAATTAATGGACTTACAGGCGCATATTTTCCAATGTTTCAGACTATTGCAAAGGCATTGTGTCAAAACAGTTAAACAACGTCCTAGGCCAATTTAGATTGCGCTTCATTAACACTGTCCCCAGGCATTATTTACCAAAACTGTCAATAAGAAGGTTTGAACTACTTACCTGGCTTCATTTCATTACCGTTTATACAGGAATGGACCCAACCACAATTTTCAATTTGAAATTCGCGATAATACTAGCCTACCAACAATCGTAGTGAAAACTTTCGCTTCAGCAGTCCAATATTCCCCCCTGAAAATTCTAGTTTGCGGACCCCGCGTTTTGATGGAGTTAGCATTCTAATGGATATCGTTATAATGAAGTTGCAGTGTACTTCAGCATTTTTTAATCTTCAGCATTCAATGGGCAATTTGTATGTGGAGATTAAAATTTATATCTTTGATTATAATCTTTCTGACCTACTTTTGAATTATAAAGCAGTGGCACTTTTGGCCTAATTCTCAGGTGAGGGAGACAAGCCTTTTGACCTTATTATTTTGTCTGTAGACTTACAATGTTGACCATTAACACAATTAGTAATTGACACATCAATAAAACCATTTCAACAAGACCAGGTCACGATTGTCAATAAAATAGCTGACCGGAAGGGAAAAAATGACTATTCAAAATTGCATGCCCGCATTTACTGTGGCAAACTAGATCTAAAAATAAGCCGACATCTTTGCAAAAAGCACAAAGATGAATCAGAAATTGCTAAGTTGAAACAAATATTGGGTTAAAGAAAATTATTAATTGCCTAAGTTTTCCTCCTTACTAAACTGAAACCAACTTCTAATCGGTCACTGAATGTTTTCCTATTTTCGATTCATTTACAATAAAAGAATTGAATAGAATATAACGTTCATGCAAAGACAAATCAATTTCGAGGATTTTAGTGAAGGAATTGTGTAAAAGGGACCGACAGAACGATTGAAGCAGACAAAAGAAGACACCAACCCCATTTCGAAAAAGTTACAAAAGTCGCAAAATGTAGAGACTTTTCAAAACTTCAGTCGAAGAAATTTCGTTATGTTGTTGAAAAATCACTATGCTTTCGATGCCTTAAAGGTAGCTGAATAGAAATAAGTAAAGAAAACATTATTCAAGACGTTCATTTGCTTAAATGCGGTGAATTTGTTAATTTTACCCCACCCACTTATGTTAATTTTGATATTGGGGGTACCCGTGTTCTCATGCAAATTAAATTGCTTTCCCTGGGGAATTTTTGATGCGTTTTGGTTTTGCTATCTACCAAGTACATGGGCTATCTAAAATCATCAAACACTTGAATCTCTAACACTATTTAGCATTACTTTTCGTGCTTTATTTGAGTGACCGATTAGAAGTTGGTTTAAGTTTATGTTATTCTTAAAGTATAAAAGGTTGTTATAAAAATCAACATTTAAACTTCATATTATGTCAACATTTAACCTTTTTCTGTTTAATCCCTGTTTTTACTTGATAAGCAATTCCCAACTCAGAGCCAAAGAGTTGTGTTTCAAACACAGGGCCTAGCCAATCCCTGAGTTCACTTAATTGTTCATAGATGAAAATACAAAGGAAATCCTCAATTGATCAAACTCGTGGAATTCATAAGACTTAATAAATTCTTAAGTTGACTGAACATCATTAATATAACACCATATTTCATGACAAAATTAGATGCCCTAGTCTAAAACGACAAGCCGATTGCCTAGACCGGGCCCATCCAGGCTCCCGTTTCAACCGAAGCCGAGGCCAAAGCAGCGTGTTTAAAAGCTGGAGATCCTTGGGCTTCCCTCAACTACCAGGACCCTCTTTTCCGGCCTTACGAGTCTCCACCCACGGCAAACAGGCGGGCTCATTTGTTAGGGGTCTTACCATTGACTACATGGACGGCAGCCGACTATTTCTACCCCGCCGCTGAGCTGGGGGCCGGATTTTAACAAAATTTCACTAGAATGATCCTTGGGTGACCCATTAACTGACTGCACCAAATTATTGTAATTATCATTTAAATGAAAAATATTTGTGTAAGAGGTAGAGGTCAATTTTCAATGATTTTCACTGCTCATGAGTTTTTTTATGCAGAAATATTTCAGCATTTGACACTTATTTACTTGAAATAAACATTCACTCATTTACTTCAATTCTCATTTAAACAGCTTTACCATCCTCTAAAAGTCATTATCAGGATTTTCAGGCCTGTGGAGCGAATCAGGCACTCAAGCGCCTCTAGTGTCAGGAGATAATCTGCATTTCATCGGAAGATGAGTACTATCCTGAAGTAGATACCCCCTGCCGTCGGCGTCTCCCGTTTACGGGGACGCCGCAGCAGGAGTTGGAAGACATCCTCCTAAGTCTATATTCAATTACATTAAATCGCCTTTACTATAAGGGTGTTACTTCACAATAATTGTTTGTCACCAAAACAAAAGTCTTTTTAAAGATAATAAGAAGTAAAATGTAAAATCCAATATTTTTATTCTGCCCAATGCCTTAGAGTGCAGTCAACCCAGCTTTTTCTTCCCCACTCTGAATCTTAGTAGGGCACTCTTTGTGCACCCTTCGTTCAACTAAACTGACCAATTCTAAGGGAGTATCTCAGGCTCCCTATTTCACCTAATGGTTCTACACATTTGGATTCTAACAAAGCTTATATTCCTTCTCACCTACAATCTTTACACCCATTAAATTATATGAGTCTAAAAAAATTCATCATTTAGGTGATACCAAAAGGGTAGTCAAATATTCACTTTATATGTTAAAATGTCCTCTGCCAATATAGAGCATGCTGTTCATCTAATCAAATATTTTTTGCAGCCCGATACAACTTCAAAATTTGGTTGATATCTGTTAGTTAGATTCTGAGAAAAATGATTTTCAAAGTTTCCACTGTATAACATAAAGAGAAATGACCTTCGCCGATAAAATACATATTTTTCATCCTATCACGATAATGTTTGGTAGACTGATAAAAGGTCACCCAAGGATCATTTCAATAAAATTTGGTTGATATCTATTGCTTACATTCTGAGAAAATGATTTTTTTTCAAAGTTTCTACTATATAACATATAGAGAAATGACATCTGCCCATAAAATACATATTTTTCATCTGATCACAATAATTTTTGGTACACTGATAAAGGGTCACCCAAGGATTATTCATGTAAAATTTAATTGGTATCCATCAATTAGAACCTGAGTAATGTCACTTTTTACCATATTTGGAAATTAGCCACGCCCATTTAATCCATGTTTTTCATTGGATCAAAATTTCTTGAACAACTTTGAAAGAGGATCACCTAAGGATCATTCCTGTGAAGTTGGGTTGAAATTGATCTAGTAGTTTCTGAGGACAAGATTTTTAAAGAAAAGTTTACGACCGCACGCACGGACGGACACAACGCCATGACAATAGCCCCAGTGGCTTTCAGCCAGTGGAGCTAAAAATGAACATTGCATCAAGCCATTTCAACAGAAACTAGAAAGCCATGAATGGCTTGAGTCGCTCCACAGGCTTGAAATTCTTGAAATAGCAAATCTAAGGTTTGACTAGATTTTAAGATATTTTGGGTTCTACTGATGTTGAAATGATTTTCAAAAATGCCACTTTATAACATATAGAGAAATGACCTCCGCCTATAAAATACATACTTTTCACCTGATCACAATATTTTTTGGCAGACTGATAAAGCTTCACTCAAGAATCATTCCAGTGAAATTTGGTTGATATCCATCGATTACATTCTGAGAAAATGATTTTCAAAGTTTCCACTATATAACATATAGAGAAATGACCTCCGCCCATAAAATGCATATTTTTCATCCGATCACAATAATTTTTGGTAGACTGATAAAAGGTCACCCAAGGATCATTCCAGTGAAATTTGGTTTATATCCATTGTTTACAGTCTGAGAAAATGATTTTCAAAGTTTCCTTATATAACATATAGGGAAATGACCTCCGCCCATAAAATGCATATTTTTCATCCGATCACAATAAATTTTGGTAGACTGATAAAAGGTCACCCAAGGATCATTCCAGTGAAATTTGGTTTATATCCATTGTTTACATTCTGAGAAAATGATTTTCAAAGTTTCCATTATATAACATAGAGAGAAATGACCTCCGCCCATAAAATGCATATTTTTCATCCGATCACAATATTTTTTGGTAGACTGATAAAGGGTCACTTAAGGATCATTCATGTAAAATCTAATTGGTATCTATCCATTACAACCTGAGAAATGTCACTTTTTACCATATTTGGAAATTAGCCACGCCCATTAAATTCATGTTTTTCATTGGATCAAAATTTCTTGAACAACTTTGAAAGAGGGTCACCCAAGGATCATTCATGTGAAGTTTGGTTGAAATTCATCCAGTAGTTTCTGAGGAGAAGATTTTTAAAGAAAAAGTTTACGACCGGACGGACGCACGCACGGACGGACGCACGACGGACACAACGCCATGACAAGAGCCCCAGTGGCTTTCAGCCAGTGGAGCTAAAAACTATTTTACCCCCAAAAACTTCCAATCAGGTTGACATTTAAACTCTTCAAAAGTCAGCAGTTTGTCATTGTACTAAATATTTTGCATAAATAAAGATCTCTTTAACCCTTGTCATGCTGAACCCGGAATATTCCTGCTTTGGGAGGAGATATAAACAAAGATCAGTGTGCACCCTTGTGCAGTCTGATCTTAGTCTACACCACCGCTTGTCCCCTTTCAAGGATGAGTTATTCATTTAATCAATTTTTAACAAGCATTCGGAAGTATTGCATGGCAATACCAAGTCCCCTTCCGGATTTATATATATATATCCCTTTATTATATATAAGAGCAGTATCTTTTTTGGTGGTAAAGGTATAACTACCTCTCCAAAATATTAGTTGTATCAGATTTTATGTATCAGCTCAATATCTCTGAGGATAAAGAAAAAAACCCAGAAATTTCCTGGTAATTTTCTAAGTCCAGCATCCGTATCTTCCACAAAAATCAGTGGACCAGAACCAAACTCGAACTTGCTCTGTAACTCATTGATGCAGTCTCACATACCAAAAATCAGCTCAATATCACCAAGGGTTATGAAAAAAAGTCCGGAAAACTGAAATTTCCTGGCAATTTCTAAGTCCAGCATCCATATCTTCCACAAAAATCAATGGACTAAAACCAAACTCAAACTTGTTCTGTAACTCATTGAGGCAGACTCACATATCAAAAATCAGCTCAATATCTCCAAGGTTTAATAAAAAAGTCTAGAAAACTGAAATTTCCTGGTAATTTTCTAAGTCCAGCATCCGTATCTTCCACAAAAATCAATGGACTGGAACCAAACTCAAACTTGTTCTGTAACTCATTGATGGGGACTCACATACCAAAAATCAGCTCAATATCTCCAAGGGTTAAGAAAACAAGAGGACCAAGATGGTCCTAGATCGCTCACCTGAGTCTCTTGGACCCCTGGGACATCACATTATTTAGATAGGCAGATGTCAAAAAGAAGTGATTGCCTAAGATCAATACCATGGAACGTTTTCAGCGAAGAGCAAGACAGATATGCCTTTTTGCTCTTTGATTCTATGTAAAAAGGGATGCACCCAGGTGGACCCCAAATGTGACCCCAGGGTCTTGATATGAACAAACTTGAAAGAAGTCCATAAGATGATGCTACATACTAAATATGAAAGCTGTCTGCCTTCTGGTTTCAGAGAAGAAGATTTTTGAAGATTTTCCTATTTTCACCCATTGTGCTCAGATGAGCTGAAAGGGATGCGCCCGGTTGGAGCCCAAATATGACCCAATGGTCTTGATATGAAGAAACTTGGTAGGGGCCCACTAGATAATGCTACATACCAAAAATGAAGGCAGTGTGTCCACTAGTTTCGATTAAAGAAGATTTTAAAATATTTTCCCTCTTTGATTCTATGTAAAAAGGGTTGCGCCCGGGTGGAGCCCAAATATGATCCTAGGGTCTAGATATGAACAAACTTGGTAGAGGTCCACTAGATGATGCTACATACCAAATATGAAAGCTGTCTGCCATCTGGTTTCATAGAAGAAGATTTTTGAAGATTATCGTTTTTTTACCCTTCGTGCTCATGAGAGATAAAGGGATGCACCCGTGCAAAGCCCAAATATGATCCCTGGGTCTTGATATGAACAAACTTGGTAGAGGCCCACTAGGTGATGCTACATACCAAATATTAAAGCTGTCTGCCATCTGGTTTCAGAGAAGAAGATTTTTAAAGATTTTCGCTCTTTGATTCTATGTAAAAAGGGTTGGGCCCATGCAAAGCCCAAATATGACCCCAGGGTCTTGATATGAACAAACTTGGTAGAGGTCGACTAGATGATGCTACATACCAAATATGAAAGCTGTCTGCCTTCTTGTTTCAGAGAAGAAGATTTTTAAAGATTTTCATATTTTCACCCTTTTTGTAAAGGGTAAAGGGAAAGTTAAGGGTGGATTTCATATATTTGAACAACTTTGGTAGAGCTTGACCCAAGGAACATCCCTGCCAAGTTTCATCAAGATTGGCTAACTGGTTTAGGAGGAGAAGATGTTTAAAGAAATTGTGGACGACGCACGACGGACGACTGACGACGGACAACGGACATTCTACGATCCCAATAGCTCACCTTCAGCACTTTGTGCTCAGGTGAGCTAAAAAGGCAGGAAAACTGAAATTTCCTGGTAATTTTCTAAGTCCAGCATCCGTATCTTCTAAAAAAATCAATGGACTGGAACCAAACTCGAACTCGTTCTGTAACTCATTGATGCAAACTCACATACCAAAAATCAGCTCAATATCTCGAAGGGTTAAGAAAAAAAGTCTGGAAAACTGAAATTTCCTGGTAATTTCTAAGTCCAGCATCCGTATCTTCCAAAAAATGAATGAATGAATATTGTTTTACGGCCCCTCGACATCTAAGGTCATGTTGGGCGCAAACACTCAAGTATAAAACTGGAATAATCCGACGTGAGCACGAAAGCACATGGACTCTCCCCAGATCAGGAGAACGGCCCATGTGCGAGTCCACTCGACCGGAAAATTCAAAAAGTGATCATCCATACGTGTACTAAAATTCAACTAAACAAAATTATAAAACAAATCAATGTAAACTAATAAATCCAAAAGAGATTTCAATTATAAAAGAAATATTAACCAAAAGGGCTATTGAAAACGGTAAAACTTTATATAACATTTTAAAATCAAAGTGCTGTCAGCACTGTAAATCGTACATCATTGAGAGGCTGGGATAGTGCAATAGTTCGCCAATCAAAAGGGCTCAAATTTGGACAATAAGAGTTGGTAAAATCTTTAAATTTGTGAGTTTTTTGTCTTAACAATCCATCTTTTCGAGGACATCGCCAGCTCATCCAACCTCGTGGGTCCGATTTTGAAAGTTTGCTGATTCGATAGCCCTCTACTGGTCTAAATTATTTCTTAGCAGATTTTTACGTTGTTATAATGAGCACGCGCCAAGCTAAAAGCTTGTCTGTTAATATTATTCCTCTCTCTATAGAGTTTAAAAGCCTGTTTAGCAACAAACATTTTTCATTAAACTATTTACAATTTTGATTACCAACATGTTTGTATTTCAAGCATTGGGTTTTCCCAAATACTGTAAATGCATTTTCCCTCAAGAAACACGTGAAATGTCCAACTATGCTATTTATATCTTTGGTTTCTGACCAATCGATTAAATCTAGCAGCACTCTATGATTATTCATGAGTTGTTCTAAAAATAGATCGCTCTTGCTGCTATCCTAGGGGAAATTCAAATGGCAGCCCGAGAGACGCGTGAGATGATGTAATAATCTAAAATTGATTGTAATATGCATGCGCAGAAAAGACATTCATGTGAACGGAGTTACCCACTGGTGGTAGTAAACAAACTTCTCATTTACCGCTACAATAATTAATTTACCATGAAATATCGTTATCCCATTAAGAAATGTGATAAACTCGTGCAAAATACTATATAAAATAAGAAAAAAGTATTTGTTATTTAAAGTAATAGAGAATATTTATTTTTTTTGTAATCGAATTGTTGTGCACTATTCTCGACGCCATTTTGGAACCCAAGTAACACCGGCCTGACCCAGGATCAGAAGCGTCGAGGTTGAAAGGTTACAATGACATCACTAGTGTCGAAACCGAGGCCGTTCTGATGGAAACCCGGTTAACTCGGGTCGAAACCGAGTCCGATATGAACTTACCCCTATATCAGTTTATCGTATGTTTTTGTCGGTTTATTTGTTGTTGAATAATTTTTCTTCATACTCAAATTTGAATTTAATGAAAATAGGATTGGAGCATGATCAGAGTGCTCATTGAAATCAAATATTTCAAAATTACAAAATTATTTCTATTTGTTAACACATGCGAAAAAAAGTAAACTTCCCACGCTCCCTGTTTGAGTGCAGACGACTATTGACTAATGACAAACAAGTTAATTGACACATTTCGAGCAGACGATGTCCATCTGAATTTACACGTGGTCTGAATTTACGCGTGGGTTTTGACCGAGTGATAATCATAACAGAATTTGATTGGTTGTCAGCCCTACAACTGGTAAATGACCGTTCGAGAAAGTTCAGAGCAGTAATATTGTAAGTGCTACAAATTAATTATACAGTTAACTTATAGTACGTTTCAACTCCTTTACTCAACCGAAAATCTTGTTATAAACACTGAAAATACTAACTGGTAATTACTAAAAGCGAAAATTACATCCAATTTTGTATTAGCCTCTTCTCTATTTGTCGAAACAAAGTTTGTAGATTGTGACTGAAAAGGCCGTTTCTTCGGTGTTTGAAAACACATAATTTGGTTTGAACACATTGCTCAGAAGATAATGGTAAAAATGTACTGGGTCAAACAGACTGGATTTCTGAAAAACGGTAGATATAAATCTACTGCTTCGCAGTACGATTTAAAAATAAAGATGAAGAACGGTAAATATAACCTAAAATTAGATTTTACTGTATAAATGAATTGCTTTAAGAAAGTCAAATATAAGATCTAATTTGACCATGTCAAACAGCTGCCTCATACTATCAACTTTAAAATACCTGTCTCTAATAAAAGAAAAGTCAATACAATCAATAAAAATATGTTTGACAGTAAGAGGAGCGTTACATGGAATGCACATTGACATCTCTTCTCCTTTTAAAAGATAGGAATGTGTCAGATGAGTATGACCAATGCGTATGCGAGTCAGGATTAGCTCTTCTAGACGGCTTGACCTGTAACCAGGTAGCCAGTCGCCAAGATCCTGTCGCACAGAATATAGTTTATTATTTTGATTCGAAGGGTCAGACCAGCAGTTCCTCCAGACATCATGAATAAAACAATGAATTAAGGGTTTAAAATCAGTAAAAGGTACTTCGAAAGGTAAAATCTCAAGTGATAATGCATCCTTGGCAGCTTCATCTGCCTCCTCATTACCACGAATACCAATATGGCTTGGAAGCCAACAGAAAACGAGATCAACATCATTAAGCTGGGCAATTTTATCAAGTAGCCTGACGATAAGAGGATTGTCAGTTTTTTCGTGCTCAATCGCTTGCATGCTTGAGAGTCAGTAAAAATGATATAGCGAGAGACGTTCTGCGATCATATGATCGAGTGCAAGATCAATGGCCTTAAGCTCGGCTGAAAAAATGGACGAGTTATTAGGAAGGCGAAATTGATATTTTTCGCCATCTAAAATAGTGGCTGAAGCAACTTTTTCGCCATCTTTTGAACCGTCAGTGTATATTTCTTCATAAGATGTGTATTTTTCTTTGACTTCCAAGAACTTGGTTCTAAAAATTGTTGGATCCGTTGTATCCTTTTTGCTGGAAGCAAGATCATAAAGAAACGTGGGACTTTTATTTGTCCACAAAGGAACATCAGGAACAACATGTTCTGCCACGTCCTCTAGATCAAAGTCTAGAGAATTTACATCAGCTTCACAACGCAAACTGAAGGGAAGAATAGGGTTCTTTTTCTTTTCAAAATCCTCTCTATATTTTGGTTCAAAAACAACTTCATGAGTAGGATTATCGGGATTGGATTTAAGTTTTAAATAATATTGTAAAGAAAGCTTTTTCCTTCGTAAATTTAAAGAAGGTTCATTTGCTTCTGTATAAAGACTGTTAACTGGTGACGTTCTAAATGCGCCCAACGCCAAACGCAATCCTTGATTATGAATAGTATCAAGTTTGCGAAGGTATGAAGGGCATGCAGAACCATAAACAACACAGCCATAGTCTAGCTTTGATCTAACAAGTGCCCTATAAAGGCGCAATAGAACCTTTTTATCGGCACCCCAATCCATACTGGATACAACACGTAAAAGATTAAGTGCCTTTTGGCATTTATTTTTCAAATTATCAATATGTGGAATAAACGACAGTTTAGAATCAAAAAGGAGTCCTAAGAACTTTAATTCTTTGACAACTTCAATCGGTACTCCATCCAACTTTAAATCTGGATCAAGATGCATCTTTCTCGATTGACAAAAATGCATACATTTAGTTTTTGTCTTTGAAAACTTGAAACCGTTTTCATTGGACCATTTTGAAAGATTGTTCAAGACTTGTTGCAATTGTCTTTCAATTGTATGCATTTGTTTTGATCTGTAGCAGATACAAAAGTCGTCAACGTAGAGAAAACATTCCACACCAGGGCAAACGGTTTTGACAATGTTGTTTATTTTGACACTAAATAGTGTCACCGATAAAATACTCCCCTGGGGAACACCCATTTCTTGTTCATGGGGATCAGATAAAGTATCTCCAACACGGACTCTAAACTGACGTTCATCCAAAAAAGCTGAGATGAAAAAGGCAAGGCGACCTCGAATACCGAAATCATAGAGGTCGTTCATAATTCCTTACTTCCAAGTGGTGTCATAAGCACTTTCGAGATCGAAAAAGACAGAAACAACGTGTTCCTTCTTTATAAAGGCTTCTCGAATAAATGTCTCGAAGCGAACAAGATGATCAAGAGTGCTTCTCTGTTTACGAAAGCCACTTTGGACTTGCGTAATAAGGTGGTTCTTTTCAAGAAACCAAACAAGACGATCATTAACCATTCTTTCCATGGTTTTACAGATGCAACTAGTTAAAGCAATAGGGCGGTAATTTGAAGGGTTTGTGGAATCTTTACCTGGTTTAGGTATTGGAATAACGATAGCTTCCCGCCAAGAGGCTGCAATGCTTCCCGTATTCCATACCTGATTATAAATTTGAAGTAAGCAATGAAGGGAACGAGATGGCAAACGTTTGAGGAATTGATAATGAATAGCATCTGATCCGACAGCAGTGTCGTGACACTTTTTTAAAGCCTTTTTCAATTCCTTAACGGAAAAGTCTCTATTATAGTATTCCAGATTTCTGGAACTAAAATTAAGTTTAGATTTTTCTTTTTCACCTTGAAACTTCTGAAACGTAGTTGAATAATTAGTAGAGGAAGATTTCTTGGCAAACTTGTCAGCTAAGACATTAGCAATATCATGTTTCGAAGAAACTGTTTTATCTTCATCTGTTTGAAGATGGCCAACACCTAGTGATGTATTCTTCCCACTAATTTTACGTATCATGTCCCATGTCTTTTTGACAGATGATCTAGAATTTAATCTAGAGACATACTGTCTCCAAGACGAACGCTTACTTTGTTTAATAGTGCGACGTGCTTTTGCACGTGCAATTTTAAATTTGTAAAGATTTTCCTTTGAGGGTCTTAAGCCAAATGCTCTAAGAGCACGTTTTCTTTCAGCTACAGCCTTTTTGCAATCGTCATTAAACCATGGCTTGTTTGGATTTTTTGGGTCAGGCGATGTTTGTGGAATACTTTTTTCTGCAGCAGAATAAAGTAAAGATGTAAACAATTCTGCAGAGTTTTCACAGTCATCAAAAGCTTCTGGATTTATCGACTGTTCACATGTGGTTCTAAAAAGTTCCCAATTAGCCTTGTGGAGTTTCCAACGCCTAGGGCGCTCCTGAACAGACGGCCCCAATTCGGAGATCTGAATAGGGAAATGGTCACTACCATGAAGGTCGGAAAGAACTTTCCATGAAAAATCAGGAAAAATATCAGGACTGCAAATAGTCAAATCCAGAGAAGAATAATTTCCAGTTGCAGGATGAAGATAAGTTTTAGATTTATCATTCAGTAAAACTAGATCATGCCTTGTTACAAAGTCCTCAACAATACGACCTTTGTCGTCTGTATTGGAGCATCCCCATAACTTATGATGAGAATTGAAATCTCCCATAAGTATAAATGGTTTTGGTAGCTGGTCAACGAGATTATCAAGTTTTCTACCATCTACAGGGAAACTAGGAGGAAGATAAACAGAACACAATGTAATTGTTTTATTTAGCGAGATACTTACAGCTACTGCTTGCAAAGAAGTATCTAGACTGACATGACGGTGAGGGATATTATTATTAACAATAATTCCCACTCCACCAGATGCTCTCTCACGTTCTGTAAAGTTAGTCAGATAGCAAGAATGATTTTTCAAAGAAAACTTATCTGTATCTTTGAGAAACGTTTCTTGTAAGCATACTGCAACTGGTTTTTGTTCGTTAACTAGAAGATTAAGTTCTTCAAAATTAGCTTTGATGCTGCGACAGTTCCATTGTATTATGTTATTCGCCATGATGAAGGCTATTGTAAAGATAATACCACTTATTAATGGAGGTAAGAAATTACCCATTATTTAATTCCTGTTAAATTAATTTTATTCGCACCTTGCCTAATCGCATCCGATTGCTTTTGATTTGAAGGTGGGGGGTTTGAGGGAGGAGGAGCGGGTTCATCCATCTCCTCCTCATTGTCCGATTCGCTTAATTCAGCAAATCGATTGCCTGTCGAAACTGGAGGAGAAACCTTCCCCACTTCCATCGAGGCAACATCAGCCCTCTCTAATTGAAGGCGGATCTTTCTCTGCCGAGCAGACTCTGGTTTGTCAACATTAGTATTACTAGTTTTAGATTTGGAACTGTGAGCTGGAGCGACTTTTTGCGGTCGACCAGCTGGTGAGTTATTTGCTACTGAAGGAGTTTTATTCTCGACATTTCCAATTAAAGTTTCTAGCGACGAAAGTTCTCCAGACATCGCCTTTTTTATTTGCTCTTTAGCCTGAGGAAAAAGGTCAGTTATTACTTTTAACAGACGCTCACAGGTACTACACTGATCATGCTTTCTTTTCTCAGGCGAAACTGGCTTAGCTTTATCTGCATAGCTACCTTCTGTTCTGTTCAAAGCACCGTGTCTCTCTTCTACGATCCTTTTAGCATCATAGAAGGAAATGGACTTTCTAAACTTAACTTCAAGAATTTCTTTTTGAAAAACAAATTTAGGACATTGTCTTGAATTTGAAGCATGGCCTTGTCCACAGTTAAAACATTTCAAATCGTTTAAGCATTCATCTTCATCGTGTTCGCCTTCTGGCCCAGAATAGCTACATTTCCTGCAAACTTTAGTGCTTTTACATCTGTCTTCATGATGTCCGAACCTTTGACAATGAAAGCATCTAAGTGGGTTTGGAACGAAAACATCAACTTTTACAATTTGATACCCTATCTTGATCTCTTTTGGCAGGATCGGTTCATTAAAAGTCATGATATAGGTATTTGTTCTAATAGTTTTACCATCTCTTTAAAATTCTATCCTTTTTACATCAGTTACTCCTTGACTTCTTAAGTTTTCTCTTATTTCTAAAAGAGTACAATTTGCCAGATCTTTACACCTGATTACACCTTTCGACTGATTAAGTCTTTCATGGGCATACACCTCAACCTTCTGGTTAAAAAACCTTTTAATCTTGAGTAAATTTTCAGCCTGTGTTTTCTTAGACACTTCTACCAAAAGAGTTTCGTTTTTAAGGGATTTTACAGATTTTGGTGTTCCTATAATTGCATTTAATTGCTTTTCAATCACAAAAGGTGATAATGCAGTAATTGGGATGTCTGGATCCGTGCTTGCGACCACGATGAACTTTGGAAATGAATCCGAGTTGAAGTCTTCCTCCTCTGAATCGGATGACCATGCGCGCTTGGTTTTCTTTGAGTTTGCCATGTTTGTTTAATGTGCTTCATCTACGATCCCAATAGCTCACCTTGAGCACTTTGTGCTCAGGTGAGCTAAAAAGTCAGGAAAACTGAAATTTCCTGGTAATTTTCTAAGTCCAGCATCCGTATCTTCTAAAAAAATCAATGGACTGGAACCAAACTCGAACTCGTTCTGTAACTCATTGATGCAAACTCACATACCAAAAATCAGCTCAATATCTCGAAGGGTTAAGAAAAAAAGTCTGGAAAACTTAAATTTCATGGTAATTTCTAAGTCCAGCATCCGTATCTTCCAAAAAAATCAAGTGAACTGGAACCAAACTCGATCTCGTTCTGTAACTCATTGATGCGAACTCGCATACCAAAAATCAGCTTAATATCTCCAAGGGTTAAGAAAAAAGTCCAGAAAACTGAAATCCATACTGACGAACGGACAGACGGACAGAGTGCAAACCTATTGTCCCCTTCGGCTTTTGCCGGTAGGGGACTAATAAAAAAGATTTCTTAGTCCCATGGATTTTAGGACCCTCAGTACTTTGATAAGAGTACAATTGAGAAGGAGGATTTTAATTCAGCATGGCAAGGCTTAATAGTTAAGAGATGAAGAGAGTTTTTTGTTGATTTCATTGAGGTACGAAACTAAAAACCTAATCACATGTATGAATATGTGAAGCAGATTCATTTATGAGTGTGATTATGTTTTTAGTTTCATACTTCTATTAAATCATTAAATTTTATCTTCATATCTTATTAGTTAATATCATGAAGCAAAGATTTAAAGATCTGTCAGTGACTCCGCTTCCGGGAGCAGTATACATATTATGGTCAGACAGCTTTTATTAAGAGCTTTTATTAAGTATGCATTTTCTGGATTAAAAAATAATTAAAATTAATGTCTTTTAGGTTCTTTTCCCTTTAATCGGAGGTGAACTTTCTCTAAACAATCATCAATCAAAAATTCATCTCAAATAAGAGAAAAAGTTTCAAAAAGTTTCTAAAATTTAGGCATTCGAATTTGGTTTTCTTAGTAAAAAATGTAGGGGTGCTACTTTTAGGGAGGGGGCTTTAATAAGGGGAAATTAGGTATCCCTAGACAATCAGGTAACCTACTAAATGCTTTTCTGATGGTGGCACTTATTCTTTCCGACTATTTGTCTCTCACCAATGGGTTGATAATTGTACACCTATGTTGTAGTCCTTTTTGTTGTCGTTATGAGAAAAACTGACATTTCTATGAAATCTGTGGTTCTACTTAAGGCATTCACTTGAAACTTAGCACATTTGTTCAAAAGAGAAACCAATTCTAACTGGGGGGATAACTTTAAATGCATTATGTGCAAATAATGCCTCTTTTTGGAATTGAATTTTTATCAACCATCCAGCACTAAACAGCCGCGGGTGGGCATCCGTACGTGGTGCTCTTGTTAAATCTTAATGATTTGCTCATTCTGACCCTTTCAAAACAATTTTTGACCCCCATAACTTATCACCGAAAGGTGGTTATCTATGCATCTGAAAAAGCTAGCACAAGCACTGAATCTATATCTTCTATTCTGTTTAGGTTCAGGAGAACTCAGTACTGAAGAGAAAACTGACCAAGACGCACTCCAAATACGTGGAGTGCAAAAGGAGGCTTGGGGAGGTATGTGTGGGAGAGAAGTCTGCTGAAATAGAATACATTCAATATTGCATACTGTATTTCTCCTATTAAACGCTCCCAGGAGCTATACATAACATTGCCAGGGAGCTTTTATTTAGTATGCATTTCTGATTTAAAAAATCATCAAACTTGTGTCTTTTAGGCTCCTTTCCCTTTAATTTGAGGTAAATTTCCTCTAAACAATCATATAAATGATTGTTAAGAGGAAATTCATATCAAATCAGAGAATAAGTCTGAACAAGTTCTTAATTAAAATTAAGGCATTTGAAGTTGGTTTTCGTAGTAAAAAGTGTAGGGGTGCTACTATTAGGCAGGGCGCTGTTATAAGGGGAAATACAGTAGGTGTAATATAGCTTATACAAGGTATGCTCTGGGATGAGCTGTGGAGAGTCCTTCCATCTACTAATCAGAAATAGGGCTATGCCCTACAGCTAAAGGTAATGTAGGCGCACTGACCTGTATGCAAAAATGTAGTTAAATAAACATTTTTTAAATGGAAGAGGGAGGTTTAGAAAACAGCTAAAGAGCCTTAAAAATATTATAATAAATGAAGTTCAAACTTGCATATCTCGTGCATTGTCATTTAATTATTTTTTAAGGCAATTCAATTTAATAAGGCAAGAGTCATTTAGAATTGATTTAGGACCATCATGGTCCTCTTGTTTTATGCCTGTGATTACTTGTGGTGTCTTGGCTGGCAAGGGGCGTCTACTATATTGTCTTGAGGTCAACTCTGTCACCTTATGTCTGATTGACTTGAAACTTGACACTTATGTTTCTCTTATGATTATTGAGTGCATTGCACAAGAAATATTACCCTACCTTGCTTTATTTTTGAGGTATTTCCCTTTGTTGGTTTTCATACTTGGAGATCCAGTAGTGTTAGGAGCCTATGCTGTGACAATTTGCCACCTTGTTTAGTCAGTGTTATATGCCTTCTGAGAATGCCCATTAGAAAGGGGTGGGCTTTTATTAGAGGCTACACTTCAAATCAATGACACAGTTCGAAACAGAATGAATGAATGAATATTGCTTTACGGCCCGTCGACTACTAAGGTCATGTTGGGCGCAAACACTCATGTATAAAACTGGAATAATCCGACGTGAGCACGAAAGCACATGGACTCTCCCCAGATCAGGAGAACGGCCCATGTGCGAGTCCACCCGACCGGAAAATTCAAAAAAAGAGATCATTCAGGCTGTACTAAAATTCAAATTAACTACGTTATAAAACAAATCAATGTAAATTAATAAATCCAAAAGAATGTTCAAATTATAAAAGAAATAATAACCAAAAAAAAGCTATTGAAAACGGTAAAATTGTATAGAGCATTTAAAAAAAAGAAGAAACGGTCAAAAGAACCTAAAATCAGATTTTATTATATAAGTGAATTGCCTTAAGAAAGTCAAAAATCAACTCCAATTTGACATACTCAAACAGCTGCCTCGTACTATCAATTTTAAAATATTTGTCTCTGATAAAAGAGAAATCAATACAATCTATAAAAATATGTTTGATAGTAAGAGGAGCGTTGCATGGAATGCACATTGGCATCTCTTCTCCTTTTAAAAGGTAAGAATGTGTTAAGTGAGAATGACCAATGCGTAATCGAGTTAAAATTAGCTCTTCGCGACGGCATGACCTGTAACCAGGTAACCAATCGCCGATGTCTTGTCGAGCAGAAAATAATTTATTATTCTGGTTAGCTGGATCTAACCAACAGTTCTTCCAGACATCATGAATAAAACTATGAATTAAGGGTTTGAAATCGCTAAAAGGTACTTCGAATGGTAAAATTTCATGTGATAATGCATCCTTGGCAGCTTTATCTGCCTCCTCATTACCACGAATACCAATATGGCTTGGAAGCCAGCAGAAAACGAGATCAACATCATTTAGCTGAGCTATTTTATCGAGTAATCTTACAATAAGGGGATTGTCAGTTTTCTCATGCTCAATCGCTTGCATGCTTGACATAGAGTCAGTATAAATAATATAGCGAGAGAAACGTTCTGCGATCATATGATCGAGTGCGAGATCAATGGCCTTAAGCTCGGCTGAAAAAATGGAAGAGTTATTAGGAAGGCGAAATTGATATTTTTCGCCATCTAAAATTATGGCTGAAGCAACTTTTTCGCCATCTTTTGAACCGTCTGTGTATATCTCTTCGTATGATGTGTATTTTTCTTTGACTTCCAAGAACTTTGTTTTAAAAATAGTCGAAACAGCCTATAAACATACAGGCAGACACAACTGTTTGACAATGAGCCAGCAATAAATGTTATGACGTTGAAAAATGGTAAAAAATAGACATAATCCGCGCAAAATATTTACATTTGATAGGGGAAAAGGTGCATAAAATTCTCTGTTGAATTTTTAGTGACCTTGATTTTGTGGATATGGGCCTTTAATAAAGGCTTCGAAAGTTTGTAAAATCACATTAAAAATGGTAGATTTTAACCTCAGAAATGAGGGATTGGGTAAAAGAGAACCATGTGTCTCTATTAGAAATTTTATGGTCTTTTAATTTCACCTAGCTAAGCCCCTGTGTAGCACCTTTTTATGCCCCCGATAGGGAGGCATCATAAATTTGACTTGTCCGTCCGTCCGTCTGTCCGTCCGTCCGTCTGTCCGTCCGTCCGTCCGTCCGTCATTCCGTCCAAAAACTTTAACATTGGCCATAACTTCTAAATCAAAGCGGTGTCGGGGGCATTGTCATCTTACAGTGACAGCTCTTGTTGACTTTAAGTTTGTTTGAATGGGTTTTACGCCACTTTCAACAATTTTGCAATTATACCGCGGCGGCCAGAGCACCTAACAATGGATTCCTTATATTTCTTTTACCTGTACTACCATTTCACCCTTTCCTAGCCTCCGACTGATATCTCACATAGCAGTCGGAAGCTAGGAAAGGGTGATGTAGATCCAGTGACTATCCCTCAATAATTTTCTTCTCTTCTCCTTAAAAGTAACTAGGCTAAATTTTTTTTGTTAGATAAATTCCATATTTCTCTTAAGAGGCAGTTATATAATCCGTTTTTGTTTATTAGCTCCATTGGACTAAGTCCAGCGGAGCCAATCTTGTTGCCTGGTTTCTTTCGTAAGTGCAGCCATGCGTTATGCTTTTATACCCCCATATCAAAAGATGGGGGCATACTGTTCAACCGTTGTCCATCTAAGACTATCCGTCTGTCTGTCTATCATAACCAAAAAACATTACCAATATCTTCAAGCCTATTCAAGATACAAGGCTCATATTTGTCATGCTGATAGATCTAAATAATCCACATCTGCTGGTTCCAAGTCAAGGTCATGTGACAAAGTCAGTCATCTGTTAAGGTCAAATAACTCAAAAAACCTTACCACAAACATCAACATTGCCAATATCTTCAAGCCTATTCAAGATATGAGGCTCATATTTGGTATGTTGATAGATCTCAATGATCTGCTTCTGCTGGTCCCAAACTCAATTTATTGTGCCAAGGTCAAGGTCATCTGTCAAGGTCAAATAACTCGAAAACTTAACATTGCCAATATATTTAAGCCTATTCAAGATACAAGGCTCTTATTGGGCATGATTATAGATTTCAGTGATATGCATCTGCTGGTACCAAAGTAAAGGTCATGTGACAAGGTCATGGTCATCTTTCAAGGTTAAACTTCTGAAATACATGATCAAAAATTCTTCATTGTTCAGTTTATTCAAGCATTTTATAGATACCCTTTCTCATAATTGGCATGATGAAAGATCTCAGTGATGTACATCTGGAGGTGTCAAGGTCATGCTAAAAGGTCAAGGTCATCTGTCAAAGTCAACAGTTTGAAAAAAATGCTGTTACCGGGGCATTTGTGTTTCACAAACACATTTTGTTTCTTCAAAGATCCTCTTTGAAACTACTGGATAGAGTTCATGCAAACTTCACAGGAATAATCTTAAGAACATGGTTTTTCAGATTTGATTGTAAAATTCTGACCAGGTTGATGACATGGGCTCTACGGGCTGTGGCGTCTCATGAAAATATAGCCTTTGTTGTTCATTCAATGAAATATAAATTGATCTTACACTGAAAGAAACAATTATCCCCCATGTATTTGAGCCTGTGCATGACATTTCCAACAATTTGAAATGTTGGGTGTAAATATTGAGCAGTGTAAACAGCCACATAATGTAAATGTAAAGTTACCTAGTCGGTTACAGATACCTTGAGATCTTATCTATCTTCTAAGTACATAATGAAGACTCTGGTAAGACTGTGCAGAAGCACAGGCAGGTAAAAGCCTTTGTTTTATATTTTAAATTGTTGGAAATCTCACGAACATGTTCTTATCTCTTTCTTTCTTTAATGCTTCTCAGTGGTTTATCGAGGAGTAATGGTACACTATCGAGGAGTAACAGTACATTATCATTTTGATAAACTCACCGCCAAAACAGTGAAATGATAAAAAACTTATCACCAGCTTATGGTTATTTCAGCCTATCTGACTTCATCTGAGCGGAGCCCAAAAAGTGACGTTACAATGAACACTGCGAAGGAATAACATGCAAAAAGATGTGCTTTAAGAAAACTTGTCCTAGAGTTTTTACATATTGTTTTATTTATGCATTAAAGAAACAGAATAATCATTTGTTTTTCGAGTAAGATCAATTTTTATTTCATTTTATGAACAACAAAAGCGATATTTTCACTCTAGGCTCTGCCACTCATTAAAATATAGCTTTTGTTGTTCACTCAATGAAATAAAAATGTATCTTGCACTGAAACAATTGATTATCCTCTTTACATTTTCTAGGAGCCGTCTCTAGTGGATAGCAGTTTGGAAACAGAGGAGGAGATGGATGGTAAGAAATGAAATATTTAAGACCCGTCACACAAAAATGAACCATCTGGGAAGTTGGAAAAGAGTCAACAGTAGTCAGGCTGCATGGACTGTGCAGCCTGAACTGGTTTGAAACTTTCCTGACTGCTAATTTTCTGAATCTTGAATTATCAATCTACCTCCCAGTCAAAGATTTTTTTTTTAAATCTGACCTCTGTCATTCTAGCGAATTAAAAACTTAAAGTCTCAGCTTATCATAGTATGGATTCAGGCCTGTGTGGAGTGAATCAGTGACTCGAGCAGCTTTAGTTTTTGTTTTTAAAGTATACCTGGACCGTAAAAGTTCAGCAATAATTTGTAATGCATGATCTTTCACAAGGTTAAACGAGGTTTCTAATTAAATCACTAGGTAATCTAGGTTAACACTGTTTAAGCCCTTAACTTCCAAAACATTGCAGAACTTTTATGGGTCCACTACCTTAAACAGAGGCGCCTCCCTTTTCCATTGATTTACTTTTCCCACTTGTAGCTTAGAAAATTTTCAAAAGCAATGCTGATTTGCGTTATTTTGCATTATTGCATAAAATGTATGCTAGGAGTTGTTAAAGGCATATGTTAACGGAAAAAAGTCTGGGGTTAAAAACAGTGGATTAATATGTAAATTCACAAGCTGTTTAGGCACAGCTTTTTTCACTTACATATCCTCAGTCTGGGCCTATACACTTATCAGTTTAATGTCTAACATTTATATAGAGCATGAATAGAGACGTTTATCCTATTCCCACCTTAAAATTTGTGACTTCATAAATTTACCAAGCAACATTGGTATAAACGAAAGTGAAGTTTCAATGAATAACACTTTATCGTGCAAATAAGTGGGTTTGTAACTAGTTTTAAAGCATTCTGCAATCACTGTTTGAATAAATATGTAAGTCTTTTTTTTATGCAATAAAAGCGGCAATTCACATATTTTCAGTCGTTAACATTTGCAGAGACACAAAATATGGTTTTAACCATTTTTGGGTCTCTGCAAATCTTAATGCCCTAAAAAATAGAATAAAGCCTATGATCTTTTCTGTGCCCCTGTCATAGCGCAGTTGGTAGCACGTCAGACTTTCAATTTAGAGGTCCCGGGTTCAATCCCTGACGGTGGCACCGATTCTTTCTGACTATTTGTCTCTCACCAATGGTTTGATTTGGTAGACTTATGTGAGATAGCAGCTGGAGGCTAGAAAAGGATGTGATGGTTGTACTGGAGAGAGAAATACCAGGAATCCATTGTAAGTTGTTCCAGCCGCTGCAATATAACTGAAAAAATATTGAAAATGGCGTTAAACTCCATTGAATCATTCTATCAATCAATTTATTGAATTTTCCTATGTCGATATTGATTTGCTGTATTACCAGCACAAGGAATAGTCAACCTTCGCTGACCTCTGACAGCTATGATTAGAGAAGTCAACCCCCCTCCCCCTAAAGCTTTTTTTCTCAAATTCTCCCCTAATTTTCCTTCAAATCCTTACTTTTATTTAAGAGATAAAGAGAGTATTAAATTTCGTTGATTTCAGGTATGAAGCTAAAAACCTAATTACACTATGAATACGCAAAGCAGATTCATTCATGAGAGTGAAAATGTTTTTGGTTCATTCCTTTATGAAGTCAATATATAATCCCTTTATATCTTATAATTTGATATTTCGAAGCAAAACTGTTCAGATCATTAATAAAGAAACAGAATTGTAATGGACTATGGGAGGAAGCTTACAAAATAACTGACTGTTCTCAAAGAACTAATGAAACTGTTTATGTTAATAACTTCCAAAAACATTCAAGGACTATTGTGGGTTTACTACCTTAAGCAGAGGCCCCTCCCTTTTCCATTTACTTTTTCTGTTTCATGGATTAGGTGCAAGACTGAAGTAAATGTATATACAATATACATACACTCACACAGTCTTGCACCAAACCCTTAAAATTTTGTAGCATAGATATTTGTTTGATTTGCATTATTTTGCATTCATTACAGCAGACTCTTCTTCCAATGTATCTGGAGGGATTCCTGAGGCATTCATTACAGCAGACTCTTCTTCCAATGTATCTGGAGGGATTCCTGAGGCATTCATTACAGCAGACTCTTCTTCCAATGTATCTGGAGGGATTCCTGAGGCATTCATTACAGCAGACTCTTCTTCCAATGTATCTGGAGGGGTGCCTGAGGCAGAAAGGAGGAGGTCTTTAAGACCCCGCAAGAACCCATCAAACACATGGTCCTTATCAGGTACAGGTATGTCTTATTCTTTTATGCTTTTCGGTGGTTTATCGAGAAATAACGGTAGATTATCACTTGTTGATTATCTGGAGGGGTGCCTGAGGCAGAAAGGAGGAGGTCTTTAAGACCCCGCAAGAACCCATCAAACACATGGTCCTTATCAGGTACAGGTATGTCTTATTCTTTTATGCTTTTCGGTGGTTTATCGAGAAATAACGGTAGATTATCACTTGATAATCTCACCGCAAAAGCAGGAAATAATAAAAAATTATACCCTGCTTTTGTGTATTTCATCCTTTCTGACATCATCTATGCCAGGCAAAATAAGTGACGTGACAATGAACGTTCTATAGCAATTACGCCATTACGAAAATATGTTCTAAAAATTTCACATTTTGTCTCATTTTTGCCATAAAGAAATATAATAATTGTTTGTTTTTCAAGTAAGATCGATTAATATTTCATTTTGTGAAGAACAAAAGCTATATTTTCACTTGTGGCTCCCCCACTTGTGAAAATACAGCTTTTGTTGTTCACTCAATGAATATAAATCGATCTTACACTGAAACAAATGATTATCCTCTATTACTTTATTGCCTGTTGTTGGTTTAGCAGAAAATAACAGTAGGTTGAGGTTATCATTTGATAAATCTACTGCCAAACTAGTGAAATTAAAAAGAAAAAAAAACCTGCTTTTTTCATTTCACTCTTTGACATATTAAGGAGGCAGTGCAGAGTGGACTAAGTGTATATACATTTTATATACACTTAGTACACTCTTGCACTAAACCCTTGATATCTATGGAGATCTTAATATGCAAATGGCGTTAAATTTCACAAATACAACAATGACATGCTTGAAGAAAATATGCCCCCAAATTTTCACATATTGTCTTATTTTCACCTTGGCTGTCTACGGAGAAAACTAAAGGTATTGCTATAGCCATGGTGAAGTTGTCATTGTGCAAAAACTTGTATATTTTGTGATAGAGCAACGTCGGGTATTACCGACCGTCGGCATGTTTTTATTTTGACCTCCATTTCTACGAAATATGATCAGTTTTAGTACATATGGCATAAAATATCATCTCAACTTCCAATTAGTGCTGAAAGAGTCACCAAAAAATATCTTCCATGAAAATAAAATGCAAGATAAAATTTTACTCTCTAAATTTTTTGCTCCGTTAATTTGATAGACAAGGAGGGTACTATTTTTGTACAACTTCAGTTTGAAATCGTACTTCACTGGAATTATCTATAAATAGATTAAAACACCAAATATGCATTGAAAATTGCCCCACAACCCTAAAGCGAGCGTAATATGTTTGCCATAATCCCAATTAGCGCGGTGTCGATATCTGGCGACAAAAATTGAAGCGATCGGCATTTATCGACATACCTATAAATAAATCAAAACTATCTGATTTTTGTCAATCAACCTTCATTCGCATAGACGTATCCGATAATTTTATGGTTCGAAATTACCGTTAAAATACAATTAAAAACCGGAGAGTGTAATACAATAATCACTTGCCCATAAGAAGGCCGGGGTAGGGGTATTTTGTGACATGTTGAAAATGTGAAGAGATGCTTAAATTCGGAAATTTACCAGTACAAAGTCGACCATGATCAAAACCACAGGCCATCAAATCGTGAATAAAAACACATTTTCAGACCCGATGCGCAATTATTCGGTAAGTTATTTGTTAGATTGGTTGCTTGGTTATTAGGAAACTAAAATTATTCGAAGATCATTCGATAATAAACAAAGGTTGCTAATTAATCTAGACTTAGTGTTTGCTTTTGATGAACGAGGACAGATATATTCAAAATAAATTACCTGGTAAAAGTTGAGAAGTTACGATTTTTAAATCCATTAATTATTTTATTGAGTAATCCGACAAAGACACACGTGTGAAGCCAGTGTGTTACTATTCCTCACAAAGCCGGGTTGGGTCGACCCGGACAAGCCAAGTTTATGGCGGCTTCTTTGAAGTCCATCGGGAACTTAATTTAAAGAGTCTGAGTGACGTCATATTAAACAGGAGTTACACAAGAAAGTTTATGATATTCTCTTGTCTTTATCGCTTGGATGTTTTGATTAGGATATTGTTTACTATTTAGTGAAGTAAGTTATTCGAGACACGGAAGGGAACACCATAGCTTACGTGGAATTTGATTTTAAAACTTAATGTAAGCCTTGCTTTCCGAAATTTCAGGCGTAAAAAATATAATCAATTCAATGACCTTTTGAAGTTCCGTTTAACGAACATTTCTACGATAAAGAATGCAAACAATTTTCGAAGGGGAGCTGTGTCTCCTCAGGGACTCGCAATATACGTATATTTAGAGTCCGTGGTCTACTCCTTATTCTGAAAAAATGCTATGTACACGAATGGAAAATCAGCCTAATTTACACTCTGAAAATTAAGAAATCGTGATAAGTAATCTTTTTATTTTGGTAGATAAATTGAAATTAGGAAATTTGATTGGTCGCATTCATGTACCGACAAATTGATTTTGACATTGTTTTTGTGGAGAGTGTGCGTTTTTTAGACTGATAGAAAACCGAAAATTTCTCCCCAAAATGGCCGATATTAACACCCGAAAGGCAAAATTGGGTATATTCAAGAATTGCAGTTAATCTTTATCTTTAAGGTAATGTCCCTTGGGTGCAAACTCTATATTACATATTCAATTCATCCACCTGTCTGGTTGTCAGTTCGTCCGACTGTAAGCGCGGACGGGTCATCAACTGATGTCTCGCGATGGAGTATGCTGCAGATAGCTGTCACTTTATGTAGATTGGTGCGTAAGTTAAAAGGGAGAAATTCTGAGGGATGTAGGTAAGCGGTCTTGCCAATCTCGTGAATTGTTTACAACCAATTTAGGCGAAGTTGTCTTGAAGTTAGAAAAATAATCGACCTGTCGATAATTGCCGAATCATGTCGATAACACCCGCCACACACCGGCGCGATAAGATAGTTATTATCAGAAGTATGGTATCGGATACCTCTCTCCAATGACGTCACGTTATAGGGTATCCCCGATATAAACTAGTGTAAACTTCCGTTGGTAATTTTATCGGGTATCATCGGCATGGTATCCCCCAGACCGTTAAGCTGTCGATAATACCCGACGTTGCTATTTCTACTGAAGGCATTCACTTGAAACTTGGTACACTTGTTTGCCATCAAAAGAGCAGCTTTTACTATAAAGGGGGATAAATCTAGAAGCATTTTGTGCAAAAAATGCCCTTTTTATGTCCTGCCTAGAAATATAGGGGGCATATATTTAAACTTGTCTGTTTGTCTGTCTACCCGTGTTCCATCCCCGACGGCGGCACTCATTCTTTCTGACTATTTGTCTCTTACCGATTGGATAATAATCACATACCTATGTGAGATAGCAGCTGGAGGCTAGGAAAGAATGTGATGGTTGTACTGGTGAGAGAAATACTAGGAAACCATTGTCAGATGCTTCAGCCGCAGCGATAAAACTGAAATAATGTTGAAAGCGGCGTTAAACTCCATTCAATCAATCAATCAATCTGTCTGTCTACAAAACTAAACCAAAAAACTTAATATTGCCAATTACTTCAAGGCTATTCAAGATACAATGCTCATATTTGGTATAATGATGGATCTCAATAATATGCATCTGCTGGTGTCAAGGTCATTTGACAAGTTCAAGGTCATCTTCATGCTCAAATTTGTCTTTCACAAATACATCTCATTTTGAATTAGATTCTAATCCACCATCCATGAGGTTCATCTATTATCCAGCAATTAACAGCCAAGAGATTGAGGCACTTTTAGGCTGGCCTAAGAATGAAAAATACTTTATTGCATTAACAAAGCCTTTTCATTCATGACCCATGTAAAAGTATAGAGAAATGAAAATGGGTGGGCTAGCACCCAATCAATGCTTAAATTAGGGGTCATTTCCTCAGATAAGAAGTCAAATATTTTTTGCTGTTAAAATTAACTGAATAAATCAATAAAACAAGAATCATTCCAGTGAAATTTGGTTGATTTCCATCAATTACATTCTGAGAAAATGATTTTCAAAGTTTCCACTATATAACATATAGAGAAATGACCTCCGCCCATAAAATGCATATTTTTCATCCGATCACAATAATTTTTGATAGACTGATTAAGGGTCACCCAAGGAACAATACAGTGAAATTTGGTTTATATCCATTGTTTACATTCTGAGATAATGATATATAGAGAAATGACCTCCGCCCATAAAATGCATATTTTTCATCCGACCACAATAATTTTTGGTAGACTGATAAAGGGTCACTTAAGGATCATTCATGATAAATTTCATTGGTATCTATCAATAAGAATCTGAGAAAAGTCACTTTTTACCATATTTGGAAATTAGCCACGCCCATTTAATCCATGTTTTTCATTAGATCAAAATATCTTGAACAACTTTGAAAGAGGGTCACCCAAGGATCATTCCTGTGAAGTTTGGTTAAAATTCATCCAGTAGTTTCTGAGGAGAAGATTTTTAAAGAAAAAGTTTACGACCGCACGCACGCACGCACGGACGGACGGACGGACGCACGACGGACACAACGCCATGACAATAGCCCCAGTGGCTTTCAGCCAGTGGAGCTAAAAATGAATATTGCATCAAGACATTTCAAAATATAATGTTCATATATGGCAAGGTAATAGATCTTCATGATGAACATTTGTGTTGGGGTCATCTGTCGGGGTCAAACTTTTAAAAGATTATCATTTCTTAGGGTGTTCATGTTGTATAAGCACATATTTTTTGGGGGGAGGAAAAGGGTAATAAGGTAAAGAACTTTAAAGCTATCAAATTATATTTCAGGCAGATGCACCCATAACCGTTGATTTGCGTGGGGAATCTGTCCCCAAGTAAGACTATTTCTCTTCAAGATAATAGTGGTACGTTTATTTATGAAATCATTTATGACACAATGTTGATATGGATTTCACAATCGTTTGGAATGATATGAAAAAGCATAAGGGAGATAACCCTTCAGAAGATAGTATTTTCTTTCAGAGGTAGTTAATCAAATAAATTGTAACAAAAATGAGGTATTCTATAGTCTTCCTTTTATATTTTATATATTTTATATTCAGAAAGATGAATGAATGAATATTGTTTTACGGCCCGTCGACTACTAAGGTCATGTTGGGCGCAAACACTCATGTATAAAAAAGTGAGCATTCATTGCATGAAAACATAAGCAAACAATATTTTAAAACAATTTCAAGGTAAACATATAAAAATTCAAAAAGAATTTCAAATGTATAAGAAATAATAGCCAAAAGAGCCATTGAAAACGGTAAAATTTAATAGAACCATTTTAAAAATTAAGAAGAAAACATGAATCGCCTTGAGAAAGTAAAAAATAAGTTCAATTTTAATATTGTCAAACAACTGCCTCATACTATCAACTTTAAAATACATGTCTCTTATCAAAGAACAAGGTGCCAAATTGTCACAAGATACGCCCGTCACACTGCTTAGTATTAACTGGGGGTTTGAATAGAACTGAGGTTATTTTGAATGAATATTTTTTGCACCCATGAAGTTTCATGATCCTAGCTATTATACTTTTAGAAATATACTCCGGACAAGATTCTAGTATGAAAAACAACAATGGGCAATAACTCAAAAAATAGGCCAGGTAGAATTATGGTTCTTGTACACTGCAATCCCCCTTGATGACATCAATACACCCATGAAGTTTCATGATCCTAGCTATTATACTTTTAGAGATATACTCCGGACAAGATTCAAGTCTGAAAAACAACAAAGGCCATAACTCAAAAAAATAGGCCAGGTAGAGTTATGGTTCTTGTGCACTGCACTCCCCCTTGGTGGTTCCTAAACACCCATGAAGTTTCATGATCCTTGCTATTATACTTTTAGAGATATACTCCGAACAAGATTCTAGTATGAAAAACAACAAAGGGCAATAACTCCAAAAATAGGCCAGGAAGAGTTATGGTTCTTGTGCACTGCACTCCCACTTGGTAAGATCTATGCACCCATGAAATTTCATGATCCTAGCTATTATACTATAAGAGGTATACTCCGGACAAGATTCAAGTCTGAAAAACAACAAAGGGCAATAACTCAAAAAATAGGCCAGGTAGAATTATGGTTCTTGTGCACTGCACTCCCACTTGGTGAGATCTATACACCCATGCAGTTTCATGATCCTAGCTATTATACTTTTAGAGATATACTCCGGACAAGATTCTAGTGTGAAAAACAACAAAGGGCAATAACTCAAAAAATAGGCCAGGTAGAGTTATGGTTCTTGTGCACTGCACTCCCCCTTGGTGAGATCTATACACCCATGAAGTTTCATGATCCTAGCTATTATACTTTAAGAGATATACTCCGGACAAGATTCAAGTCTGAAAAACAACAAAGGGCAATAACTCAAAAAATAGGCCAGGTAGAGTTGTGGATCCTGTGCACTGCACTCCCCCTTGATGAGATCTATACACCCATGAAGTTTCATGATCCTAGCTATTATACTTTTAGAGATATACTCCGGACAAGATTCAAGTCTGAAAAACAACAAAGGGCAATAACTCAAAAAATAGGCCAGGTAGAGTTATGGTTCTTGTGCACTGCACTCCGCAATGTTGAGAAGAATACAATTGCCAAGTTTGAAGTCGATCGGACTTCAAGTGACAGAGTTATGCTCCGGACAAAGAAGTGGACGCCGCCGGACGCCCGGACGCCCGGACGCCGGACATCACGGGTGATCCCATAATACGTCCCGTCTTCGACGGGCGTATAAAAATCATGCAATCAATAAAAATATGTTTGACAGTAAGAGGAGTGTTGCATGGAATGCACATTGGCATCTCTTCTTTTAAAAGATGGGAGTGCGTAAGATAATTGTGGCCAATGCGTAGGCGAGTCAAAATCAGCTCTTCGCGACGGCTTGCCCTGTAACAAGGAATCCAATCGCCGAGGGCTGGTCGAACAGAGAATAACTTATTATTCTGGTTGGCTGGATCAGTCCAACAGTTCCTCCAGATATCATGAATAAAACTATGAATAAGGGGTTTAAAATCAGTAAAAGGTACTTCAAAGGGTAAAATTTCAAGTGATAATGAATCCTTGGCAGCTTTATCTGCCTCTTCATTACCACGAATACTAATATGGCTTGGAAGCCAACAGAAAACTAGATCAACATCATTAAGCTTAGCTATTTTATGAAGTAGCCTTACAATAAGGGGATTGTCAGTTTTTTCGTGCTCAATCGCTTGCATGCTTGACCTAAAGTCAGTAAAAATGATATAGCGAGAGAGACGTTCTGCGATCATATGATCGAGTGCGAGATCAATGGCCTTTAGCTCGGCTGAAAAAATAGAAGAGTTATTGGGAAGGCGGAATTGATATTTTTCGCCATCTAAAATAGTGGCTGAAGCAACTTTTTCGCCATCTTTTGAACCGTCAGTGTATATTTCTTCATAAGATGTGTATTTTTCTTTGACTTCCAAGAATTTGGTTTTAAAAATAGATGGATCTGTTGTATCCTTTTTGCTTGAAGCAAGATCATAAAGAAACGTTGGACTTTTATATGTCCACAAAGGAACATCAGGAACAATATGTTCTGCCACGTCCTCTAGGTCAAAATCTAGAGAGCTTACATCGGCTTCACAGCGCAAACTAAAAGGAAGTATTGGGTTCTTTTTCTTTTCAAAAGCCTCTCTATATTTAGGTTCAAAAACAACTTTATGAGTAGGATTATCGGGATTGGATTTTAATTTTAAATAATATTGCATGGAAAGCTTCTTCCTGCGTAAATTTAAGGAAGGCTCATTTGTTTCTGTATAAACACTGTTAATTGGTGATGTTCTAACGCCAACATCCAACGCCAAGCGCAATCCCTGATTATGAATAGTATCAAGTTTGCGAAGGTATGAAGGGCGCGCAGAACCATATACAACACAGCCATAATCTAGCTTTGATCTAACAAGTGCCCTATAGAGGCGCAATAGAACCTTTTTATCGGCTCCCCAATCCATACTGGATACAACACGTAAAAGATTAAGTGCCTTTAGGCATTTATTTTTCAAATTGTCAATATGCGGAATAAACGACAGTTTAGAATCAAAAAGGAGTCCTGAGATTTAAATTCCTTAACAACTTCAATCTGCACTCCGTCCAACTTTAAATCTGGATCGGAGTGCATCTTTCTTGATTGACTAAAATGCATACATTTAGTTTTTGTCTTTGAAAACTTGAAACCGTTTTCATTTGACCATTTTGAAAGATTGTTCAAGACTTGTTGCAATTGTCTTTCAATAGTATGCATATGTTTTGATCTGTAGCAGATACAAAAGTCGTCAACGTAGAGAAAACACTCCAAACCAGCGCAAACGGTTTTTACGATGTTGTTTATTTTGACACTAAACAGTGTCACCGATAAAATACTCCCCTGGGGAACACCCATTTCTTGTTCATGGGGATCAGATAAAGTCTCTCCAACACGGACTCTAAACTGACGTTCATCCAAAAAAGCTGAGATGAAAAAGGCAAGGCGACCTCGATCACCGAAATCATAGAGGTCGTTCATAATTCCAAGTGGTATCATAAGCACTTTCGAGATCGAAAAAGACAGAAACAACGTGTTCCTTCTTTATAAAGGCTTCTCGAATAAATGTCTCGAAGCGAACAAGATGATCAAGAGTGCTTCTCTGTTTACGAAAGCCACTTTGGACTTCCGTAATAAGGTGGTTCTTTTCAAGAAACCAAACAAGACGATCATTAACCATTCTTCATCCACAATTTTCAAAAGGCTTCATCCTGTTCAACTAGCCAACATTCTGACCAAGTTTAATGAAGATTGAGCCATATTTGTGGCCTCTAGAGTGTGAACAAAAAAATAATCATGAAGGCCCCTTTCCCCATGATATGAAATGAATCCTTCAAATTTTCATAAGGGTTCATCCTTTTGACCTGGTTAATATTCTGACCAAGTTTCATAAAGATTGGGCCATATTTGTGGCCTCTAGAGTGTAAACAAGAAAATTGTCATTAAGGACCCTTTTCCCTTGATATGGCACGAATCCTTTCCATTTTCGATAGGGATCATCCTTGTGACTTGGCCAACATTTTGGCTTATTTTCATGAAGATTGGGCCATACTTGTTTGTGGTCTCTAGAGTGTAAACAAGAAAAGTGTCATTAAGGCCCCTTTTCCCGTGATATGGTACAGATCCTTCCCATTTTCAATAGGGATCATCCTTGTGGCTTGGTCAACCTTCTGACCAAATTTCATGAAGATCTGACCATATTTGTGGCCTCTACAGTGTAAACAAGAAATTTGTCATTAAGGCCCCTTTTCCCTTGATATGGCACAGATCCTTTCCATTTTCGATAGGGATCATCCTTGTGACTTGGCCAACATACTGGCTAATTTTCATGAAGATTGGGCCATATTTGTGGTCTCTAGAGTGTAAACAAGAAAATTGTCATTAAGGCCCCTTTTCCTGTGATATGGCACAGATCCTTCCCATTTTCAATAGGGATCATCCTAATGGCTTGGTCAACCTTCTGACAAAATTTCATGAAGATCGGGCCATATTTGTGGCCTCTAGAGTGTAAACAAGAAAATTGTCATTAAGGCCCCTTTTCCCGTGATATGGCACGGATCCTTCAAATTTTACTCTAGCAACCACAAATAGTGACTAATCAAGACAAAACTTGACACTGTTCTTGACCATAAGTTTGATTTCAGTCTTCAAGTCAAAATATTAATTGATTCGATCAAAACTGTGGCTCATATCATTTTAAGCTCTACTATTCGTAGAATAGGTGGGCCATTCCGGTCACCTGGGTGTCGGCGTAATCCTTTGGTTAAAGTTTTACATGCAACTGTGTCAAATCTCTATTTCTGCTATAGCTATTGCTCTGAAAGTTAGCACATGCTTCTTTGACAATAATACCAGCCTCTTCACAAAGATTCATTACAGAAATTATTAATTTTATTGAATTTTAATCCTTTTCGGACCTAGAAATCTTGGTTAAAGTTTTATGTACAAATGTTGTGTATCTGTAATATCTCTGTTTCTACTTAAGCTATTGCTCTGAAACTTTGCACATGTTTCTTTGACAATTAAAACAGCCACTAGACAATGCTTCATTACTGTAATATATAATATAGTTCAATTTTAAACTTATTCGGTCTAAGAAATCTTTACTAAAGTTTTACATGCAAATGTTGACTATTTGTTATATCTCTATTTCTACTATAGCTATTGACCTAAAAGTTTGCAAATTCTTTCTTTGACAATAATACCAGCCTTTTGACAAAGTTTCATTACAGAAATTAATTTGATTGAATTTTAACCCTTTTCGGACTTTCAGACTTTTCAGAAATCTTGGTTAAAGTTTTACGTGCAACTGTTGTATATCTGTAATATCTGTTTCTACTATAGCTATTGCTCTGAAACTTTGCACATGTTTTTGTGACAATAATACCAGCCACTAGACAAAGCTTCATTACTGCATAAATTAATTTGATGGAATATTTACCCTTTTCAGACTTAGAAATCTTGGTTAAAGTTTTACATGCAAATGTTGCCTATCTATTATATATCTGTCTCTAATATATCTTTTGCTCTGGAACTTGGTACATGCCTCTGTGACAATAATACAAGCCTCTACTACAGCTTTTGCTCTGGAAGTTGGAACATGCCTCTGTGACCATTATGCTAGCCTCTCGACAAAGATTACTGTTATTATTAACTTGATGGAATTTTCGGACTTAAAAATCTTGGTTAAAGTTTTATATGCAAATGTTGACTATCGTTATATCCCTATTTTAACAAGAGCTGTCACTGTAAGATGACAATGCCCCCGACACCGCTTTGATTTTAAATTATGGCCAATCTATGTTGAAGGTCAAGGTCATCCAGGGGTCAAGGTCACCAAAGTATGTGCCTACAGAAAGGTAATGTACCAAGGAATGTTGTGGTAAAGTATGATGCGAATATGTTAAGTAATAAGGAAGTTATGGCCAATGTTAAAGTTTTTGGACGGAATGACGGACAGACGGACAGACGGACGGACGGACGGAATGAATGAATGAATAGTGTTTTATGGCCCGTCGACAACTAAGGTCATGTTGGGCGCAAACAATTTTAAGAAATAGATTACTCTAGTAAACGGATATATTAAAACTAAACTAAACAAAACAATTATAAACAAATCATGGTAAAAAGATTAATACAAATAAGTTTAAATGGTAAAAATGTTAATAAGCACTGTCAAGCCTAAAAAGAAATCACGATCAAAAGATCACTCAAAATAACTTTAAAAATTCACATGAACGCTTTTAAGTCTAAGAATAATTTAAATGGATAAATCTAACTGTAAAACTTAAGGAAAACCATTGATTTTGAAAAAAAAGGAGAAAACGGTCAATATAACCTAAAATTAGATTTTGTTATATAAATTTATTGACTTCAGAAAGTCAAATATAAATTCTAATTTTACAGACTCGAACAGCTGCCTCATACTATCAACTTTAAAATATTTGTTTCTAATGAAAGAAAAATCTATACAATCTATAAAGATATGTTTGACAGTAAGAGGAGCGTTACATGGAATACACATTGGCATCTCCTCTCCTTTTAAGAGGTAGGAGTGCGTTAAATGAGTGTGACCAATGCGTAGGCGAGTCAAAATCAGCTCTTCGCGACGGCTTGCCCTGTAACCAGGAATCCAATCGCCGAGGTCTGGTCGAACAGAGAATAACTTATTATTCTGGTTGGCTGGATCAGTCCAACAGTTCCTCCAGACATCATGAATAAAACTATGAATAAGGGGTTTAAAATCAGTAAAAGGTACTTCATAGGGTAAGATTTCAAGCGATAATGAATCCTTGGCAGCTTTATCTGCCTCCTCATTACCATGAATACCAATATGGCTTGGAAGCCAACAGAAAACAAGATCAACATCATTAAGATTAGCTATTTTATGAAGTAGCCTTACAATAAGGGGATTGTCAGTTTTTTCGTGCTCAATCGCTTGCATGCTTGACATAGAGTCAGTAAAAATGATATAGCGAGAGAGACGTTCTTCGATCATATGATCGAGTGCGAGATCAATGGCCTTAAGCTCGGCTGAAAAAATAGAGGAGTTATTCGGAAGGCGGAATTGATATTTTTCGCCATCTAAAATAGTGGCTGAAGCAACTTTTTCGCCATCTTTTGAACCGTCAGTGTATATTTCTTCATAAGATGTGTATTTTTCTTTGACTTCCATGAATTTGGTTTTAAAAATAGATGGATCTGTTGTATCCTTTTTGCTTGAAGCAAGATCATAAAGAAACGTGGGACTTTTATATGTCCACAAAGGAACATCAGGAACAATATGTTCTGCCACGTCCTCTAGGTCAAAATCTAGAGAGCTTACATCGGCTTCACAGCGCAAACTAAAAGGAAGTATTGGGTTCTTTTTCTTTTCAAGAGCCTCTCTATATTTAGGTTCAAAAACAACTTTATGAGTAGGATTATCGGGATTGGATTTAAGTTTTAGATAATATTGCATGGAAAGCTTCTTTCTTCGTAAATTTAAGGAGGGCTCATTTGCTTCTGTAAAAAGACTGTTAATTGGTGATGTTCTAAAGGCACCCAACGCCAAGCGCAATCCTTGATTATGAATAGTATCAAGTTTGCGAAGGTATGAAGGGCGCGCAGAACCATAAACAACACAGCCATAGTCTAGCTTTGATCTAACAAGTGCCCTATAAAGGCGCAATAGAACCTTTTTATCGGCTCCCCAATCCATACTGGATACAACACGTAAAAGGTTAAGTGCCTTTAGGCATTTATTTCTCAAATTATCAATATGTGGAATAAATGATAGTTTAGAATCAAAAAGGAGTCCTAAGAACTTAAATTCTTTGACAACTTCAATCGGTACTCCATCCAACTTTAAGTCAGGATCAAGAAGCATTTTTCTCGATTGACAAAAATGCATACATTTAGTTTTTGTCTTTGAAAACTTGAAACCGTTTTCATTGGACCATTTTGAAAGATTGTTCAAGACTTGTTGCAATTGTCTTTCAATTGTATGCATTTGTTTTGATCTGTAGCAGATACAAAAATCGTCAACGTAGAGAAAACATTCCACACCAGGGCAAACGGTTTTAACAATGTTGTTTATTTTGACACTGAACAGTGTCACCGATAAAATACTCCCCTGGGGAACACCCATTTCTTGTTCATGGGGATCAGATAAAGTATCTCCAACACGGACTCTAAACTGCCGTTCATCCAAAAAAGCTGAGATGAAAAAGGCAAGGCGACCTCGAATACCGAAATCATAGAGGTCGTTCATAATTCCATACTTCCAAGTGGTGTCATAAGCACTTTCGAGATCGAAAAAGACAGAAACAACGTGTTCCTTCTTTATAAAGGCTTCTCGAATAAATGTCTCAAAGCGAACAAGATGATCAAGAGTGCTTCTCTGTTTACGAAAGCCACTTTGGACTTGCGTAATAAGGTGGTTCTTTTCAAGAAACCAAACAAGACGATCATTAACCATTCTTTCCATGGTTTTACAGATGCAACTGGTTAAAGCAATAGGGCGGTAATTTGAAGGGTTTGTGGAATCTTTACCTGGTTTAGGTATTGGAATAACGATAGCTTCCCGCCAAGAGGCTGGAATGCTTTCCGTCTTCCATACCTGATTATAAATTTGGAGTAAGCAATGAAGGGAACGAGATGGCAAACGTTTGAGGAATTGATAATGAATAGCATCTGATCCGACAGCAGTGTCGTGACACTTTTTTAAAGCTTTTTTCAATTCCTTAACGGAAAAGTCTCTATTATAATGTTCCAGATTTCTGGAACTGAAATTAAGTTTAGACTTTTCTTTTTCACCTTGAAACTTCTGAAACGCAGGTGAGTAATTAGTAGAGGAAGACTTCTTGGCAAACGTGTCTGCCAAGACATTAGCAATGTCATGTTTTGAAGAAACTGTGTTATCGTCATCCGTTTTAAGATGACCGACATTAAGTGATGTATTCTTCCCACTAATTTTACGTATCATGTCCCAAGTCTTTTTGACAGATGATCTAGAGTTTAATCTAGAGACATACTGTCTCCAAGACGAACGCTTACTTTGTTTAATAGTACGACGTGCTTTCGCACGTGCAATTTTAAATTTGTAAAGATTCTCCTTTGAAGGCCTTAAGCCAAATGCTCTAAGAGCACGTTTTCTTTCAGCTACAGCCTTTTTGCAATCGTCATTGAACCATGGCTTGTTGGGATTCTTTGGGTCAGGCGATGTTTGTGGAATACTTTTTTCTGCAGCAGAATAAAGTAAAGTTGTAAACAGATCTGCAGAGTTTTCACAGTCATCAAAGGCTTCTGGATTTATCGAATGTTCACATGTGGTTCTAAAAAGTTCCCAATTAGCTTTATGGAGTTTCCAACGCCTAGGGCGCTTCTGAACAGATGGTCCCAAATTGGAGATCCGAAGAGGGAAATGGTCACTACCATGAAGGTCGGAAAGAACTTTCCATGAAAAATCAGGAAAAATATCAGGACTGCAAATAGTCAAATCCAGTGAAGAGTAATTTCCTGTTGCAGGATGAAGATAAGTTTTAGATTTATCATTCAATAAAACAAGATCATGTCTAGTTACAAAATCCTCAACAGTACGACCTTTTTCGTCTGTATTGGAGCATCCCCATAATTTATGGTGAGAATTGAAATCTCCCATAAGAATAAAAGGGTGTGGTAGCTGGTCAACAATATGATCCAGTTTTACGCCATCAACGGGGGAACTAGGAGGAAGATAGACAGAGCACAGTGTAATAGTTTTATTGAGGGATACACTCACAGCCACTGCTTGTAGAGAAGTATCTAAACTAACATGACGGTGAGGGATATTATTATTTACAATAATTCCCACACCACCAGACGCTTTCTCGCGATCTGTAAAGTTAGTGAAATAGCAAGAGTGATATTTCAGAGAAAACTTATCTGTGTCTTTAAGACACGTTTCTTGTATACATACTGCAGCTGGTTTTTGTTTGTTAATTAGAAGATTAAGTTCTTCAAAATTAGCCTTGATGCTGCGACAATTCCATTGTATAATGTTATTCGCCATTATGGAGGTTAGAGTTAAAATAATACCACTTAATAATGGAAGTGAGAAACTACCCATTATTTAACTGCTGTTAGGTTGATTTTGTTAGCACCTTGCCTTATTGCATCTGTTTGCTTTTGGTTTGAATTAAGGGAGGTTGATGGAGGAGGAGCAGGTTTCGAATCCGAAACCTGGTGTACGTCCATATCCTCCTCGTCATCTGAATCGCTTAACTGTTGGAAGCGATTACCTGTTGTAACTGGAGGAGGAGAGACCTTCTCCAGATTAATGCGAGTCCGTCTCTGTTGAACAGACTCTGAAGGGTTTTTACTTGAAGATTTTACTTTTGCAGACGGTTTATCTTTATTAACATTGGCTTGAGAAGGACGAGTAACTGGTTTGTTCTTTTCAGGATTGTTTGTATTATTTTCTAAACTTTTATCACTTGATACATTCACCTTAGGCTCTTCACCAGACATGATTTGGTTGATTTTATCTTTTACATCTGGGAACAATTCCGAAAGAATTTTCAACATGCGATCACATGAACTGCATTCCTTTGGCGCCTGATCAGAGTTAGGTTTAGCTTTACTAGCATAACTAGTACCACTTTTCAGCATCTCCTCTCTGGACTCTACAATTTTCCTTGCCTCAAAGAAAGAAAGTGATTGTCTGTACTTAATGCTTAAAATTTCTTTTTCTTTTTTAAACTTTGGGCATAATCTTGAGCTTGACGGATGGGCTTGTCCACGGTTAAAACATTTGAAATCATTTTCACAGGTAGCTTCATCATGTTCATCTATATCACCAGTGAAAGAGCATTTTCTACAAACTTTAGTAGTCCTGCAGTTATCCTCATGATGTCCAAATCTCTGGCAATGAAAACAGCGCAGAGGGTTTGGGACATAAACATCCACATTAACTATTTGAAATCCAATTTTAATTTCTTTTGGCAAAGTTGGTTCGTCAAAGGTCAAAATATAAGTATTTGTTCTAGTCGTTTTGCCATCTTTCTTGAACTCCACTCTTCTAACTTGTTTTACACCTTGGGTTCTTAAATTCTTTTCAATTTCATGTATTAAGCAATTATTCAATTCTCTGCATCTGATGACACCTTTTGACTGATTCAATTTTTCATGAGGATAGACCTGAACACTCTGATTAAAGAATTTTGATGTTTTAAGTAAGTTATCCGACTGTGCTCTTTTACTAACTTCGACAAGGATTGTTCCGTTTTTCAGGTTTTTAACAGACTTCGGAGTGCCAATAATTGCTCTTATTTGCTTCTCTATTACAAAGGGAGAGAGTTCTGCGACGGGATTGTCATCATCATCGCTTTCAATAATAATAAACTTTGGAAAAGAAGGCATGTTGATATGTTCATCTTCCGAATCCGATAGGTATCGCTTGGTTTTCTTTTGTTGAGCCATAGTGTATGTTGATATTTCATCGGCGATGCTCCAAACCACCCGCCCTCGGAGTCCTACAAGGGGACACCTAACCTGGGGAATTCCATCTCAGGAGAGGTGCCGGGGATACATCGCCGATATACTCGGTGCAAATGGGCTAGATCAAGCAAAAATACGCTGATGAATAATTCAACCAAGCATGAAATAGACATCAGACAGTAAAATTGTAGATCAAACACCACGTTTACCCGATTGGCCCATGAGCCACCGCCTTCTAAGGCGTGAGTGAAAACATCATTTATTGAAAACGGTGGTTTAGGAAAAAGACAATTGAACAGACTTGACTTGACTTGAATTTGGGTTTTACGTCGCTTTCAACAATCTCTCAGTTATATCGCGACGAGCAATTGAACAGACAAGTCTTTTGATAAAAACGCCCTAGGGCAAGGCATGACCAGCCGATTGATCGGGTCGGGCCCGCCCGACCTCCCGTTTATCCCAACTCAGGGCCAAAGTGGTGTGTTGCAAAAACAGGGCCTAGCCAATCCCTGAGGTCACTCAACCACCAGGATCCCGTCATCAGGCATTACGGGTCGCAGCCCACGGCAAACAGGCAGGTCCATTTGTTTGGTGTCTTACCATGTACTACATGGACAGCAGCCGACTATTTCTATCCCCCCGCCCAGCTGGGGGCAGACGGACGGACGGACGGACGGACGGACAAGTCAAATTTATGATGCCTCCCTATCGGGGGCATAATAATAAAAACTATTGCTATGAAAGTTTGCACATGCTTCTGTGACCTTAATATCAGTCTCTAGTCAAAACTTCATTACTTAGACATGTTATTTTTTGGAATTTTAACCCTTTCAGACTTGAATATTATTGGTTAAGTTTTTACATGCAACTATTCCCTAACTATAATATTTCTGTTTCTGCTATTAGTTTTGCTTGCAAACTCTACTCATGCTTTTGTGACTAGTGTCAACATCAAGACCATGATTTATTCTCTGATATTTAATACAGTGCTATTTTAAACTTTTTCAGACTTAGAAATTCTTGGTTAAGTTATAACATGCAATTTATGTATATCTGTTATCTATACTACTATAGCCTTTTTCTTAGTCATTTTGTAAATGCGTCTGTGGCCATCATATAAGCCTTTACACACAGATTAGTTATTCTGATTTTCATTTAGCGGAATTTCTTCCAATGTCGACATTGATTACTCATATCCAGCACTCAGAATAGTAGAGCTTTGCTGTCCTCCGACGTCTCTTGTTGGTTCAGGTGAGCGATATCATTCGATCATGGTCCTCTAGTTCTTGTAATGCTCTAAACCATTGGTTCTTATTTAATTTTTCAATATTTTGCGCCCAACATGACCTTAGTTGTCGACGGGCCACAAAACACTATTCATTCATTCATTCATTATTTAATTTTTCAGAGATGTATAAATCGTACCCCCGTCTGATAAAGAAATTGAAGGAACGAACGATCCTCAGCTGGTAGTGGATGAAGTCAAGAGGAATACTAAAGGCAATCTCTCCAATAAAAAGCACTGCTGTCTGTTCTGTGAACATTGCAAGATACTATGAGCTCTAACATAAAAGTGAGCTTGACATAAAGTGTTTGAAAAACATGTTTGGACAAGTGAGGAGAAAAGGGCACTTGAGGAGCAATTTTCCAAAAACATCCTGTTAGGAAAAGTACCAGGGAAAATCGAATGTATCAATGCACAGAGAAAGTCTGGTGTTCTGTGAGTGCTACCATGGAAAAAATCAAGTTTGCTGTAATTTTCATGGATTGGCAATGGTAACCAGGGTTTGACACTAACTTTTTTTGCCATTTGCCAAAAGGACCTGTAAAATCAAAGTTTTACCGGTCCTACCACAGGCAGTTGTTTCAACATCATATTTTCGTATTATAGGTTATTATATAATACAAGGTGTCAAACTCCTTCTCACAAAAATCTTTACCAGTAGTCATTCAATCAATGTTGTTTTGTTTTCTTTCATTTAGATTGAATTTTAATTCATTTATCATCTTGAATAATTTTTCTTTCCAATGGTACTTAAATGATGAAACTCGAACAAGAAATAAAAGAGATACAGAGGTTCAAAATTCATATACTTGTACATTTTCTGAAAAACCACCAAGAACTGTGAATTTGAAGCGAGATAAATGAAAGCTTGTAATTGATTGGCTATCAGGATACCAAAAAATTCAGCTATTTACTGAGAAAAAAATATTACAAAAATCGTAATGTATTTTGTCGATTGGCAATATTCTTCCAATTGAAAATTTCTATTGTAAATAATTATCATTGTTTATCTATGTAAATTCAAATATTTTCAGCCAATGAAAATCCATATATCTAGATAGCTGCGGTATCAAAATTCACGATTCATAGTGGTTTTTGAAAACATGACAAATTCTGAAAGTGTAAACCGCTGAAACTCTCATAATATTCTGCCGATTTTACTCATTCTGGTTCAATGGAAAGAAAAATTATCGAGGTAAATGATGAAATGAATCCCAATCTTATTTTCCTGACGGGAAACAATAAGAAAATATTTTAATGACTACTGGTAGTGTTTCTCGTGAGCAGCAGTTGGATACCTTGTCTAATATAATACCCAATGTGACAAAACTCGAAGTATGAAACAATCACCTGTGGGTCCTACTCCAAAATTAAAGGACCTGAGCAAGTTAAGCGTTATGAATAACGAAGTTATAAATCTTTTATATGTTAGACAAATACACATATGAGTAAAAGGTCACCCAAGGAACATGCATGCCAATTTTCATTGAAATCGGCCCAATGGTTTTGGAGGAGAAGATTTTTAAAGGTTTCACAGTGAAAAAATGCCACGCCCATATTTGTGGGCCAATCAAAATTCTTTGAACAATTTAAGAAGAGGGCCACCCAAGGATCATTTCTACCAAGTTTCGTTAAAATCCGCCCATTGGTTTGGGAGGAGAAGATGTTTAAAGAAAAAGTTTTCGCACACACGCACGACGGACACTCCGCCATGACAATAGCTCGCTGGCCTTCGGCCAGTGGAGCTTAAAATTTATCGTCAAACGTTCTATCAAAGTAATATGTTTAAGACTACTCTTAAATAATATGCGAATAATAAAATAGAGGGCATTCTTTTAACACGATCATTTATTCAAAAAAAGAAAAAAAAAAACAAGAGGACCATGATGGTCCTATATCGCTCACCTGAGTATGTCATTCATAACTTGTCAGACATGTTATGAAAACCAGAATTTGTTTGATGTACATTAAGGTTGGTTAAAATTAGTCCTACTGCAACTTGGGTTTTTTAAGTTTCGTAAATTTTCAACTTTTCACTTATCATGGTGTATTCTTTTAACACCTTTTGAAGACCTTCACCCAAGGAACATCCCTGCCAAGTTTCAGCTTGATTGGCCCTGTGGTTTAGGAGGAGAAGAATTTTTCTAATATTTTCAGCCATTTTTGGCCATTTTTCAGACTTTCTGTTACCATGGAAACTAGTGTTTTTGATGGAATTAAATTCATTTAAAAACCTTTGAAGACCTTCACCAACGGAACATCCCTGGCTCAGTTGTTTAGGAGAAGAAGAATTATTTCTAAGATTTTTGGCCATTTTGGGCTATTATGTAACCATGGCAACCAGAGTTTTTGATGAAATTAAATTCTTTTAACAACTTTTAAAGAGCTTCACCCAAGGAAAATCCCTGCCAATTTTCAGCTTGATTGGCCAAGTGGTTTAGGAGGAGAAGATGTTTAAAGAAATTGTTGACAGAAAGACGGCGGACGGACGGTGAGTGATCACAATAGCTCACCTTGAGCACTTTGTGCTCAGGTGAGCTAAAAAACAAAAAACACACAAATTACAAAATAATATGGCAGTGTATTTTACTTCCTAAAGATAGAAGAATAAAATTGAACAATTATAGATTGATATATCTCGGATGGATTTCAAATCTGTTTTAAAGCAGTCTTAAATGCTACATTTTTTACAAAAAAAATGACTAGAATATGATTATATAAATATCACAACCATGGACTTTTAGAAAACTAGAAAGCCATGAATGGCTTGAGTCGCTCCACAGGCTTGAAATCATTGTAAAGCAATAAAAGTTTTGACTAGACTTTTAGATATCTTATATTCTACTGATGTTGAAAATGATTTTCAAAGTTTCAACTATATAACATATAGAGAAATGACACCCGCCCATAAAATACATATTTTTATCTGATCATAATAATTTTTGTAGAATGATAAAGGGTCACTCAAGGATCTTTCATGTAAAATTTAATTGGTATCCATCAATTACATTCTGAGAAAATGATTTTCAAAGTTTCAAGTTTATATAACACATTGAATAATGACCTCCACCAATAAAATGCATATTTTTCATCTGATCACAATAATTTTTGGTAGACTGATAAAAGGTCAATCAAGGATTTTTCCAATGATTGGGTTGATATCCATCACTTACATCCTGAGAAAATGATTTTCAAAGTTACCACTATATGACATATAGAGAAATGACCTCCGCCCATAAAATACATATTTTCCATCCGATCACAATAATTTTTGGTAGACTGATAGAGGGTAACTTAAGGATTATTCCAGTGAAATTTTGTTGAGATCCATCACTTACATCCTGAGAAAATGATTTTGAAAGTTTCCACTAAATAACATATAGAGAAATGACCTCCGCCCATAAAATGCATATTTTCCATCCGATCACAATGATTTTTTGTAGACTGATAAAGGGTCACCCAAGGATCATTCATGTAAAATTTAATTGGTATCCATTGATTAGAATCTGAGAAAACTCATTTTTTACCATATTTGGAAATTAGCCACGCCCATTAAATCCATGTTTTTCATTGGATCAAAATTTCTTGAACAACTTTAAAAGAGGATCACTCAAGGATCATTCCTGTGAAGTTTTGTTGAAATTCATCCAGTAGTTTCTGTGGAGAAGATTTTTAAAGAAAAAGTTTACGAACGGACGCACGGACGACGGACACAACGCCATGACAATAGCCCCAGTGGCTCTCAGCCAGTGGAGCTAAAAAATGATAATAATCATTCATGAAACAATGTTGATATGGATTTCACAATCGTTTGGAATGATATGAAAAAGCATAAGGGAGATAACCCTTCAGAAAGTAGTATTTTCTTTCAGAGGTAGTTAATCAAATAAATTGTTACAGAAATGAGGTATTCTATAGTCTTCCTTTTATATTTTCAGAAAGATGCCCTATGAACTTACTGCATAATGAAGAGTGGACAAGGAATTCAAAAAGTGTGTGTAGTAAATTCTACAGTGTTACTGTTTAACAAATCTGTGCGGAATAAAGTATAAAAGAAAAAGAAATAGTTTTTGAAAAAAATCATTTAGAGTATAAACCATTTGACAAGAGCCCTAGAAATAAGAAATTAATGACAACACAATGACAAACAAGTAAAAAGTCACACTCTATACAAGTCAATACAAGTCACACTAAAAGACGTCATAAAATCTTATATAAGGTGAAAACTACGACGCAAAAAATGAATACCTAAGCCTTTCTAACCCCTTTTTGTACGATTTTTGGCTGTGGGAGTGGAGTTCGTGCTGAACTAGACCAAATATGCAACGGTGGATTGGTGTGTCGAGTCAACTTGGATGTACCATCCACTTTTACATTCAAGATACTGACAGATCCAACGCATAGAGTTTGACAAGTTCCCAGAGAGTACTCTCGATACCGCAAATACACCAAGACTGACCGACGTTTTCATAACAACTGGTGGCGGGTTAGGTTGCCCATTGAAGAATGTAAAACATTGAGTCAATGTACATTGGGGAAAGTTTACAAACACACGACGGACACCCCGCCATGACAATAGCTCGCTGGCTGAAGGCCAGTGGAGCTTACAAAACCTACGACAACATGAAAGAACTAAATGAGAACCAAATGAAAATAAACCAAGACTACTACGGCATGTTACAGAACTAGCACATACAAAGGCCGAAGTCGATACTCAGTATGAGTATGCAAGTCGTCTATAGGGGGTATGCGAAAAAGCAGATCAGAGTTTTGCGGCCTTAATCGAGCGCACGACGCCTAGAAAGCTTCAAATCGCAATTGGTGGTGCCAACATGCATTGCAGATTGAAAAGATGTGGTCACAATCAAGCAAAGTGCACGGAAAACTACAGCCCAGACAGCACAATAGCAGCAAGTTACCGCTCACTGCTTCACAAATGAATGAATATTGCTTTACGGCCCGTCGACTACTAAGGTCATGTTGGGCGCAAACACTCATGTATAAAACTGGAATAATCCGACGTGAGCACGAAAGCACATGGACTCTCCCCAGATCAGGAGAACGGCCCATGTGCGAGTCCACCCGACCGGAAAATTCAAAAAAAGTGATCATTCAGGCTATACTAAAATTCAAATTAACGACGTTATAAAACAAATCAATGTAAACTAATAAATCCAAAAAAATGTTCCAATTATAAAAGAAATAATAACCAAAAAAGCTATTGAAAACGGTAGAATTGTAAAGAACATTTTAAAAAAGAAGAAACGGTCAATAGAACCTAAAATCAGTTTTTATTATATAAGTGAATTGCCTTAAGAAAGTCAAAAATCAACTCCAATTTGACATACTCAAACAGCTGCCTCATACTATCAATTTTAAAATATTTGTCTCTGATAAAAGAGAAATCAATACAATCTATAAAAATATGTTTGATAGTAAGAGGAGCGTTGCATGGAATGCACATTGGCATCTCTTCTCCTTTTAAAAGGTAGGAATGTGTTAAGTGAGAATGACCAATGCGTAATCGAGTTAAAATTAGCTCTTCGCGACGGCATGACCTGTAACCAGGTAACCAATCGCCGAGGTCTTGTCGAACAGAAAATAATTTATTATTCTGGTTAGCTGGATCTAACCAACAGTTCTTCCAGACACCAAGAATAAAACTATGAATTAAGGGTTTGAAATCGGTAAAAGGTACTTCGAAAGGTAAAATTTCAAGTGATAATGCATCCTTGGCAGCTTTATCTGCCTCCTCATTACCACGAATACCAATATGGCTTGGAAGCCAGCAGAAAACGAGATCAACATCATTTAGCTGAGCTATTTTAACGAGTAATCTTACAATAAGGAGATCGTCAGTTTTCTCATGCTCAATCGCTTGCATGCTTGACATAGAGTCAGTATAAATAATATAGCGAGAGAAACGTTCTGCGATCATATGATCGAGTGCGAGATCAATGGCCTTAAGCTCGGCTGAAAAAATGGAAGAGTTATTAGGAAGGCGAAATTGATATTTTTCGCCATCTAAAATTGTGGCTGAAGCAACTTTTCGCCATCTTTTGAACCGTCTGTGTATATCTCTTCGTATGATGTGTATTTTTCTTTGACTTCCAAGAACTTTGTTTTAAAAATAGCTGGATCCGTTGTATCCTTTTTGCTGGAAGCAAGATCATAAAGAAACGTGGGGCTTTTATAAAGGAACATCAGGAACAATATAATCTGCCACGTCTTCTAGATCAAAGTCTAGAGAATTTACATCAGCCTCACAACGCAAACTGAAGGGAAGAATAGGGTTCTTTTTCTTTTCAAAATCCTTTCTATATTTTGGATCAAATACAACTATATGAGTTGGATTATCGGGATTGGATTTAAGTTTTAAATAATATTGTAAAGAAAGCTTTTTCCTTCGTAAATTTAAAGAAGGTTCATTTGCTTCTGTATAAAGACTGTTAACTGGTGACGTTCTAAATGCGCCCAACGCCAAACGCAATCCTTGATTATGAATAGTATCAAGTTTGCGAAGGTATGAAGGGCGTGCAGAACCATAAACAACACAGCCATAGTCTAGCTTTGATCTAACAAGTGCCCTATAAAGGCGCAAAAGAACCTTTTTATCGGCTCCCCAATCCATACTGGATACAACACGTAAAAGGTTAAGTGCCTTTAGGCATTTATTTTTCAAATAATCAATATGTGGAATAAACGACAGTTTAGAATCAAAAAGGAGTCCTTAGAACTTAAATTCTTTGACAACTTCAATCGGTACTCCATCCAACTTTAAATCTGGATCAAGATGCATTTTTCTCGATTGACAAAAATGCATACATTTAGTTTTTGTCTTTGAAAACTTGAATCCGTTTTCGTTGGACCATTTTGAAAGATTGTTCAAGACTTGTTGCAATTGTCTTTCAATTGTATGCATTTGTTTTGATCTGTAGCAGATACAAAAGTCGTCAACGTAGAGAAAACACTCCACACCAGGGCAAACGGTTTTAACAATGTTGTTTATTTTGACACTAAATAGTGTCACCGATAAAATACTCCCCTGGGGAACACCCATTTCTTTTTCATGGGGATCAGATAAAGTATCTCCAACACGGACTCTTAACTGACGTTCATCCAAAAAAGCTGAGATGAAAAAGGCAAGGCGACCTCGAATACCGAAATCATAGAGGTCGTTCATAATTCCATACTTCCAAGTGGTGTCATATGCACTTTCAAGATCGAAAAAGACAGAAACAACGTGTTCCTTCTTTATAAAGGCTTCTCGAATAAATGTCTCAAAGCGAACAAGATGATCAAGAGTGCTTCTCTGTTTACGAAAGCCACTTTGGACTTGAGTAATAAGGTGGTTCTTTTCAAGAAACCAAACAAGACGATCATTAACCATTCTTTCCATGGTCTTGCAAATACAACTAGTTAAAGCAATAGGGCGATAATTAGATGGATTTGTGGAATCTTTACCTGGTTTAGGTATTGGAATAACGATAGCTTCCCGCCAAGAGGCTGGAATGCTTCCCGTTGTCCATACCTGATTATAAATTTTAAGTAAGCAATGAAGGGAACGAGACGGCAACCGTTTGAGGAACTGATAATGAATAGCATCTGATCCGACAGCAGTGTCGTGACACTTTTTTAAAGCTTTTTTCAATTCCTTGACGGAAAAGTCTCTATTATATTGTTCCAGATTACTGGAACTAAAATTAAGTTTAGACTTTTCTTTTTCAACTTGAAACTTCTGAAACGTAGTTGAATAATTAGTAGAGGAAGATTTCTTGGCAAACGTGTCGGCTAAGACATTAGCAATATCATGTTTCGAAGAAACTGTTTTATCTTCATCTGTTTGAAGATGGCCAACACTTAGTGATGTATTCTTCCCACTAATTTTACGTATCATGTCCTAAGTCTTTTTGACAGATGATCTAGAATTTAATCTAGAGACATACTGTCTCCAAGACGAACGCTTACTTTGTTTTATAGTGCGACGTGCTTTTGCACGTGCAATTTTAAATTTGTAAAGATTGTCCTTTGAAGGCCTTAAGCCAAACGCTCTAAGAGCACGTTTCCTCTCGGCTATAACCTTTTGGCAATCATCATTGTACCATGGCTTGTTTGGATTCTTTGGATCAGGCGATGTTTGTGGAATACTTTTTTCTGCAGCAGAATAAAGTAAAGATGTAAACAAGTCTGCAGAGCTTTCACAGTCATCAAAGGCTTCTGGATTTATTGACTTTTCGCAGGTGGTTTTAAAAAGCTCCCAATTAGCCTTATGGAGTTTCCAACGCCTAGGGCGCTCCTGAACAGATGGTCCTAATTCGGAGATCTGAATAGGGAAATGGTCACTACCATGAAGGTCAGAAACTACTTTCCATGAAAAACCAGGAAAAATATCAGGACTGCAAATAGTCAAATCCAATGAAGAATAATGTCCAGTTGCAGGATGAAGATAAGTTTTAGATTTATCATTCAGTAAAACAAGATCATGCCTTGTTACAAAATCCTCAACAGTACGACCCTTGTCTGTATTGGAGCACCCCCATAACTTATGGTGAGAATTGAAATCTCCCATAAGTATAAAAGTTTTCTGCCATCAACAGGGGAACTTGGAGGAAGATAAACAGAGCACAGAGTAATTGTTTTATTTAAAGAGATACTTACAGCCACTGCTTGCAAAGAAGTATTTAATGCAACATGACGATGAGGAATATTGTTATTCACAATGATTCCCACACCACCAGATGCTTTCTCACGTTCTGTGTAATTACTCAAGTAGCAAGAATGATATTTGAAGGAAAACTTGTCTGTATCTTTTAGAAACGTTTCTTGTAAACATACTGCAACTGGTTTTTGTTTTGATACTAGAAGATTAAGTTCTTCAAAATTGGCCTTGATGCTGCGACAATTCCATTGAATTATATTATTCGCCATTATGGATGTTACTGTAAAGATAAGACCACTTATTAATGGAAGTAAGAAATTACCCATTATTTAATACCTGTTAAATTAATTCTATTCGCACCTTGCCTAATCACATCAGATTGTTTTAGATTTGAAGGCGGTGGGTTTGAAGGAGGAGGAGCGGGTGCATCCATCTCCTCCTCGTTGTCTGATCCGCTTAATTCAGCAAATCGATTGCCTGTCGAAACTGGAGGAGGCACCTTCTCCACTTCCATCGAGGCAACATCTGCCCTCTCTAATTGAAGGCCTTATTTATTTGTTCTTTGGCCTGAGGAAATAAGTCAGTAATTACTTTAAGGAGACGTTCGCATGTACTACAATGGTCAGGTTTCCTTTTTTCGGCTGCAGGTGCCTTAGCTTTATTTGCATATGTACCCTCTGTTCCATTGGGATTCAAAGCAGCTTGTCTCGATTCTACGATCTTTCTGGCTTCGTAAAATGATACAGACTGTCTGCACTTGACTTCGAGAATCTCTTTTTGAATTATAAATTTGGGGCATTGTCTGGAGTTAGCTGCATGTGCTTGTCCACAATTGAAACATTTCAGATCATTTTCACAATCATCTTCATAGTGTTCATCTTCCGGCCCAGTATGGCTGCATTTTCTGCAAACTTTAACACTTGTACATCTATCTTCATGATGGCCAAACCTTTGACAGTTAAAGCATCTGAGCGGGTTTGGAACAAAGACGTCGACTTTAACTATTTGATATCCGATTCTAATTTCTGGAGGTAGTGTCGGGTCGTCAAAAGTGAGAATGTACGTATTTGTTTTGAATGATTTTCCATCCCTTTTGAATTCTATACGTTTAACTTCTGTCACTCCTTGTTTTCTTAGATTTTCTTTGATTTCATGAATTGTGCATTTAGAAAGATCTTTGCATCTTATAACTCCCTTACATGTATTTAGCCTTTCATGGGGATACGCTTTGACTTTAATATTGAAGAACATTCTAATTTTTAATAGATTTTCTGATTGTTTTTTCTTGCATACTTCAACTAGCAGAGTTTCATTTCTGAGAGATTTAACCGATTTTGGAGTTCCAAGGATAGCTTGTATCTGCTTCTCAATGATAAAGGGAGACAATTCCGTAATTGGGTTGGTTTTCTGGGTCGATACTCTCAACCACGATGAACTTTGAAAATGACTGTGAAAATTGTGGTTCATCTTCAGAGTCTGACAAATAGCGCTTGGTTTTTTTGTTGGTTGCCATGATAGTTGATTGAATTCATCGGCGATGCTCCAAACCACCCGCACTCGGAGTCCTACAAGGGGACACCTAACCTGGGGAATTCCATCTCAGGAGAGGTGCCGGGGATACATCGCCGATATACTCGTGCAAAATGGCTAGATCAAGCAAAATTACGCCGATGAATATTTCAACCAAGCATGAAGTAGACACCAGACAGTAAAATTGTCGATCAAACACCAAATTTACCCGATTGGCCCATGAGCCACCGCCTTCTAAGGCGTAAGTGAAAACGTCATTTATTGAAAACGGTGGTCTACGGAAAACAGTTAAAAGACAAGTCTTTTGATAAAAAACGCCCTGGGGCAAGGCACGACCAGCTGATTGATCGGGTCGGGCCCGCCCGACCTCCCGTTTATCCCAACTCGGGGCCAAAGTGGTGTGTTGCAAACACAGGGCCTAGCCAATCCCTGAGGTCACTCAACCACCAGGATCCCGTCATCAGGCATTACGGGTCGCAGCCCACGGCAAACAGGCAGGTCCATTTGTTTGGGGTCTTACCATGTACTACATGGACAGCAGCCGACTATTTCTATCCCCCCGCCCAGCTGGGGGCCCACTGCTTCACAAAACACTCAATGATGTACAATTGATTGAATGGAATTAAACGCCGCTTTCAACATTGTTTCAGTTATATCGCGGCGCTTTGAGTACCTGACAATGGTTTCCTGGTATTTCTATCACCAGTACAACCACCACATTCTTTCCAAGCCTCCAGCTGCTATCTCACATAGGTCTACGATTATCAACCAATTGGTTTTGTTTAAATGGGTTTTACGCCGCTTTCAACAATTTCAGTTATATCGCGGCGGCCGGAGCACCTAACAATGGATTCCTGGTATTTCTTTCACAATGATGTACAACGAAGAGACCGTATTGGTGTTAACTCTATTACCACCGATGCTAGGGCATAAGTTGCGAAGGCTTTTCGAGATTGCATGCAGACAACAATTCGAGAATATCGCATCAAGTGTGCTTTATCCAAAGAGTCCGGACCCTAGACAAACACATACCAGCGCTAAACGGGGAACAAGAGTCTGAAATCCGTCCCACAGTTCTGGTAAGTTATAAATATTCCAGTTCATCACCGGAGGGGGTATTCCACTTAAATCCATCATGTTTCAATATATGAAACACTAATCAGTTAAGAGCGAGAAAAATGTCAAATATCCAAAATCGAATTTTTATTCGGAGAACACGTCGTATGTTTTGTTTATATTTACGATCCAAGCTCTACAATTCTTACATTTCCACTCGCCGTTTGCATGAAATTCTACGGGTCTTTTACTTCTATTAATCACTTTTTTGCAGGTAACGCATCGCCAGAATTCATCTCATTCAGACACCAGAATGTCGTCATTATGAGAATTCTTCTTCGGCTTTTTTTCTAAACGTCTTTCAAAACATTTCTTTGATCTGCACATCAAATGACAGACTCGACAAGATATTGCTTGATCCGTTTCTGGACAGCGCTGGCTGTTGTTCTGTTTGAGCACCGATCACAGAAGTATGCCGCGGAAAAGAAGCCCGAAATGCTAGAAATCAGGTGAAAGTGAATTAGTTGATTATGATATATTAAATACAAATAAATAATTGGCCAGTCATCGTCATTATTGCTGGGGACACGCAGAAACTTGTTTCCCAATGAAGCTGCTACAACCGCGATTCGAACTTGTAACGCTTGTTCAAAAGGCCGTTAAGTCGTTCAAATTCCCTGGTCTATCTGTCGGAACAACGGCTTTTCTGCAAATAAGCAGGGCCAACCTTTTCTGCTCTGCTCTGGATTTAGTTTTGATATTCTTGTATCCATAATTTGAAATTTGCCGGGTTTCTAACAATATTTGGGGGACGGTAAGATGCTCGTACTGAGCCTTGGTCGTATTCCAAATGTCCTCAGGGACCAAGCAATGGTGCGCTAATCCAACACAAATCGCTCTTGACATACACAAGTCATCGGTGTTCACTATTTAAACCACCGATCTTTTCTTGTGAATAGAATTATCGGGTCCATGAAATTTGGTAATACGTTGTCTTGCACCCCCTCTAGGAAAATGGATGGCTCCGACCATTACTGATTGATTGATTGAATGGGGTTTTACGCCGCTTTCAACATTATTTCAGTTATATCGCGGCGGCCGGAGCACCTAACAATGGATTCCTGGTATTTCTCACGCCAGTACAACCATTACATCCTTTCCTAGCCTCCGACTGCTATTTCACATAGGTTTACGATTATCTACCCATTGGTGAAAGACAAACGTCGGAAAGGATATTTGCCGCCACCGGGGATCGAACCCACGACTTCCAGATTGGAAGTCTTATGCCTAACCAACTGCGCTATGGTGGCGGCTACCATTACTGAAATTACACAGTAAGGGATAGTTTTAAGGAACAGAAATGTTGTCTGTTATTGTGCAAGATTTCGGGTCTTATTCTTTCAATCACTAGTATATCATCTGAGCAATAACAAAAATATTTTACTGTTTTCTTAAAATACGCGACGTCTTTGCCCAATTTTTTTCTTCGTCAACCAAATGTGACCACCGTTCGCATGATTCACATTTACAATTTTTATAAAACGTTTGAAAGAAATAAACTTACCTTCGAATGACAGGTCTAATGAAAGGTTTTCTTCGCTTTGTAAAACGTTTTCCACCTTTTCTAATATCTGGTCGACTGAAAGCTCATCGGCCGGTTGAAATGGGACAACAATTGCGTTGTTTAAAGTGTCGTGACGCAAAACAACTCTTAGCAAATCATTGCCATTGATTCCGTTCCTGGCATGGGACAACAGTTCCTCAAATAAACCATGCAGTTGACTATGTAAATCACGGAGGCGAGATCCCTGCCAGGCATCTGCAAATTTGACCTTGTACGTCGTCTATGATGCAGCAGATGACGCGAAGATTCTAAATTCTGTGGCTTCGATTTTGTAGGGGTCATCGCCACCGCCTATCTGGTGATTTCTTAGACCAGACGTACTGGCTTCCACTGGTGACTCCCTCGTAAAGTGAGTTGTTCGGTGCCTAGCACACTCATCAAATCCACGAATTTTTTCGTCACATTTAGTACAGTAAAAGATTTTCCCTTTTCTGAAAAGAAAAAGAAAATAAGAGCGATTGAAATACTTGTTTTTCTGTAAAAACATTTTTTAATTGTTGTCTATGGAAACGATTAAAACATACAGATTTATCAAATGTGTATACCTGTACTCGCCATCGTTCTCGCAAGCCATGGTAGCCCAAGCCGCGTCCTCGAGGATGACCAACTCGCTTTCGGTAAGTCCAAGGGGTGACCAAGGCTCTAACTCGATGTAGCTGTCATGGGGCCCTCTTATTAACGGCGAGGGTCTTTCATCCAACAAACCCGCCATTTCGGGTTGTTCCGCGATATTGATTGAATGGGGTTTTACGCTGCTTTCAACATTATTTTAGTTATATCGCGGCGGCTGGAGCACCTAACAACGGATTCCTGGTATTTCTCACGGCAGTACTACCATTACACCCTTTCCTAGCCTCCAGCTGCTATCTCACATAGGTCTACGATTATCGACCCATTGGTGAGATACAAATAGTCGGAAAGAATGAGTGCTGTTCCGCGATATACTCTGTAATCAGATCGAGTTCATCCATGCTGTCCATTTGTGCCTGTAACGAAAAATGGAGAAAAAATATAGATAGAACTCGATACAAGAAGCGCGATTTAAAGCGTTATTCGTTTACAACTACACTACTCAAAAGTTCTAACCTTTCTCCATTTTTCAGACAATTTCCGCTTTTATCTTGAAATGTGAACTTTTTCTTTCGAAAGAGTGGCCATTCAGTCATCATCCTATCCAATTGTTTAGTAAAATTATGCATCAGTAAGTCCTAAAGACGGAATTAAATGCATGTACCCTCAATTTCAAAAGTCACACTTTTGACACTTTTAAGAGAAATTTGAATTTTTCGATACTTGAAAATCGCAACGCCTATCAATCTTTTGTACTAATATCAGTTGTACAACGCCTGTGGACTTCTAAAATTAATATGAAATGCCAGAACGTTCTACACAATCCTTATCCTAACAAGAAATGTCAAAAATACCCCACCCACCAATGTTAACTTTGAAATCGAGGGTACTCCTACTTTCGTTTAATTTTAAAACATTTCTTGTTGAATTATTTCACTGAGTTTTCTCTTGTTGACTTCATAAATGATTTGGCTACATTATTCAAGCGAAAAAGAGTTGACACCATGCGCCGTTAATAACATATGACCAAAAAGGCAAGTGGCCGCTTAGGAGTTTTGAGGAGTGTATAGGGGGTTGAGTAATACGTAGATAATATTTTTCATTACAGTTATCTCCCTTGTTTTTTACGAAAAAACGTCGTGCGTTCTCTTCAGTTTTTTTGTGTGTGAAAAGGATAGGTCATTGGGAGGCCCCTGAAAAGGTCCCAAGATATATTTGCATTAGGCTTTTACAAATAGATTTGGTTGTCACCGGATATGCCGTAATTATAGGAGCCACGTAACTAAATTGTATACGTTCAGGTTCTTCAAAAAACGGACAGTTTGTAATAACCAAACAATAACTAGAAAGCCATGAATGGCTTGAGTCGCTCCACAGTCTTTAAATTCTTGTAAAAGCAAATAAATGCTGTGACTAGATTTTTAGATATTTGGGGTTCTACTGATGTTGAAAATGATTTTCGAAGTTTCAACTATATAACAGATAGAGAAATGACCTCTGCTATTAAAAGACATATTTTTCATCATATCAAAATAATTTTGGGCTGCATGATAATGGGTAACCCTAAGATCATACCAAAAATGTTCGATTGATATCCATCAGTTACATTCTGAGAAAATGTTTTTCATAGTTTCCACCATTTAACATATTGAGAATTGACCTCCACCGATAAAATGTATATTTTTCATCCAATCAAATTAATTTTTATTACACAGATTAAAGGTCACTTAATGATCATTCCAGTGAAATTTAGTTGATATCCAAAACTCACATTCTGAGAAAATGATTGTCAAAGTTTCCACTACATAACGTTTAGAGAAATGACCTCTGCCCATAAAATGCATATTTTCATCCAATCAAAATAATTTTTGGTACACTGATAAAGGGTCACTCAAGGATCATTCTAGTGAAATTTGGTTGATATCCATCTGTTACATTCTGAGAAAATGATTTTCAAAGTTTCCATAATATGACATATAGAGAAATGACCTCCGCCCATAAAATGCATATTTTCCATCCAATCACAATGTTTTTTTAGACTGATAAAGGGTCACTAAAGGATCATTCCAGTGAAATTTGGTTGATATCCATCTGTTACATTCTGAGAAAATGATTTTCAAAGTTTCCACTAAATAACATATAGAGAAATGACCTCCGCCCATAAAATGCATATTTTCCATCCGATCACAATGATTTTTTGTAGACTGATAAAGGGTCACCCAAGGATCATTCATGTAAAATTTAATTGGTATCCATTGATTAGAATCTGAGAGAACTTCCTTTTTACCATATTTGGAAATTAGCAACGCCCATAAAATCCATGTTTTTCATTGGATCAAAATTTCTTGAACAACTTTGAAAGAGGGTCACTAAAGGATAATTCCTGTGAAGTTTGGTTGAAATCCATCCAGTAGTTTCTGAGGAGAAGATTTTTAAAGAAAAAGTTTACGACCGCACGCACGGACGCACGACGAACACAACGCCATGACAATAGCCCCAGTGGCTTTCAGCCAGTGGAGCTAAACGGCTACTTTACCATCCAACCCTATACCAATCGGATAGTGAAATTTCTTCAGGATTTTAATCTTTCTGACTTTGTTACTGCTGTCTCCACAGTATATCTAATATGTTTCAAACACTTTTTCTCTGTATCACAACCATATTTGACTTGTTAACAGAGTTCGTAATCGTTATCAAAATGCTTTGATAACCAGTGAGGTACCTGTCTTGCAACGTGGTCCTTATTTCTCTAGTATTCCGGAGATAAATCTTGCCATCTCGGTGTACCACAACCTTTTCTTTCGGCCATCGCAAGAAGAACAATTCAAGTGATTGAATTCAAAACTTATCTATGCCAGTAGCGCCCTCAATGCCTTTACCCCTTCTTCATTTAAAAATGAAAGAGAAAAAGGATGGTTAAAAAAAAGTTAAAATCCGTTTTATACACTCAAAATACCATTTTTTCCCTAAAAACATTTTGCTTTAATAACGATACAGTGATAAACAAGAGGACCCTGAGGGCCCTAAATCGCTCACCTGATATTTCAAATAAATTATCATTAAGACTCCATTTCCTATGATATGGCATGAATGAATGAATGAATTGTGTTTTAAGGCCCGTCGACAACTACGGTCATGTTGGGCGCAAAACTCTGAAAAATTACATATTTTAAAAGGCGAAGTAAACCTTCAAAATTAAGATAATTATAACACTTTAAAACAAAACACTGTAAATCTTGTAAAAAAATATGTAAACGGTAGAACTGTAAGAAAGAAAGAAGTATTACCTTCAAAACTTAAAAGAAAGTTGTGCTCAAAAGAACACTCAATATTAATGTTAAATTCAAAGACATATTTTAAAATCTAAGGGAAACTTGGGTTCATCAGAACATAAATCATATTTTATAATACAAATTAATAGCCTTCAGGAAATCTAAAAGCAGTTCAATTTTTACATAGTCAAATAAGTCCTTCATACTGTCAACTTTAAAATATCTATCTCTAGTAAAAGAGAAATCTATACAATCAATAAAAATATGCTTGACAGTAAGAGGACAGTTGCAAGGAATGCACATTGGCATGTCTTCTCCCTTTAAAAGATAGGAGTGGGTGAGGTGTGTATGGCCAATGCGTAACCGAGTCAAGACAAGTTCTTCGCGACGGTTTGACCTGTACCCAGGTAACCAATCACCAAGATCCTGTCGGACAGAAAATAGCTTATTATTGATATTTGCTGGATCAGTCCAGCTGTTCCTCCAGACTTCCTGAATAAAACAATGAATTAAAGGTTTAAAATCGTTAAAAGGTACATCACAGGGTAAGATTTCCAGTAAAAGTGATTCCTTTGCAGCTTTATCTGCTTCTTCATTACCACGAATACCAACGTGGCTTGGAAGCCAGCAGAAAACAAGATCAACATCATTTAGCTGAGCTATTTTATCGAGTAATCTCACGATAAGTGGGTTGTCAGTTTTCTCGTGCTCAATCGCTTGCATGCTTGACATGGAGTCAGTGTATATAATATAACGAGAAAATCGTTCTGCGATCATATGATCGAGTGCGAGATCAATGGCCTTAAGCTCGGCTGAAAAAATGGAAGAGTTATTAGGAAGGCGGAATTGATATTTTTCGCCATCTAAAATAGTGGCTGAAGCAACTTTTTCGCCATCTTTTGAACCGTCTGTGTATATCTCTTCGTATGATGTGTATTTTTCTTTGACTTCCAAGAATTTGCTTTTAAAAATAGATGGATCTGTTGTATCCTTTTTGCTGGAAGCAAGATCATAAAGAAACGTGGGACTTTTATATGTCCATAAAGGAACATCAGGAACAATATGTTCTGCCACGTCCTCTAGATCAAAATCTAGAGAGTTAACATCTGCTTCACAACGTAAACTAAATGGGGGTATTGCACTTGGTTTCTTATTAAAATCCCGTCTGTGTTTAGGTTCAAACACAGCTTTATACGTTGGGTTGTCAGGATTAGATTTTAGTTTTAAGTAGTATTGCATTGAGAGCTTTTTTCTTCTCAAGTTCAAGGAAGGTTCATTTGCCTCAATGAAAAGACTATTAACTGGTGATGTTCTAAAAGCACCAAGCGCCAGGCGCAATCCTTGGTTATGAATGGTATCAAGTTTACGAAGGTATGAAGGGCGTGCTGAACCGTAAACAACACAGCCATAATCTAATTTAGATCTGACAAGTGCCCTGTAAAGGCGTAATAAGACCTTTTTATCGGCTCCCCAGTCCATACTAGATACAACACGTAAAAGATTAAGTGCCTTTAAGCACTTATTTTTCAAATTATCAATATGGGGTATAAACGTCAGTTTAGAATCAAAAAGGAGTCCTAAGAATTTAAATTCTTTTACAACTTCAATTTGCACTCCATCCAGCTTTAATTCTGGATCAGGGTGCATTTTCCTAGATTGACAAAAATGCATACATTTGGTTTTTGTCTTGGAAAACTTGAAGCCGTTTTCATTGGACCATTTTGAAAGATTCTTCAAGACTTGCTGTAGCTGTCTTTCAATCGTATACATATGTTTTGATCTGTAACAGATGCAAAAGTCATCAACATAGAGAAAACATTCTACCCCAGGGCAAACAGTTTTGACAATATTGTTAATTTTGACACTAAACAGTGTCACAGACAAAATACTTCCTTGTGGAACGCCCATTTCTTGTTCATGGGGATCAGACAAAGTTTCTCCAACCCGGACTCTAAACTGACGTTCATCCAAAAAAGCAGAAATGAAATAAGCAAGGCGACCTCGAATACCGAAATCATAGAGGTCATTCATAATCCCATACTTCCATGTGGTATCATAAGCACTTTCAAGATCGAAAAAGACAGAAACGACGTGTTCTTTCTTTATAAAGGCTTCTCGAATAAATGTCTCGAAGCGAACAAGATGATCAAGAGTGCTTCTTTGTTTACGAAAGCCACTTTGGACTGACGTAATTAGGTGGTTCTTTTCAAGAAACCAAACAAGACGATCATTTACCATTCTTTCCATGGTTTTACAAATGCAACTAGTCAAAGCAATAGGACGATAATTTGAAGGATCGGTAGGATCTTTACCTGGTTTAGGTATGGGAATAACGATAGCTTCCCGCCAAGAGGCTGGAATGCTTCCCGTTTTCCATACCTGGTTATAAATTTCAAGTAAGCAATGCAAAGAACGAGAGGGCAAACGTTTGAGGAATTGATAATGTATATTATCATTTCCTACAGCAGTGTCATGACACTTCTTTAAAGCCTTCTTCAATTCTTTGACAGAAAAGTCTCTATTATAATGTTCCAGTCGACTGGAACTGAAGTTAAGTTTTGACTTTTCTTTATCACCTTTGAATTTTTGAAATGCAGGTGAGTAATTGGATGATGATGACTTCTTGGCAAACGTGTCTGCCAATACATTTGCAATATCAGCCTTGGAAGAAACGTTACTGAGGTCAGTTCTTAAATGACCAACTCCAATTGACGTGTTCTTTCCGCTGATTTTGCGCACCATATCCCATGTCTTTTTGACAGATGATCTAGAATTTAATCTAGAAACATACTGTCTCCAAGACGAACGCTTACTTTGTTTAATGGTACGACGAGCTTTCGCTCGTGCAATTTTAAATTTGTACAGGTTCTCCTTTGATGGTCTCAAATCAAATGACTTAAGAGCAGAACTACGCTCAGCTATAGCCTGTTTGCAATCTTCATTAAACCATGGTTTGTTAGCGTGTTTAGGGTCAGGCGACGTTCTTGGAATAGCTTTCTCTGCAGCCGAATATAGTAAGGATGTAAATAGCTCTGTAGAGCTTTCACAATCTTCAAAAGCCTGTGGATTTATTGATTGTTCGCAGGTAGTTTTGAACAACTCCCAATTAGCTTTGTGGAGTTTCCAACGCCTTGGGCGTTCTTGAACCGATGGTCCTAATTCAGAAATATGAATAGGAAAATGGTCACTACCATGAAGGTCCGAGTCCACTTTCCAGCTAAAAGCCGGGAAAATGTCTGGAGTGCAAACAGTTAAATCCAATGAAGAATATAAACCAGTAGCTGGATGATGATACGTGGAGGATTTATCATTTAATAGAATAAGATCATGATTTGATATGAAATCTTCAATTATGCGACCTTTGTCGTCTGTATTAGTACATCCCCAAAGCGTATGATGGGAATTAAAATCTCCCATTAATATGAAAGGCTTTGGTAATTGTTCGACAAGATCATCTAGTTTCCTATGATTGATAGGAGAACTAGGGGGAAGATAAATTGAACAAATGGTAATTGTTTTATTAAGAGATACACTTACAGCTACAGCTTGTAGCGTAGTATTAAGAGGAATAATGCGATGAGGAACACTGTTTTTAACAATAATTCCGACACCGCCCGAAGCTTTCTCATTCCCTTCAAAATTTTTCATATAGCAAGAGTGATACTTGAAAGAGAATTTGTCAGTGTCTTTAAGAAAAGTCTCTTGCAAACAAATTGCTACTGGTTTTCCATTAGAAACTAATAGATTCAATTCTTCAAAATTAGCCTTGATGCTGCGACAATTCCATTGAATGATTTTGTTCGCCATTATTAAATTTAGGGAGATGAATATACAAATAAGTTGTGGAAGTATGAAATTTATTTCTTTAAGTGTGAAAGAACAATAATGTTTTTACCTTGCTTATTCTCTTTCGGACCCTGAGGATCCGCGGGTCTCGTTTCGGGAGGTTCACTCCACTGCCCAAGGTTTTCGTTCCAGTCCGCTTTGGACTGGTCTCCAAACTCATGGTCCATGGGCTCCTCGTCGGGGTTACCCAAAGCACCGAAACGGTTAAACTGTTTTATTGGATCCTCAGATCCTTTTGGCAGGCGATTTGATTTAGGAGACCTAGTTCTCCTAGAAGAGGGTTTTGTAAAATCTGTTGTGCTACTACTTGTAGACTTGGACTCGCTTTCATTTTTGCTTCGACTTTCTATTGGTGTCTCTGTAGCTTTACTATTTTGACTTGAAACTGTACGGGATTTAGATGACGGTTCTGTAGGATTTTTAACTTGATTTGTAGGGTTAGTTTTACTTACTTCGGATGATACAAACTGCTTTTTTGGTAGAGAGAACAACTTTTCAATTTCTGCTTTCTTTTCGGGAAAGACCAGACACAATTTTGAAAACATATCTTTACAATTTTGGCATTCGTTGCTGTCTTTATTTGTAACTACTGTTGCTTTAGCTACATTAGCATAGGAGGTGGTGATATTTATTCTATTTTCAACTACTTTTCTTGCCTCAAAATATGAAAGACCCTCTTTACATTTGACTGTTACAATTTCTTTTTCTTTCTTCCAGTGTGAACATTTGCGTGAAGTTGATATGTGTCCTTCGCCGCAATTGACACATTCTGGAGGAAGCGGGCATTCATCCACATCATGTGACTCCTCAAGACCACCACATCGCCGACAAAGTTCATCTTTTTTACAGTTTTTCTCATGATGGCCAAATTTAAAACATCGATAACACTGAAGAGGATTCGGAATATATATATCGACGTTAACTTTCAAGTATCCAATTTTAATAGATTTGGGTCGTATAGCAGTTTTGAATGTCAGAATAATCGTATTGGTTTTAACTTTATTTCCATCCCTAAAGACTGATATCCTTCTGGCGTCAGTTACATTTTGAGTTATCAATTCTTCAACAATCTCTTTCTCTGATACCCCTTCTAGATCTGGACAGCGAATGATTCCTTTTGAAGTATTCAGGGTTGTGTGTTCACGGCATTTAACAGGAATATCAAAAAAGGTTTTCATGTTTAAAAGGTTGTCCGAGTAGGCTTTCTTATCAACCTCTACCAGCAAAGCACCATTTTTCAGTTTTTTAACAGTTTTCAATTCTCCAGCTAATGACTTGAGACATTTATCGATAACAAAAGGTGATAATTTGGTAACTGGTCTTTCAGAGTTTAGGGATTCAATTAAGAGAAATCTTGGAAACTGTTCTTGAGATTGTCTGTTTTCAGTGTCGGAGTCCATTTGAGCATGTGTTCTTTTGTTTTGGGAAGCCATAGTTAAAGTTTTGAGTTTCATTACCCGTGGCCCCGTGCCCTCCACCGAGCCCTACAAGGGGACATAAAAAGGGCGGGTTTCCAGCCCCCTCATGCCAGGGTTACCCGGGTAGTATACTTGGACCGATTGAATTTAACGCCCGACGAATGCACCGCATGGACAATCTCCCAAAAACAGAATCATGCCATGCAAACCATTGTCCAGCAAAGAAATTCATACAACCCAATTAGCCCATAAGCCTATATAGACCAGAACTAAAAACTATTAAATACAACAAGATAAAAAAGAAACGTGTTTTATACACATTTATAAGGGCTTTGAATACATAACATCAAATTATAACAATAGTATTGCCCAAGTCTAAAACGACCAGCCGATTGCCTAGACCGGGCCCATCCAGGCTCCCGTTTCAACCGAAGCCGAGGCCAAAGCAGCGTGTTGAGAAGCTGGAGATCCCTGGGCTTCCCTCAACTACCAGGACCCTCTTTTCCGGCCTTACGAGTCTCCACCCACGGCAAACAGGCGGGCCCATTTGTTAGGGGTCTTACCATTGACTACATGGGCAGCAGCCGACTATTTCTACCCCCCCGCCCAGCTGGGGGCCTATGATATGGCATGAACCTTCCCATTTTCAACAGAGTTCATTCTTGTGACCTGGCAAACATTTTGATCAAGTTTCATGAAGATTGGACTATATTTGTGGCGTTTGGAGCTCTTACGAGAAAATTGTCATTAAGGCCCCTTTTTCCGTGATATGGCATGTATACTTCCCATTTCAAATGAGTTCATCCTCATGACATAACAAACATTCTGACAAAGTTTCATGATGATTGGGCAATATTTGTGGCTTCTAGAGAGTAAACAAAACTAGAAAGCCATGAATGGCTTGTGTCGCTCCACAGGCTTGAATTTCTTGTAATAGCAAATCTAAGTTTTGACTAGATTTTTTAGATATTTTGGGTTTTACTGATGTTGAAATGATTTTCAAAGTCTCCAACATTATAAAATATAGAGAAATGACTTCCGCCCATAAAAGACATATTTTTTATCCAATGACAATAATTTTTGGCTGCATGATAATGGATCACCCAAGGATCATACTAATGATGTTTGAATGATATCCATCGGTTACATTCTGAGAAAATGATTTTCAAATTTTCCACTATATAACATATAGTGGAAATGACCTTCGCCCATAAAATACAAATTATTCATCCGATCGCAATAATCTTTGGTAGACTGATAAAGGGTCACACAAGGATCATTCATGTAAAATTTGGTTGATATCTATCAATAAGATTCTGAGAAAATGATTTTCAAAGTTTCCACTATAAAACATATAGAGAAATGACCTCCGCCCATAAAATACATATTTTTCATCCGATTTCAATATTTTTTTGTAGACTAATAAAGGGTCACCCAAGGATCATTCATGTTACATTTGGTTGATATCTATCAGTTAGATTCTGAGAAAATGATTTTCAAAGTTTCCACTATATAACATATGGAGAAATGACCTCCGCCCATAAAATACATAATTTTCATCCGATTTCAATAATTTTTTGTAGACTGATAAAGGGGCGCCCAAGGATCATTCATGTAAAATTTAATTGGTATCCATCAATTAGAACCTGAGAAAAGTAACTTTTTACCATATTTGGAAATTAGCCACGCCCATAAAATCCATGTTTTTCATTGAACAAAATTTCTTGAACAACTTTGAAAGAGGGTCACCCAAGGATCATTCCTGTGAAGTTTGGTTGAAATCCATCCAGTAGTTTCTGAGAAGAAGATTTTTAAAGAAAAAGTTTACGACCGCACGCACGGACGTACGGACGGACGCACGACGGACACAACGCCATGACAATAGCCCCAGTGGCTTTCAGCCAGTGGAGCTAAAAAATGTCATTAAGATGCCTTTTCCTGTGATATGGCACCGATCCTTCCCATTTTCAATAGACTTCATCCTCATGACCTAACAAACATTCTTACCAAGTTTCTAGAAGGATGGACCATATTTGTGGCTTCTAGAGTCTAAACAAGAAATTTGTCATTAAGGCCCCTTTTCTCATGATATGGCACGTATCCTTTCCATTTGAGCAATTTTCATAAGGGAACACCCTAGGAATATTTCTGCCAAGTTTGGTTGATTTTGACCCATAAGTTTAGGAGGAGATGTCGTTTAAAGATATTGTTGACAAAATTGTCATTAAGGCGCCGTTTTCTGTGATATGGCATGGATCCTTCCCATTTTCAATAGACTTCATCCTCATGATCTAACAAATATTCTGACCAAGTTTCATGAAGATTGGACCATATTTGTGGCTTCTAGAGTGTAAACAAGAAATTTGTCATTAAGGCCCCTTTTCCCGTGATATGGCACGTATCCTTTCCATTTGAGCAATTTTCATAAGGGACCAACAAAGGAATATTTCTGCCAAGTTTGGTTGATTTCGACCAATAAGTTTAGGAGGAGATGTCGTTTAAAGATATTGTTGACAAATTTGTCATTGAGGCGCCTTTTTCCGTGTTATGGCATGGATCCTTCCCATTTTCAATAGACTCCATCCTCATGACCTAACAAACATTTTGACCAAGTTTCATGAAGATTGGACCATATTTGTGGCTTCTAGAGTCTAAACAAAGAATTTGTCATTAAGGCCCCTTTTCCCATGATATGGCACGTATCCTTTCCATTTGAGCAATTTTCATAAGGGAACACCCTAGGAATATTTCTGCCAAGTTTGGTTGATTTTGACCCATAAGTTTAGGAGGAGATGTCGTTTAAAGATATTGTTGACAAAATTGTCATTAAGGCGCCTTTTTCTGTGATATGGCATGGATCCTTCCCATTTTCAATAGACTTCATCCTCATGATCTAACAAATATTCTGACCAAGTTTCATGAAGATTGGACCATATTTGTGGCTTCTAGAGTGTAAACAAGAAATTTGTCATTACGGCCCCTTTTCCCGTGATATGGCACGGATCCTTTCCATTTGAGCAATTTTCATAAGGGACCACCCAAGGAATATTTCTGCCAAGTTTGGTTGATTTTAACCAATCAGTTTAGGAGGAGATGTCGTTTAAAGATATTGTTGACAAAATTGTCATTAAGGCGGCTTTTTCTGTGAAATGGCACGGATGCTACCCATTTTCAATAGACTTCATCCTCATGACCTAACAAACATTCTGACCAAGTTTCATGGAGATTGGACGGTATTTGTGGCTTCTAGAGTGAAAACAAGAAATTTGTCATTTAAGCCCCTTTTCCTGTGATATGGCACGTATCCTTTCCATTTGAGCAATTTTCATAAGGGACCACCCAAGGAATATTTCTGCCAAGTTTGTTTGATTTTAACCCATAAGCTTAGGAGGAGATGTCGTTTTAAGAAAAGGTTGACAAAATTGTCATTAAGTCGGCTTTTTCTGTGAAATTGCACGGATCCTGTCCATTTTCAAAAGAGTTCATACTCATGACCTAACAAACATTCTGACCAAGTTTCATGAAGATTGGACCATATTTGTGGCTTCTAGAGTGAAAACAAGAAATTTGTCATTACGGCCCCTTTTCCCGTGATATGGCACGGATCCTTTCCATTTGAGCAATTTTCATAAGGGACCACCCAAGGAATATTTCTGCCAAGTTTGGTTGATTTTAACCAATAAGTTTAGGAGGAGATGTCGTTTAAAGAAAAAGTTGACAAAATTGTCATTAAGGCGGCTTTTTCTGTGAAATGGCACAGATCCTTCCCATTTTCAAAAGACTTTATACTCATGACCTAACAAATATTCTGACCAAGTTTCATGAAGACTGGACCATATTTGTGGCTTCTAGAGTGAAAACAAGAAATTTGTCATTAAGGCCCCTTTTCCCGTGATATGGAATGGATCCTTTCCATTTTCGATAGGGTTCATCCCTGTGTCCTGACAATCATTCTGACCAAGTTTCATGAAGATTGGACCATATTAGTGGCCTCTAGAGTGTTAACAAGAAAATTGTCTTTAAGGCCCCTTTTCCCGTGATATGGCATGGATCCTTTTCATTTTCAATAGGGTTCATCCCTGTGACCTGACCAACATTCTGACCAAGTTTCATGAAGATTGGATCAAATATGTGGCCTCTTAGAGTGTAAACACTAAATTGTTGACAGAGGACGACGGACATCGTGCTCAAGGTGAGCTAAAAATTAACTTTAAAATATATACCTAAACATAAGTTTTACATATTTACTATGATCATTTATAGCACTTACATTCTTTATTGTCAGCCGCCGTCATAGCGCAGTTGGTAGCGCGTTGGACTGTCAATCAAGAGTGTCAACACTGTATCAAGTTTACGAAGGTATGAAGGGCGTGCTGAACCGTAAACAACACAGCCATAATCTAATTTAGATCTGACAAGTGCCCTGTAAAGGCGTAATAAGACCTTTTTATCGGCTCCCCAGTCCATACTAGATACAACACGTAAAAGATTAAGTGCCTTTAAGCACTTATTTTTCAAATTATCAATATGGGGTATAAACGTCAGTTTAGAATCAAAAAGGAGTCCTAAGAATTTAAATTCTTTTACAACTTCAATTTGCACTCCATCCAGCTTTAATTCTGGATCAGGGTGCATTTTCCTAGATTGACAAAAATGCATACATTTGGTTTTTGTCTTGGAAAACTTGAAGCCGTTTTCATTGGACCATTTTGAAAGATTCTTCAAGACTTGCTGTAGCTGTCTTTCAATCGTATACATATGTTTTGATCTGTAACAGATGCAAAAGTCATCAACATAGAGAAAACATTCTACCCCAGGGCAAACAGTTTTGACAATATTGTTAATTTTGACACTAAACAGTGTCACAGACAAAATACTTCCTTGTGGAACGCCCATTTCTTGTTCATGGGGATCAGACAAAGTTTCTCCAACCCGGACTCTAAACTGACGTTCATCCAAAAAAGCAGAAATGAAATAAGCAAGGCGACCTCGAATACCGAAATCATAGAGGTCATTCATAATCCCATACTTCCATGTGGTATCATAAGCACTTTCAAGATCGAAAAAGACAGAAACGACGTGTTCTTTCTTTATAAAGGCTTCTCGAATAAATGTCTCGAAGCGAACAAGATGATCAAGAGTGCTTCTTTGTTTACGAAAGCCACTTTGGACTGACGTAATTAGGTGGTTCTTTTCAAGAAACCAAACAAGACGATCATTTACCATTCTTTCCATGGTTTTACAAATGCAACTAGTCAAAGCAATAGGACGATAATTTGAAGGATCGGTAGGATCTTTACCTGGTTTAGGTATGGGAATAACGATAGCTTCCCGCCAAGAGGCTGGAATGCTTCCCGTTTTCCATACCTGGTTATAAATTTCAAGTAAGCAATGCAAAGAACGAGAGGGCAAACGTTTGAGGAATTGATAATGTATATTATCATTTCCTACAGCAGTGTCATGACACTTCTTTAAAGCCTTCTTCAATTCTTTGACAGAAAAGTCTCTATTATAATGTTCCAGTCGACTGGAACTGAAGTTAAGTTTTGACTTTTCTTTATCACCTTTGAATTTTTGAAATGCAGGTGAGTAATTGGATGATGATGACTTCTTGGCAAACGTGTCTGCCAATACATTTGCAATATCAGCCTTGGAAGAAACGTTACTGAGGTCAGTTCTTAAATGACCAACTCCAATTGACGTGTTCTTTCCGCTGATTTTGCGCACCATATCCCATGTCTTTTTGACAGATGATCTAGAATTTAATCTAGAAACATACTGTCTCCAAGACGAACGCTTACTTTGTTTAATGGTACGACGAGCTTTCGCTCGTGCAATTTTAAATTTGTACAGGTTCTCCTTTGATGGTCTCAAATCAAATGACTTAAGAGCAGACCTACGCTCAGCTATAGCCTGTTTGCAATCTTCATTAAACCATGGTTTGTTAGCGTGTTTAGGGTCAGGCGACGTTCTTGGAATAGCTTTCTCTGCAGCCGAATATAGTAAGGATGTAAATAGCTCTGTAGAGCTTTCACAATCTTCAAAAGCCTGTGGATTTATTGATTGTTCGCAGGTAGTTTTGAACAACTCCCAATTAGCTTTGTGGAGTTTCCAACGCCTTGGGCGTTCTTGAACCGATGGTCCTAATTCAGAAATATGAATAGGAAAATGGTCACTACCATGAAGGTCCGAGTCCACTTTCCAGCTAAAAGCCGGGAAAAAATCTGGAGTGCAAACAGTTAAATCCAATGAAGAATATAAACCAGTAGCTGGATGATGATACGTGGAGGATTTATCATTTAATAGAATAAGATCATGATTTGATATGAAATCTTCAATTATGCGACCTTTGTCGTCTGTATTAGTACATCCCCAAAGCGTATGATGGGAATTAAAATCTCCCATTAATATGAAAGGCTTTGGTAATTGTTCGACAAGATCATCTAGTTTCCTATGATTGATAGGAGAACTAGGGGGAAGATAAATTGAACAAATGGTAATTGTTTTATTAAGAGATACACTTACAGCTACAGCTTGTAGCGTAGTATTAAGAGGAATAATGCGATGAGGAACACTGTTTTTAACAATAATTCCGACACCGCCCGAAGCTTTCTCATTCCCTTCAAAATTTTTCATATAGCAAGAGTGATACTTGAAAGAGAATTTGTCAGTGTCTTTAAGAAAAGTCTCTTGCAAACAAATTGCTACTGGTTTTCCATTAGAAACTAATAGATTCAATTCTTCAAAATTAGCCTTGATGCTGCGACAATTCCATTGAATGATTTTGTTCGCCATTATTAAATTTAGGGAGATGAATATACAAATAAGTTGTGGAAGTATGAAATTTATTTCTTTAAGTGTGAAAGAACAATAATGTTTTTACCTTGCTTATTCTCTTTCGGACCCTGAGGATCCGCGGGTCTCGTTTCGGGAGGTTCACTCCACTGCCCAAGGTTTTCGTTCCAGTCCGCTTTGGACTGGTCTCCAAACTCATGGTCCATGGGCTCCTCGTCGGGGTTACCCAAAGCACCGAAACGGTTAAACTGTTTTATTGGATCCTCAGATCCTTTTGGCAGGCGATTTGATTTAGGAGACCTAGTTCTCCTAGAAGAGGGTTTTGTAAAATCTGTTGTGCTACTACTTGTAGACTTGGACTCGCTTTCATTTTTGCTTCGACTTTCTATTGGTGTCTCTGTAGCTTTACTATTTTGACTTGAAACTGTACGGGATTTAGATGACGGTTCTGTAGGATTTTTAACTTGATTTGTAGGGTTAGTTTTACTTACTTCGGATGATACAAACTGCTTTTTTGGTAGAGAGAACAACTTTTCAATTTCTGCTTTCTTTTCGGGAAAGACCAGACACAATTTTGAAAACATATCTTTACAATTTTGGCATTCGTTGCTGTCTTTATTTGTAACTACTGTTGCTTTAGCTACATTAGCATAGGAGGTGGTGATATTTATTCTATTTTCAACTACTTTTCTTGCCTCAAAATATGAAAGACCCTCTTTACATTTGACTGTTACAATTTCTTTTTCTTTCTTCCAGTGTGAACATTTGCGTGAAGTTGATATGTGTCCTTCGCCGCAATTGACACATTCTGGAGGAAGCGGGCATTCATCCACATCATGTGACTCCTCAAGACCACCACATCGCCGACAAAGTTCATCTTTTTTACAGTTTTTCTCATGATGGCCAAATTTAAAACATCGATAACACTGAAGAGGATTCGGAATATATATATCGACGTTAACTTTCAAGTATCCAATTTTAATAGATTTGGGTCGTATAGCAGTTTTGAATGTCAGAATAATCGTATTGGTTTTAACTTTATTTCCATCCCTAAAGACTGATATCCTTCTGGCGTCAGTTACATTTTGAGTTATCAATTCTTCAACAATCTCTTTCTCTGATACCCCTTCTAGATCTGGACAGCGAATGATTCCTTTTGAAGTATTCAGGGTTGTGTGTTCACGGCATTTAACAGGAATATCAAAAAAGGTTTTCATGTTTAAAAGGTTGTCCGAGTAGGCTTTCTTATCAACCTCTACCAGCAAAGCACCATTTTTCAGTTTTTTAACAGTTTTCAATTCTCCAGCTAATGACTTGAGACATTTATCGATAACAAAAGGTGATAATTTGGTAACTGGTCTTTCAGAGTTTAGGGATTCAATTAAGAGAAATCTTGGAAACTGTTCTTGAGATTGTCTGTTTTCAGTGTCGGAGTCCATTTGAGCATGTGTTCTTTTGTTTTGGGAAGCCATAGTTAAAGTTTTGAGTTTCATTACCCGTGGCCCCGTGCCCTCCACCGAGCCCTACAAGGGGACATAAAAAGGGCGGGTTTCCAGCCCCCTCATGCCAGGGTTACCCGGGTAGTATACTTGGACCGATTGAATTTAACGCCCGACGAATGCACCGCATGGACAATCTCCCAAAAACAGAATCATGCCATGCAAACCATTGTCCAGCAAAGAAATTCATACAACCCAATTAGCCCATAAGCCTATATAGACCAGAACTAAAAACTATTAAATACAACAAGATAAAAAAGAAACGTGTTTTATACACATTTATAAGGGCTTTGAATACATAACATCAAATTATAACAATAGTATTGCCCAAGTCTAAAACGACCAGCCGATTGCCTAGACCGGGCCCATCCAGGCTCCCGTTTCAACCGAAGCCGAGACCAAAGCAGCGTGTTGAGAAGCTGGAGATCCCTGGGCTTCCCTCAACTACCAGGACCCTCTTTTCCGGCCTTACGAGTCTCCACCCACGGCAAACAGGCGGGCCCATTTGTTAGGGGTCTTACCATTGACTACATGGGCAGCAGCCGACTATTTCTACCCCCCCGCCCAGCTGGGGGCCTATGATATGGCATGAACCTTCCCATTTTCAACAGAGTTCATTCTTGTGACCTGGCAAACATTTTGATCAAGTTTCATGAAGATTGGACTATATTTGTGGCGTTTGGAGCTCTTACGAGAAAATTGTCATTAAGGCCCCTTTTTCCGTGATATGGCATGTATACTTCCCATTTCAAATGAGTTCATCCTCATGACATAACAAACATTCTGACAAAGTTTCATGATGATTGGGCAATATTTGTGGCTTCTAGAGAGTAAACAAAACTAGAAAGCCATGAATGGCTTGTGTCGCTCCACAGGCTTGAATTTCTTGTAATAGCAAATCTAAGTTTTGACTAGATTTTTTAGATATTTTGGGTTTTACTGATGTTGAAATGATTTTCAAAGTCTCCAACATTATAAAATATAGAGAAATGACTTCCGCCCATAAAAGACATATTTTTTATCCAATGACAATAATTTTTGGCTGCATGATAATGGATCACCCAAGGATCATACTAATGATGTTTGAATGATATCCATCGGTTACATTCTGAGAAAATGATTTTCAAATTTTCCACTATATAACATATAGTGGAAATGACCTTCGCCCATAAAATACAAATTATTCATCCGATCGCAATAATCTTTGGTAGACTGATAAAGGGTCACACAAGGATCATTCATGTAAAATTTGGTTGATATCTATCAATAAGATTCTGAGAAAATGATTTTCAAAGTTTCCACTATAAAACATATAGAGAAATGACATCCGCCCATAAAATACATATTTTTCATCCGATTTCAATATTTTTTTGTAGACTAATAAAGGGTCACCCAAGGATCATTCATGTTACATTTGGTTGATATCTATCAGTTAGATTCTGAGAAAATGATTTTCAAAGTTTCCACTATATAACATATGGAGAAATGACCTCCGCCCATAAAATACATAATTTTCATCCGATTTCAATAATTTTTTGTAGACTGATAAAGGGGCGCCCAAGGATCATTCATGAAAAATTTAATTGGTATCCATCAATTAGAACCTGAGAAAAGTAACTTTTTACCATATTTGGAAATTAGCCACGCCCATAAAATCCATGTTTTTCATTGAACAAAATTTCTTGAACAACTTTGAAAGAGGGTCACCCAAGGATCATTCCTGTGAAGTTTGGTTGAAATCCATCCAGTAGTTTCTGAGAAGAAGATTTTTAAAGAAAAAGTTTACGACCGCACGCACGGACGCACGGACGGACGCACGACGGACACAACGCCATGACAATAGCCCCAGTGGCTTTCAGCCAGTGGAGCTAAAAAATGTCATTAAGATGCCTTTTCCTGTGATATGGCACCGATCCTTCCCATTTTCAAAAGACTTCATCCTCATGACCTAACAAACATTCTTACCAAGTTTCTAGAAGGATGGACCATATTTGTGGCTTCTAGAGTCTAAACAAGAAATTTGTCATTAAGGCCCCTTTTCTCATGATATGGCACGTATCCTTTCCATTTGAGCAATTTTCATAAGGGAACACCCTAGGAATATTTCTGCCAAGTTTGGTTGATTTTGACCCATAAGTTTAGGAGGAGATGTCGTTTAAAGATATTGTTGACAAAATTGTCATTAAGGCGCCGTTTTCTGTGATATGGCATGGATCCTTCCCATTTTCAATAGACTTCATCCTCATGATCTAACAAATATTCTGACCAAGTTTCATGAAGATTGGACCATATTTGTGGCTTCTAGAGTGTAAACAAGAAATTTGTCATTAAGGCCCCTTTTCCCGTGATATGGCACGTATCCTTTCCATTTGAGCAATTTTCATAAGGGACCAACAAAGGAATATTTCTGCCAAGTTTGGTTGATTTCGACCAATAAGTTTAGGAGGAGATGTCGTTTAAAGATATTGTTGACAAATTTGTCATTGAGGCGCCTTTTTCCGTGTTATGGCATGGATCCTTCCCATTTTCAATAGACTCCATCCTCATGACCTAACAAACATTTTGACCAAGTTTCATGAAGATTGGACCATATTTGTGGCTTCTAGAGTCTAAACAAAGAATTTGTCATTAAGGCCCCTTTTCCCATGATATGGCACGTATCCTTTCCATTTGAGCAATTTTCATAAGGGAACACCCTAGGAATATTTCTGCCAAGTTTGGTTGATTTTGACCCATAAGTTTAGGAGGAGATGTCGTTTAAAGATATTGTTGACAAAATTGTCATTAAGGCGCCTTTTTCTGTGATATGGCATGGATCCTTCCCATTTTCAATAGACTTCATCCTCATGATCTAACAAATATTCTGACCAAGTTTCATGAAGATTGGACCATATTTGTGGCTTCTAGAGTGTAAACAAGAAATTTGTCATTAAGGCCCCTTTTCCCGTGATATGGCACGGATCCTTTCCATTTGAGCAATTTTCATAAGGGACCACCCAAGGAATATTTCTGCCAAGTTTGGTTGATTTTAACCAATCAGTTTAGGAGGAGATGTCGTTTAAAGATATTGTTGACAAAATTGTCATTAAGGCGGCTTTTTCTGTGAAATGGCACGGATGCTACCCATTTTCAATAGACTTCATCCTCATGACCTAACAAACATTCTGACCAAGTTTCATGGAGATTGGACGGTATTTGTGGCTTCTAGAGTGAAAACAAGAAATTTGTCATTTAAGCCCCTTTTCCTGTGATATGGCACGTATCCTTTCCATTTGAGCAATTTTCATAAGGGACCACCCAAGGAATATTTCTGCCAAGTTTGTTTGATTTTAACCCATAAGCTTAGGAGGAGATGTCGTTTTAAGAAAAGGTTGACAAAATTGTCATTAAGTCGGCTTTTTCTGTGAAATTGCACGGATCCTGTCCATTTTCAAAAGAGTTCATACTCATGACCTAACAAACATTCTGACCAAGTTTCATGAAGATTGGACCATATTTGTGGCTTCTAGAGTGAAAACAAGAAATTTGTCATTACGGCCCCTTTTCCCGTGATATGGCACGGATCCTTTCCATTTGAGCAATTTTCATAAGGGACCACCCAAGGAATATTTCTGCCAAGTTTGGTTGATTTTAACCAATAAGTTTAGGAGGAGATGTCGTTTAAAGAAAAAGTTGACAAAATTGTCATTAAGGCGGCTTTTTCTGTGAAATGGCACAGATCCTTCCCATTTTCAAAAGACTTTATACTCATGACCTAACAAATATTCTGACCAAGTTTCATGAAGACTGGACCATATTTGTGGCTTCTAGAGTGAAAACAAGAAATTTGTCATTAAGGCCCCTTTTCCCGTGATATGGCAGGGATCCTTTCCATCTGAGCAATTTTCATAAGGGACCACCCAAGGAATATTTCTGCCAAGTTTGGTTGATTTCGACCCATAAGTTTAGGAGGAGATGTCGTTTAAAGAAAAAGTTGACGCCGTGACGGACAGATGGACAGACGGACGCCGGACAACGATCGATCACAATAGCTCCCTTGAGCACTTCGTGCTCAGGTGAGCTAAAAATTGATTATAAATTCTTTCAATTTTGTATCATATTTTTCTCAACAAAATCTGCTAGCACACTAAAGGGTTGGCTGGAAATACGCGGGTCAAGTTTTTTGGCGCACATATGTCCAGGGGTGCGCGTTAATGTATCAATTTAGTGGAACCCAAGTCATTCTTCGTGCATTCGTACAAGAACCCAGACCACACAAAAATGGATGATCCTACAGCCATAAAGGCGGGAAAGTATGATTTTCGTTCGTGTTTTAATTTTTCAAGCTAATTTCTTTTTCGAGAATTATTCTTTTTTTGTTGTTGTTGATTATTGTAATACATATGCACAGATTTTTTTTATTTTCTTTTCCAGAAAAAACAATACTGAAGTGGTTGACGGAAAACTTACAGTAGAATTTATGCGGTTAGTATATTTATCACACTGTTAACCATGTATTGCATCTTACTTATCTAATTATTTCTAGACATGTGTTTATATATGTATATATTTCCTTTTCAGAACTGAGAAGTATGAATCCTTGGAGAGAAGGTGCAGAGGATTAAAACCAAAAGAATGATTGTTGTTGTTAGTCTATTGATAAAAAAAAGAGGGGGAAACGATTAATTAAAACAAACCCCGTTTTGCGAAAGGATCAAAATTAATGTATAAAACAAACACAATTAAGTTTTGATCTTTTTGTAATATTGTAAAAATGTTTTTCGAGGTAGTACGAACGTTCTAAATCGATCGCAATTAAAAAAATTCTCAATTTGAATAAAATCTCATTTTGAAATTTCACAATTTGAATGAGTTTGATTTAAATTGAAACTAGAAAGCCACAAATGGCTTGAGTCGCTCCACAGGCTTGAAATTCTTGAAATAGCATATCTAAGGTTTGCCTAGCTTTTAAATATTTTTGGTTCTACTGATGTTGAAATGAATTTCAACGTTTCCACTATATAACATATAGAGAAATGACCTCTGCCTATTAAAGACATATTTTTCATCCAATGACATTAATTTTTTGCTGCATGATAAAGGTTCACTCAAGGATCTTTCCAGTGAAATTTGGTTGATATCCAGCAATAACTTTCTGAGAAAATGGTTTTTAAAGTTTCCACTATATATCTTATAGAGAAATGGCCTCTGCCCATAAAATACAAATTTTTCATCCGATCACAATAATTTTTGGTAGACTGATTAAAGGTAACTCAAGGATCATTCCAGTGAAATTTGGTTGATACCCATCAATTACATTAGGAGAAAATGATTTTCAAAGTTTCCACTATATAACATATAGAGAAATGACCTCTGCCCATAAAATATATATTTTTCATCCGATCACAATAATTTTTGGTAGACTGATAAAGCTTCACTCAAGGATCATTCCAGTGGAATTTGGTTAATATCCATCGATTACATTAGGAGAAAATGATGTTCAAAGTTTCCACTATATAACATATAGAGAAATGACCTCCGCCCATAAAATGCATATTTTTTATCTGATCACAATATTTTTTTGTAGGCTGATAAAGGGCCACCCAAGGATCATTCATGTAAAATTTGGTTGATATCCATCAATTAAAATCTGAGAAAACTCACTTTTTACCATATTTGGAAATTAGCCACGCCCATTAAATCCATGTTTTTCATTGGATCAAAATTTCTTGAACAACTTTGAAAGAGGGTCGCCCAAGGATCATTCCTGTGAAGTTTGGTTGAAATTCATCCAGTAGTTTCTGAGGAGAAGATTTTTAAAGAAAAAGTTTACGACCGGACGCACGCACGGACGGACGGACGGACGGACGACCGCACGACGGACACAATGCCATGACAATAGCCCCAGTGGCTTTCAGCCAGTGGAGCTAAAAATGAAATCTATTCTAGGTACAGTGAAACGAATAGGTTAATAGTGTTCCTGAGGAAATACTACCGTCCTTAGACACCCAGATTATACAATTCGGTGTAAGAATAACGAAGAAATCTCGATTTAAATCCTTTAAAAGTATGACGTAATTTCATCCGTACAAGAACAACTTTTTCGTTACACTCGCTCCATTTGAACTTAAAAACATGTTTTTCGGGGTACTACATACGTTCTAAATCGATTGCAACGATTGAAATTGAAAAAAATACCCTTTGATATTGGTATTTGGACATAGGTTAAAATTTCTTTATTCGAGGTTCAAATTGAGACGGAACACTTCGTCTGGAGTTGATTGCGAGTATTTATTTTTTACTCTTTTTCAGGAGACTGTTAAGTAAAGATTTCATATAACGGAGGTTGTGTGGACCTAGTTTCGGAAGGTGTGTATTGTTTGAGCCCGAAAAAATCTTTTATCTCAGGGTGAGAAAGGGCAATGTCAGAGAAAGTTCCAACCAAAACCTCAGGAGAATAGATGCAAAGTTGATAGCGACCACAATAAAGAATTGATTGATTGATTGAATGGAGTTAAACGCCGCTTTCAACATTATTTCGGTTATATCGCGGCGGCTGGAGCACATAACAATGGATTCCTGGAATTTCTATCACCAGTACAACCACCACATTCTTTCCTAGCCTCCAGCCGCTATCTCACATAGGTCTTCGATTTTCAACCCATTGGTGAGAGACAAATAGTCTGAAAGAATGAGTGCCGCCGTCGGGGATCGAACCCGCGAACTCTTGATTGACAGTCCAACGCGCTACCAACTGCGCTATGACGGCGGCTGACAATAAAGAATGTAAGTGCTATAAATGATCATAGTAAATATGTAAAACTTATGTTTAGGTATATATTTTAAAGTTAATTTTTAGCTCACCTTGAGCACGATGTCCGTCGTCCTCTGTCAACAATTTAGTGTTTACACTCTAAGAGGCCACATATTTGATCCAATCTTCATGAAACTTGGTCAGAATGTTGGTCAGGTCACAGGGATGAACCCTATTGAAAATGAAAAGGATCCATGCCATATCACGGGAAAAGGGGCCTTAAAGACAATTTTCTTGTTAACACTCTAGAGGCCACTAATATGGTCCAATCTTCATGAAACTTGGTCAGAATGATTGTCAGGACACAGGGATGAACCCTATCGAAAATGGAAAGGATCCATTCCATATCACGGGAAAAGGGGCCTTAATGACAATTTTCTTGTTTACACTCTAGAGGCCACAAATATGGTCCAATCTTCATGAAACTTGGTCAGAATGTTTGTCAGGTCACAGGGATGAACCCTATCGAAAATGGGAATGATCCATGCCATATCACAGGAAAAGGGGCTTTATTGACAATTTTCTTGTTTACACACTAGAGGCCACAAATATTGTCCAATCTTCATGAAACTTGGTCAGAATGTTTGTCCGGTCACAAGGATGAACCCTATTGAAAATTGGAAGGATCCATGCCATATCACGGGAAAAGGGGCCTTAATGACAATTTTCTTGTTTTCATTCTAGAGGCCACATTATGGCTCAATCTTCATGAAACTTGGACAGAATGTTTGTCAAGTCACAAGGACGATCCCTTTTGAAAATTTGAAGGATCCATGCCATATCGAGGAAAAAGGGGCCTTAATGAAAATTTTCTTGTTAACTCTCTGGAGGCCAAAAATACTGTCCAATCTTCATGAAACTTGGTCAGAATGTTCGTCAGGTCAAAAGGATGAACCCTTTTGAAAATGGGAAGGATCAGTGCCATATCACAGAGAAAAAAAAAATAATGACCTTTGCTTGAAATTTGCTTATTAAATGAGACAAAGATACGAAGGTGAGCGATATAGGACCATCATGGTCCTCTTGTTTTTATATTATTTCATAATAAATATTTCTTTTTTAAATTTTATGACTATTTCGTAATTAATATTTTGCTTAATTTTAACAGATTATGGCATATCTAATGGCTATCTGTGCCGAAAGTAGAGTTCACTGTGAAGAATGAATGAATGAATATTGCTTTACGGCCCGTCGACTACTAAGGTCATGTTGGGCGCAAACACTCATGTATAAAACTGGAATAATCCGCCGTGAGCACGAAAGCACATGGACTCTCCCCAGATCAGGAGAACGGCCCATGTGCGAGTCCACCCGACCGGAAAATTCAAAAAAAGTGATCATTCAGGCTATACTAAATTTCAAATTAACGACGTTATAAAACAAATCAATGTAAACTAATAAATCCAAAAAAAGTTCCAATTATAAAAGAAATAATAACCAAAAAAGCTATTGAAAACGGTAAAATTGTATAGAACATTTTAAAAAAGAAGAAACGGTCAATAGAACCTAAAATCAGATTTTATTATATAAGTGAATTGCCTTAAGAAAGTCAAAAATCAACTCCAATTTGACATACTCAAACAGCTGCCTCATACTATCAATTTTAAAATATTTGTCTCTGGTAAAAGAGAAATCAATACAATCTATAAAAATATGTTTGATAGTAAGAGGAGCGTTCCATGGAATGCACATTGGCATCTCTTCTCCTTTTAAAAGGTAGGAATGTGTTAAGTGAGAATGACCAATGCGTAATCGAGTTAAAATTAGCTCTTCGCGACGGCATGACCTGTAACCAGGTAACCAATCGCCGAGGTCTTGTCGAACAGAAAATAATTTATTATTCTGGTTAGCTGGATCTAACCAACAGTTCTTCCAGACATCAAGAATAAAACTATGAATTAAGGGTTTGAAATCGGTAAAAGGTACTTCGAAAGGTAAAATTTCAAGTGATAATGCATCCTTGGCAGCTTTATCTGCCTCCTCATTACCACGAATACCAATATGGCTTGGAAGCCAGCAGAAAACGAGATCAACATCATTTAGCTGAGCTATTTTATCGAGTAATCTTACAATAAGGGGATTGTCAGTTTTCTCATGCTCAATCGCTTGCATGCTTGACATAGAGTCAGTATAAATAATATAGCGAGAGAAACGTTCTGCGATCATATGATCGAGTGCGAGATCAATGGCCTTAAGCTCGGCTGAAAAAATGGAAGAGTTATTAGGAAGGCGAAATTGATATTTTTCGCCATCTAAAATTGTGGCTGAAGCAACTTTTTCGCCATCTTTTGAACCGTCTGTGTATATCTCTTCGTATGATGTGTATTTTTCTTTGACTTCCAAGAATTTTGTTTTAAAAATAGCTGGATCCGTTGTATCCTTTTTGCTGGAAGCAAGATCATAAAGAAACGTGGGGCTTTTATATGTCCACAAAGGAACATCAGGAACAATATGTTCTGCCACGTCTTCTAGATCAAAGTCTAGAGAATTTACATCAGCCTCACAACGCAAACTGAAGGGAAGAATAGGGTTCTTTTTCTTTTCAAAATCCTTTCTATATTTTGGATCAAACACAACTATATGAGTAGGATTATCGGGATTGGATTTAAGTTTTAAATAATATTGTAAAGAAAGCTTTTTCCTTCGTAAATTTAAAGAAGGTTCATTTGCTTCTGTATAAAGACAGTTAACTGGTGACGTTCTAAATGCGCCCAACGCCAAACGCAATCCTTGATTATGAATAGTATCAAGTTTGCGAAGGTATGAAGGGCGTGAAGAACCATAAACAACACAGCCATAGTCTAGCTTTGATCTAACAAGTGCCCTATAAAGGCGCAATAAGACCTTTTTATCGGCTCCCCAATCCATACTGGATACAACACGTAAAAGGTTAAGTGCCTTTAGGCATTTATTTTTCAAATTATCAATATGTGGAATAAACGACAGTTTAGAATCAAAAAGGAGTCCTAAGAACTTAAATTCTTTGACAACTTCAATCGGTACTCCATCCAACTTTAAATCTGGATCAAAATGCATTTTTCTCGATTGACAAAAATGCATACATTTAGTTTTTGTCTTTGAAAACTTGAAACCGTTTTCATTGGACCATTTTGAAAGATTGTTCAAGACTTGTTGCAATTGTCTTTCAATTGTATGCATTTGCTTTGATCTGTAGCATATACAAAAGTCGTCAACGTAGAGAAAACATTCCACACCAGGGCAAACGGTTTTAACAATGTTGTTTATTTTGACACTAAATAGTGTCACCGATAAAATACTCCCCTGGGGAACACCCATTTCTTGTTCATGGGGATCAGATAAAGTATCTCCAACACGGACTCTAAACTGACGTTCATCCAAAAAAGCTGAGATGAAAAAGGCAAGGCGACCTCGAATACCGAAATCATAGAGGTCGTTCATAATTCCATACTTCCAAGTGGTGTCATAAGCACTTTTCGAGATCGAAAAAAACAGAAACAACGTGTTCCTTCTTTATAAAGGCTTCTCGAACAAATGTCTCGAAGCGAACAAGATGATCAAGAGTGCTTCTCTGTTTACGAAAGCCACTTTGGACTTGCGTAATAAGGTGGTTCTTTTCAAGAAACCAAACAAGTCGGTCAGTTCACTGTGAAGAGTTAAAGATTTGTATAAAAAAAGAAGAGGAACGTTCAAGGGGTATAGGTTGGGGGGAGGGGGAATTGTAATATTCAAGGACCTACATTCCACGTACGACGACATGATAGCGACCCTGATCAATGAAATTGCCCATTTTTTAACTAATGACCAATATTCAAATCAAATTCATGACAAATTGCAGTATTCTTATGGGACTTGTTGAAGCGAAATTTAAAACTAGAAAGCCGTGAATGGCTTGAGTCGCTCCACAGGCTTGAAATTCTTGTAAAGCAACAAAAGTTTTGACTAGATTTTTTGATATTTTGGATTCTACTGATGTTGAAAATAATTTTCAAAGTTTCAACTACGTAACATATAGAGAAATGACATCCGCCCTTGACATGCATATTTTCATCCAATCACAATAATTTTTGGTAGACTGATAAAGAGTCACTCAAGGATTCTTCATATAAAATTTCATTGGTATCCATGATTTAGATTCTGATAAAATCATTTTCACAGTTTCCACTATATAACACATAGAGAAATGACCTCCGCCAACAAAATACCTATTTTTCATCCAATCAAAATAATTTTTGGTAGACTGATAGAGTGTCACTCAAGGATTAATCCAGTGAAATTTTGTTCATATCCATCTTGTAGATTCTGAGAAAATGATTTCCAAAGTTTCCACTATATAACATATAGAGAAATGACCTCCGCCCATAAAATATATATTTTTCAACCGATCAAAATAATTTTTTGTAGACTGATAGAGGGTCATTCAAGAATTATTCCAGTGAAATTTGGTTGATATCCATCATTTAGATTTTGAGAAAAATGATTTTCAAAGTTTCAACTTTATAACATATAGAGAAATGACCTCCGCCCATAAAATACATATTTTTCTTCCGATCACAATATTTTTTGGTGGACTGATAAAGGGTCACTCAACAATCATTCTAGTGAAATTTGGTTGATATCATTCCCTTACATTCTGAGAAATATTTTTGAAAGTTTCCACTATATAACATATAAAGAAATGACCTCTGCCCATAAAATACATATTTTTCATCAGATCACAATTATTTTTGGTGGACTGATAAAGGGTCACACAAGGATCATTCATGTAAAATTTCATTGGTATCCATCAATTAGATTCTGAGAAAATTCACTTTTTACCATATTTGGAAATTAGCCACGCCCATTAAATCCATGTTTTTCATTGGATCAAAATTTCTTGAACAACTTTGAAAGAGGGTCACCCAAGGATCATTCCTGTGAAGTTTGGTTGAAATTCATCCAGTAGTTTCTGAGGAGAAGATTTTTGAAAAGAAAAAGTTTACGACCAGACGCACGGACGGACGCACGACGGACACAACGCCATGATAATAGCCCCAGTGGCTTTCAGCCAGTGGAGCTAAAAAAAAAACATTCTGTGCGGCCAATATAAATTCAAATCTGCTTAAATTAAACGACAATATAGAGACATAGACTATAATTTTAGATCATGAAAGAAAACGAAAACGTGAAAACAATTTAGAAAATGAAAACCATGAAAATTTGGAAATAAAACATAAAAGAAGTTAAAACCGTGTACTTGATTTTTATATCAATGTGTGTATAATTTTAATCTGTATGTATATATATTTTGAAAAAAAAAATCTTTGTTATGTGTGTGTACTTTTAATCTGTATGTATATATCTTTGTTAAAATAACTTTCTTTGTTTAAAAAAATCTTTATAATCCAGTTTTATACATAAGTGTTTGCGCCTAAAATGACCTTAGCAGTCGACGGGCCATATAACAACATTTTTTCATTCATGACCCCAATTTATAGGCGTGGTGGTGTTGGGAGGGACTGGGGGCTAATTTTCACCATCAATTGTTCAAAAATCTCCTCCTCCAACACCATACGGCGGAACTCAACAAACTTTGCATGAATATTCTTTGGTTTACCCTGTACTTTAATTGACCAAGATATGGGGCCAGACCCAGTTGCTTATAATATTTCTAACTGTTGTCTTCATTCAAAGTAAACTTAATTCAATGAATGTCTATAGATGTTAAAGCCAATGGTAGTCAGAGATTTTTTAAGACAATGAGCAATCTGGCTTATTCTCGGGATAATTTGACGAAAAAGTATGGCCTCTTGAGGGTCTACAAGGTCTTTCAAAGATTTGACCCCGCGACCTCATTTTTACCCCACTTGACCCAAATTTTCAAACTCGACCTAGATTGAGCTAACGTGTCTAAAAAGTATTTCTAAGATTTGACCCCATTACCTGATTATTGACCCACTCTACCAAATATAATACTTGACCTAGATCTTAAGTCCGTCATTCAGACCAATTTTCAGATTGATTGTGTAAAATATGTGACCTACAGAGGGTCTACAAGGCTTTTCTTAGATTTTACTCTGTGACCTCATTTTTTACCAAACTTGACAAAATTTAAAACATAACCTAGATTTCATCAAGACGATCATTCTGACTATTTTTTTTAATTAAATAAGCTAAAATATAACTTATAGAGTGTCTGTTGGGTTTTCCAATTTTGATCCCGTGACCTCTTTTGAGACCCCGCTTGACCTAAATTCAATTTGACCTAGATTTTATCAAGACAGTTTTTTACCAATTTTCAGATTGATTGAACAAAAATGTACGGCTTCAGAGTGTTAACATTTATTATCTAACTTGACCCCGTGATCTCATATAAACCCAATATCTAACATGGCCTAGATTTTATTAATATATTCAGGATGATTGATCAGAAAAATGTTGCTTATAGAGGGTCTTCAAGTTTGTTCCCGATAATTGACCTCTTGACCTCCCTTTTGACCTAATTTCGAACTCGTCCGAGATATTATCAAAACAAGCATTCTGACCAAATTCCAGATTGATTGTTCCAAAAGTATGGCTTCTGCAGTGTCTACATGGTAAATGTTGACGACACACGACGGACATAATGCGCCCACGATAGCTCTCATTGAGCACTTCGAGCTCAGGCGAACTAAACAGTGATTGAGCTAGAAAAAAAGTAATATGGTTGATATGCATCCATTACATTCTGGGAAAAGTCACATATTGCCCTATATTGAAATAAGCCATGCCCATTAAAGCCTTGTTTTTATCACAAGATTAATAATCTGTAACTGTATCTTAACGTCGCAGTTCCCAATTCTGGTTTTAACGCGACGGGAAAGTGATTAGATTTTAAGGGTTAAAGTATGAAGGGCTGATTTGAATGCCCCCACTGACTAAGCGCAAACTGCTACTTCTGGTAATTTGTTCCACTCTGTTATTGACAGTTTTTGCATATGTTGTCCCTAAGCACTTGGAATTGTTGATAATCCTTTAACAACTGTGAAATACGGCCTCCCAAAGATCTTTCCTGTGAAATTTGGTTAAATATATCCAGTGGTACATGAAGAGAAGATTTTTAAACCAAAAAAGTTTCGACCAGACGGTTGAAATTGCTCATCGGCATAACAATGGCCCCAGTTGCCTTTATGATTTAGTTTCCCTAGACCTTTCAACGGAAGTGATTTCTTTGTTAGAAATGAAAGTGAACAGCTAGCGAGGAAATGCGGGTCATGGAATTAAACGTTAAGTAAATGCGGTAATTTTCTGCCGAGCAATATTGATTAATGCAAACACGTCTACTAAATCGAGGGAGAAATCTAGTGTAATGCTATTGTAAGTACCTATAGATAGCGGATATCAATCTTACCTGAACTTTCCGAATATTATTTTAAGCGAAAAGACGGACGCTTGTAAAGTAGGTCAGTATCACAAATATGGGGCAGGTTGTTTTGAATGAAATTAAATCATTGGGGACTGGAATGTTTTGGTGTTAGCGAAATTTACTCTGAATTGGGGATTTGTGCTTTTCTTCTCGTTAATTTATTTGTCTTTCAGCTTCACGTGCAGATGATATTCTCTTTCGAATTATCTAGAACAAACTATTTTGATTTCACGGACTTTGATCTTACCCCGTTAACGTGAATGTAGGTAAAAATGCCAGAGGTAAAAATGCCATGGATAAAATGTCAGAGAAAACTCATTTTTTACCATATAAGATAATTAGCCACGCCCATTAACCCTTTGCTGTTTAATCCCTGCTTCTTACGTGCCTGTCATTTTATGATTGAGAAAACATTGTGAAAAAAGAAGAAATTGCTTCTAACAAGCAATTTCTTCTTTTTCCACACTATTTTCTACCCTACCGAATGGCTATTTTTCAAATTGAATCCATTTTAAATGTTCGTCTGCAAAACCTTTGAATTTGGACAGGTCCAAAATTTTGTAAAACAGGAAAGGGTTAAATCCATGTTTTTCATTGGATCAAAATTTATAACAACTTTGAAAGAGGGTCATTATATGATCATTCCTGTGAAGTTTGGTTGAAATTCATTCAATAGTTCCTGGGATGAAGATTTTTAAAAAAGTTTACGACCGGACGCACGTACGGACGGACACAACGCAATGACAATAGCCCCAGTGGTCTTCGGCCATTGGAGCTAAAGGCCGTAACGTAACGTTACAACGATAGAATACTAACTATTTTTCATTGAATGAATAAGATATTCCTTATTGCAATTTTTATCTTCGCAATACAAAGATCATGTCACAATTCACATATTCTTAGTCTTGGTCATGCGATGATGATTTGATCTTGGTGATAGACGCCGTCATAGCGCAGGTGGTAGCGCGTCGGACTGTCAATCTAGAGTTCGCGGGTTCGATCCCCGACCGTGGCACTCATTCTTTCCGACTATTTTGTCTTTCACCAATGGATTGTAAATCGTAGACCTATGTGAGGTAGCGGCTGGAGGCTAGGAAAGAGTGTTGTGGTTGTGCTGGTGAGAGAAATACCAGGAATCATTTGTTAGGTGCTCCAGCCGCCGCGATATAACGAAAATAATGTTGAAAGCGGCGTTAAACTCCATTCAATCAATCAATTGATCTTGGTGAAATCTAGGTTATGCAACGAATGTAGAGTAAGATTGGTTAATCCACATCATTGGCTACTAGATTTTGAGTAAATTGACTATTTTGTGATTAAACATATCGGTCATCATCTAAATGATAACTGGCAACGACAACATTTGTTTTAATGTTGTCTTATTGTTGAAAGACGATATAAGTCTATAAGCCATTAAGGTCATGCAACGATGATATTCATCCGCTCTAGGTCGGGGAACTGCATAATATATCACCATTCAGATCTTCTAATTACGTAACTAACTTCTCTCGGGGTCCGTTCTCTCTTCTGAACCTCCGCCCCTTTTGCCTTTCTTTTTCCCGAGCCTTATCCTCTCGAGGTCGCAATAGCGCAGTTGGTAGCGCATCGGACTTCTTATCCAGGGGTCTATATTCGCACGGGTTCGATCCCCGGCCGCGTCACTTATCCTTTCCGACATTTGTCTTCCACCAATGGGTAGATAATCGTAAACCTATGTGGAATAGCAACTGGAGGCTAGGAAAGGGATGTGGTGGTAGTACTGGTGGGAGAAATACCAGGAATCCATCGTTAGGTGCTCCGGTCGTCGCGATATAACTGAGAGATTGTTGAAAGCGACGTAAAACCCAAATTCTAATCAAATCCTCTCGAGGTCCGTTGACCATTGTGATTCCTTCTTGTTTACATCCTAGAGGCCACAAATATGGCCCAATCTTTATGAAACTTGGTCAGAATGTTGGCCGGGTCACAAGGATAAACCCTTTTGAAAATGGGAAGGATCTATGCAATATCACAGGAAAAGGGGTCTTAATGACAATTTTCTTGTTTACACTCTATAGGCCACAAATATGGCCCAATTTTCATGAAACTCGGTCAGAATGTTGGCCGGGTCACAGGGATGAACCCTTTTGAAAATGGGAAGAATCCATGCAATATCACAGGAAAAGGGGTCTTAATGACAATTTTCTTGTTTACACTCTAGAGGCCACAAATATGGCCCAATTTTCATGAAACTTGGTCAGAATGTTGGCCGGGTCACAAGGATGAACCCTTTTGAAAATGGGAAGAATCCATGCCATATCACGGGAAAAGGGGTCTTAATGACAGTTTTCTTGTTTATACCATAGAGGCCACAAATACGGCCCAATTTTCATGAAACTTGGTCAGAATGTTGGCAAGGTCACAAAGATGAACCCCATAGAAAATTGGAAGGATCCATGCAATATCACAGGAAAGGGGCCTTTATGACAATTATCTTGTTTATACTCTAGAGTCCAAAAATTTGGTTCAGTCTCCATGAAACTTGGTCAGAATGTTTGCCAAGTCACAAGGATGTATCCTATTGAAAATTGGAAGGATTCATGCCATATCACGAGAAAAGGGGCCTTAATGGCAATTTTCTTGTTTATGCTCTAGAAGCCACAAATATGGCCTAATCTTCATAAAACCTTGTCAGATTGTTGGACAAGGATGAACCCTATTGAAATTGGAAATGATCCATGCCATATCAAGGGAGAGGGGGTCTGAATGATAATTTTCTCATTTGGACTCTAAATGCCACAATTTTGGCCTAAACTTCATGAAACAAATGGTTTTTGTGTTGAAATTATATCCTTTATGACATCTGCTTAATAAATGGTGAGATGTCCCCGGGGTCAAAGAGACTCAGGTGAACGATCTAGGACCATCTTGGTCCTCTTGTTTCATGATCTTACCAAATATTGATGACTCAGCGCGAAACTGATGTAACTGCCTTATGTTTATAGGCAGTTACAACTGTTTTGCACTTAGCAATCAAATGAAGTGAATAGAACCCAAGGGTTCTTTTTTAAATTTATGAAATTGTCTGGTCTCTTACCTTGTAATGCTCTTTTTAGCTCACCTGAGCACGAAGTGCTCAAGGTGAGCTATTGGGATCGTAGAATGTCCGTCGTCAGTCGTGCGTCGTCCACAATTTCTTTAAATATCTTCTCCTCCCAAACCAGTGGGCCAATCTTGATAAAAACTTGGCAGGGATATTCCTTGGTTCAAGCTCTACCAAAGTTGTTCAAATAAATAAAATCCACCTTTAACTTTCCCTTAACCCTTAACAAAAAGGGTGAAAATATGAAAATCTTTCAAAATCTTCTTTTCTGAAACCAGAAGGCAGACAGCTTTCATATCTGGTATGTAGCATCATCCAGTGGACCTCTACCAAGTTTGTTCATATCAAGACCCTGGGGTCATATTTGGGCTTTGCCCGGGCCCAACCCTTTTTACATAGAATCGAAGAGCGAAAATCTTTAAAAATCTGCTTCTCTGAAACCAGATGGCAGACAGCTTTAATATTTTGTTTGTAGCATCACCTAGTGGGCCTCTTCCAAGTTTGTTCATATCAAGACCCTTGGATCATATTTGGGCTTTGCACGGGTGCATCCCTTTATGTCTTATGTGCACGAAGGGTAAAAAGACGAAAATCTTCAAAAATCTTCCTTCCAATCTGGAAGTCGTGGGTTCGATCCCCGGTGGCGTCAAATATCCTTTCCGACGTTTTTCTCTCACCAATTGGTTGATATAACCGTAAACCTATGTGAGATAGCAGTCGGAGGCTAGGAAAGGGGGTAATGGTAGCACAGGTGAAAGAAAAAACAGGAATACATTGTTAGGTGCTCCGACCGCCGCGATATAACTGTGAAATAGTTGAAAGCGGCGTAAAACCCATTCAAACAAAATCAAAAATCTTCCTCTATGAAACCAGATGGCAGACAGCTTTCATATTTGGTATGTAGCATCATCTAGTGGACCTCTACCAAGTTTGTTCATATCAAGACCCTAGGATCATATTTGGGCTCCACCCGGGCGCAACCCTTTTTACATAGAATCAAAGAGCAAAAATCTTTTAAAATCTTCTTTAATCGAAACCAGAGGACGCACTGCCTTCATTTTTGGTATGTAGCGTCATCTAGTAGGCCCCTACCAAGTTTGTTCATATCAAGACCCTTTGATCATATTTGGGCTCCAACCGGGCGCATCCCTTTCAGCTCATCTGAGCACGATGGGTGAAAATAGGAAAACCTTCAAAAATCTTCTTCTCTGAAACCAGAAGGCAGACAGCTTTCATATTAAGTATGAAGCATCATCTTATGGACCTTTACCAAGTTTGTTCATATCAAGACCCTTGGGTCAAATTTTGGGTCCACCCAGGTGCATCCTTTTTTACATAGAATCAAAGATCAAAAAGGCATATCTGTCTTGCTCTTCGCTGAAAACGTTCCATGGTAATGATCTTAGGCAATTATCTTCTTTTTGACATCTGCCTATCTATTTAATGCGATGTCCCAGGGGTCAAAGAGACTCAGGTGAGCGATCTAGGACCATCTTGGTCCTCTTGTTTAATGTCTCTTCTTCTTTTTCCTTACAGTCTAGGAGGGTGGTCTTTTCCTTCAGTTTGTCCCTAAGTCCTTTGATTAATTCCTCCATCTGTTGTCGTTCATCAGACTGGCAGGCGGTTTCCTCTGCTTGTAATGTTGTGCTTGGATCTTCATCATCTTCAACAGGGTCCACAATTGTTGTTCCCTCATACACATCCTCTATGGCTGAGTTAGAGCTAGAAGTGCTCGAAAACGATGGGCTCTCATGGGGACCTTCAAGTGATATGTCAAAAATGTCCCTGGGTTGGACTGCTCGCCCCCAGCCTTGGGCGTCGATGTTAGGATTCTGTCAGGTACAGTCTCATCCTCAATTGTCGTCTCTTGTTGCTCCTGAGCTACTGTCTTCTTCTTTTTCCTCTGGCAGGTATTTGTAGGAGCTTTCCTTTTTAGCTCACCTGAGCACGAAGTGCTCAAGGTGAGCTATTGGGATCGTAGAATGTCCGTCGTCAGTCGTCCGTCGTCCGTCGTGCGTCGTCCACAATTTCTTTAAACATCTTCTCCTCCTAAACCAGTGGGCCAATCTTGATGAAACTTGGCAGGGATGTTCCTTGGGTCAAGCTCTACCAAAGTTGTTCAAATAAATGAAATCCACCCTTAACTTTCCCTTTACCCTTAACAAAAAGGGTGAAAATATGAAAATCTTTAAAAATCTTCTTCTCTGAAACCAGATGGCAGACAGCTTAAATATTTGGTGTGTAGCATCACCTAGTGGGCCTCTACCAAGTTTGTTCATAACAAGACCCTTGGGTCATATTTGGGCTTTGCACAGGTGCATCCCTTTATCTCTTATGAGCACGAAGGGTAAAAAAATAAAAATCTTCAAAAATTTTCTTCTCTGAAACCAGAAGGCAGACAGCTTTCAAATTGGGATGTAGCATCATCTAGTGGACCTCTACCAAGTTTGTTCATATCAAGACCCATGGGTCATGTTTGGGCTTTGCCCGGGCGCAACCCTTTTTACATAGAATCAAAGAGCGAAAATCTTTTAAAATCTTCTTTAATCGAAACCAGAGGGCACACTGCTTTCATTTTTGGTATATTGTGGGCCCCTAACAAGTCTGTTCATATCAAGACCCTTGGGTCATATTTGGGCTCCACCCGGCGCATCCCTTTCAGCTCATCTGAGCATGATGGGTGAAAATGGGAAAACCTTCAAAAATCTTCTTCTCTGAAACCAGAAGGCAGACAGCTTTCATATTTAGAATGTAGCATCATCTTATGGACCTCTTCCAAGTTTGTTCATATCAAGACCCTGGGGTCAGTTTTTGGGTCCACCCGGGTGCATCCCTTTTTACATAGAATCAAAGAGCAAAAAGGCATATCTGTCTTGCTCTTCGCTGAAAGTGTTCCATGGTATTGATCTTAGGCAATTATCTTCTTTTTGACATCTGCCTATCTAATTAATGTGATGTCCCAGGGGTCATAGAGACTCAGGTGAGCGATCTAGGACCATCTTGGTCCTCTTGTTTGTCTTTGGCCCCTCTACTTCGGGGTTGATGAAGAACCTGACAAACTCCAGGATGTTGATTGGGTCCTTGTAGGTCTCAATGACCTCCTCCTTTCCTCCCCTGGATCAGCCACCCCTACAGTCACAGTTGAAGAGTTTGAAGTGGTCATGGAAGATACCTCCTCAGCTACTCTAATGGAGGACTCATCTAGCTCATCCTGGGTGTCAACGCTATCTACAAGAGATGGCTCCTCACCGAGCCTCTTCTTGCACTCCACATACTTCGTCTTATACTTGGTTAATGAGGTCTCCTGAACCTCTCCACCCGAGCTTCTAGTTCATCCACTCTGTTAGATGGCATGGTTTGAAAGGCAATAATAACAACACAATAATAATAGGAAACAGGAACAAAATTATAAAACAAAAACAGTAAACAGGAACAAACAATAAACAGAAAAGTAGAAATAATATATAATAATAGTGACGAATAGCTCTGAATAAATGGACCCTGAGGGGCCTCTTGCTGCAAGAGGTCAACCCTCTCGTCCTGATTTTTTTCGGGGAATTTTCCTCTGGATCCCTTTCATAAGGTGCCTCTCTTCTTTTTGTTGCCAAAATTTTTCTTGTTTGGGGCATATTTTCTTTGATTATTTGAGATTACTTTTTCAAATTAAATTTCTGCGAGTGCCTTGCTGGAATTCAAGGAAGAAAGAGAAGTAACTACCGTTACTTCCTGTTGCTGTTGTTGATAAACAAGGAGACAACCTCCTATTAAAGTCGCCACGACCCCCTTTGTGGTTGTCTCCCTTCACACCAGTACAGTCTGCTAAAATAAACAGGCTTATTTTGAACGAAAATAAGCTCAATTATATGCCAACCATAAACTTGAATTTTTAATGTCTTAGCAGACACATTTGCCAAGAAATCTTCCTCTACTAATTATTCAACTACGTTTCAGAAGTTTCAAGGTGAAAAAGAAAAGTCTAAACTTAATTTTAGTTCCAGAAATCTGGAACACTATAATAGAGACTTTTCCGTTAAGGAATTGAAAAAAGCTTTAAAAAAGTGTCACGACACTGCTGTCGGATCAGATGCTATTCATTATCAATTCGCGATATAACTGAGAGATTGTTGAAAGCGACGTAAAACCCCACTTCAAATCAAATCGCTTCGAGACATTTATTCGAGAAGCCTTTATAAAGAAGGAACACGTTGTTTCTGTCTTTTTCGATCTCGAAAGTGCTTATGACACCACTTGGAAGTATGGAATTATGAACGACCTCTATGATTTCGGTATTCGAGGTCGCCTTGCCTTTTTCATCTCAGCTTTTTTGGATGAACGTCAGTTTAGAGTCCGTGTTGGAGATACTTTATCTGATCCCCATGAACAAGAAATGGGTGTTCCCCAGGGGAGTATTTTATCGGTGACACTATTTAGTGTCAAAATAAACAACATTGTTAAAACCGTTTGCCCTGGTGTGGAATGTTTTCTCTACGTTGACGACTTTTGTATCTGCTACAGATCAAAACAAATGCATACAATTGAAAGACAATTGCAACAAATCTTGAACAATCTTTCAAAATGGTCCAATGAAAACGGTTTCAAGTTTTCAAAGACAAAAACTAAATGTATGCATTTTTGTCAATCGAGAAAAATGCATCTTGATCCAGATTTAAAGTTGGATGGAGTACCGATTGAAGTTGTCAAAGAATTAAAGTTCTTAGGACTCCTTTTTGATTCTAAACTGTCGTTTATTCCACATATTGATAATTTGAAAAATAAATGCCTAAAGGCACTTAACCTTTTACGTGTTGTATCCAGTATGGATTGGGGAGCCGATAAAAAGGTTCTATTGCGCCTTCATAGGGCACTTGTTAGATCAAAGCTAGACTATGGCTGTGTTGTTTATGGTTCTGCACGCCCTTCATACCTTCGCAAACTTGATACTATTCATAATCAAGGATTGCGTTTGGCGTTGGGCGCATTTAGAACGTCACCAGTTAACAGTCTTTATACAGAAGCAAATGAACCTTCTTTAAATCTACGAAGGAAAAAGCTTTCTTTACAATATTATTTAAAACTTAAATCCAATCCCGATAATCCTACTCATATAGTTGTGTTTGATCCAAAATATAGAAAGGATTTTGAAAAGAAAAAGAACCCTATTCTTCCCTTCAGTTTGCGTTGTGAGGCTGATGTAAATTCTCTAGACTTCGATCTAGAGGACGTGGCAGAACATATTGTTCCTGATGTTCCTTTGTGGACATATAAAAGCCCCACGTTTCTTTATGATCTTGCTTCCAGCAAAAAGGATACAACGGATCCAACTATTTTTAAAACAAAGTTCTTGGAAGTCAAAGAAAAATACACATCATACGAAGAGATATACACAGACGGTTCAAAAGATGGCGAAAAAGTTGCTTCAGCCACAATTTTAGATGGTGAAAAATATCAATTTCGACTTCCTATTAACTCTTCCATTTTTTCAGCCGAGCTTAAGGCCATTGATCTCGCACTCGATCATATGATCGCAGAACGTTTCTCTCGCTATATTATTTATACTGACTCTATGTCAAGCATGCAAGCGATTGAGCATGAGAAAACTGACAATCCCCTTATTGTAAGATTACTCGATAAAATAGCTCAGCTAAATGATGTTGATCTCGTTTTCTGCTGGCTTCCAAGCCATATTGGTATTCGTGGTAATGAGAAGGCAGATAAAGCTGCCAAGGATGCATTATCACTTGAAATTTTACCTTTCGAAGTACCTTTTACCGATTTCAAACCCTTAATTCATAGTTTTATTCATGATGTCTGGAAGAACTGTTGGTTAGATCCAGCTAACCAGAATAATAAATTATTTTCTGTTCGACAAGACCTCGGCGATTGGTTACCTGGTTACAGGTCATGCCGTCGCGAAGAGCTAATTTTAACTCGATTACGCATTGGTCATTCTCACTTATCACACATTCCTACCTTTTAAAAGGAGAAGAGATGCCAATGTGCATTCCATGCAACGCTCCTCTTACTATCAAACATATTTTTATAGATTGTATTGATTTCTCTTTTATCAGAGACAAATATTTTAAAATTGATAGTATGAGGCAGCTGATTGAGTATGTCAAATTGGAGTTGATTTTTGACTTTCTTAAGGCAATTCACTTATATAATAAAATCTGATTTTAGGTTCTATTGACCGTTTCGTCTATTTTTAAAATGTTCTATACAATTTTACCGTTTTCAATAGCTTTTTTGGTTATTATTTCTTTTATAATTGGAACATTCTTTTGGATTTATTAGTTTACATTGATTTGTTTTATAACGTTGTTAATTTGAATTTTAGTTTAGCCTGAATGATAACTTTTTTTTGAATTTTCCGGTCGGGTGGACTCGCACATGGGCCGTTCTCCTGATCTGGGGAGAGTCCATGTGCTTTCGTGCTCACGTCTGATTAATCCAGTTTTATACATGAGTGTTTGCGCCCAACATGACCTTAGTAGTCGACGGGCCGTAAAACAATATTCATTCATTCATTCATTAGACTTGAATTTTGATAGACACAACTTCATTCAAAATATTAATATTTGTTACCATAATTAGCACAATGAAAAAATCAGGTGAGTCTTTGGTGGCCTTTTTGGCCCTATCATGATCTAATCATTTTAATTTTAGTTTTGTCTAAGGTTATATTATAATTATAATAAAAGAAAGCTGAAAGCCACTGGGGCTATTGTCATGGCGTTGTGGCCGTCGTGCGTCCGTCATTGCGTCTGGTCGGAAACTTTTTCTTTAAAAATCTTCTCCTCAGAAACTACTGGATGAATTTCGACCAAACTTCACAGGAATGATCCTTGGGTGACCCTCTTTCAAATTTGTTCAATAAATTTTGATCCAATGAAAAACATGGATTTAATGGGCGTGGCTATTTTCCAAATATGGTTAAAAGTGAGTTTTCTCAGATTCTAATTGATGGATACCAATTAAATTTGACATGAATGATCCTTGTGAGACCCTTTATCAGTCTACCAAAAATTATAGTGATCAGATGAAAAATAAACATTAAATGGGCGGAGGTCATTTCTCTATATGTTATATAGTGGAAACTTTGCAAATCATTTTCTCAGAATGTAATTGATTGATATCAACCAAATTTTTCTGAATGATCCTTGAGTGACCCTGTATCAGTCTTCCAAAAATTATTGTGATCGGATGGAAAGTGTGTATTTTATGGGCGGAGGTCATTTCTCAATATATCATATAGTGGAAACTTTAAAAATCAATTTCTCAGAATGTAATTGATTGATATCAACCAAATTTCACTGGGATGATCCTTTAATTAACCTTTATCATGCTGCGAAAAAGTAATGTCATTGGATGAAAAATATGTTTTTTATAGGCAGAGATCTTACCGCATAATTGGCCTTAGTTGTCGACGGGCCTTAAAACGATATTCATTCATTCATTCCATTTCAACATCAGTAGATCCCAAAATATCTTAAAATCTGGGCAAACCTTAGATTTGCTATTTCAAGCCTGTGGAGCGACTCAAGCCATTCATGGCTTTCTAGTAGGGAAGGTGCATTAAAGGTATCGCACTGTTCCGATGCAAGTTGTCGTCTGCATACACTATTTTTCGCGCAATCTTCATTTTCTACTCATGTGTAAGCTTATAAAACCATTGAAGAAACGGTTTTTAAACTAAATATATTTATATGTATTTGCATCCTAGCGGGTTCCATTGGGACTGAGGGTGTGGAATACTTCAATAGCCATACATGCAAGCTCCTAATTGACGAAGTTAAGTGTCTGTGGATTCAATCACCGTATCTGGTTACTGAGAAGAACAACGCAGTTAGAACAGTCACTTTTGATCGTTTTTTGGTCGCCCTCAGTTTTGGACGTGCGAAAACGTGGAGAGCTAGAAAGAGGGTATTTAAAAAGCTCGGACATAAAATGTAATGATGTTCTGAAGAGAGAAGGGTAATTGTAATCGCCACAATTTGCCAGGTTAGTTTGGTCAATCAAATTTTTGTACCCCAGGTTATTATGTTTACTGTCCACAAACAGTAACACCCGACTCAAAGTTCAACATAACTAGAAAGCCTTGAACAAAATTTTTAGAAATTAGAGAGAAATACGCATCTTATGAAGAGATTTATACAGATGGTTCAAAGGACGGCGAAAAAGTTGCCTTGGCCACCATTTTAGATGGTGAAAAGTATCAATTCCGTTTGCCAAATAACTCTTCTATTTTTTCAGTTGAGCTAAAGGCGATTGACTTCGCACTCGATCATATAATCGAAGAACGCTTCTCTCGCTACATAATTTTTACTGACTCTATGTCAAGTATACAAGCGATTGAGAACGAGAAAACAGACAATCCGATTATTGTTAGATTACTAGATTCAATAGCTCAGCTTCATGATGTTGATCTCGTTTTCTGCTGGCTTCCGAGCCACGTTGGTATTCGTGGTAATGAAGAGGCAGATAAAGCTGCCAAGGAGGCATTATCACTAGAAATTTTACCTTTTGAAGTGCCTTTTACCGATTTTAAACCTTTAATTCATGGCTTCATTCAGGATGTCTGGAAGAACTGTTGGTCCGATCCAGCGAACCACAGTAATAAATTATACTCTGTTCGTCAAGATCTTGGCGATTTGTTGCCTGGTTACAGGTCTAACCGTCGCGAAGAACTTGTATTGACTCGACTGCGCATTGGGCATACGCATCTCACCCACTCTTACCTTTTAAAGGGAGAGGAGATGCCAATATGCATTCCATGCAACACTCCTCTAACTGTTAGTCATATTTTCATAGAATGCTTAGATTTCTCTTCTATCAGAGACAATTATTTTAAAGTTGAGAGTATGAAGACCCTTTTTGACTCTATTTAGATTGAGCTAATTTTTGACTTCCTGAAAGCCATTGGTTTGTATAATAAAATGTAATTTTACGCATGTTTGAAATTGAATTTATTCTTAGACTTGATAGCTTTATCGTGAATTTTTAAAGTTATTTCGAGTGATTTTTTGATCATGATCTTCTTTTAGACTTGAAATATTTTCTGTACATTTTTACCATTTACCATGATTTGTCTTGTCCTATTTACCATGATTTGTTTTATGATGATTCCGTCTAGTTTAGTTTTGATGTATACTTGACGTCGTTTAAAACAGTTATTTCTTTTTCGAAATGTTTTGCGCCCAACATGACCTTAGTTGTCGACGGGCCTTAAAACGATATTCATTCATTCATTCTTGTAATAGCAAATCAAAGTTTAGACTGGGTTCTACTGATGTTGAAAATGATTTTAAAAGTTTCCACTATATATCATATAGAGAAATGACCTCCGCCGTAATATGGTAATTACCTACTCTGGATAAGCTATGTAAAGCCAGGGTTTTAATATGACATCAACTAAATGGATATTAAGAAATCAATAGTAAAGCTTATAGGGGTCCTTCTTTAAGCTTTGGGAATCTCTGCTATAAATGTAAACTATTTCTTTTAAGCTATGCTCATGTTTTAGTGTAAATATTAAATATTCTCTGGATAAAGCTACACAAGCTTTGGGATAGATAGGTAACTTTGAGGATCGAATCGAGGAAAAAATTGAATACTGTTAAAATGTCCTTAAATTCTGTTCTTAAGTTGCTCCACAGAGGGTCCTAGGGACTCACATAGATCTATGTACTATCTATAGTTTTTAGAGTCCTGGCTACTAATTTGAGTCTCGGACTTGCAAAACCTGCATCGGTAAAAACCCTGGTAAAGCAATGTACAGTTCGGGTCTGTGGTAGTGACAGACTCTGTAAGAGTATTACTCTTTAAAAGCATTCTGCCTTCCCGACTCTGCATTAGGGACCAAACAACCATATGACTCAGCTAGACCTCATTATGATAGTATTAGGTTTGGCATCAGCTGGAACTACCATAGTTTTGGGGTAAATATCCCACATGTGTCTTTGTCACAGGTTATTTCATAAAATAATATAAATATATGTCAGAAACTCTGTTACTCTTATATATGTTGGTAAGTGGTCTTAATCACACAGAACAATTTTGCAAAATCTATACATAAATGAAGATGTTGTGCTGCAGAGGTCAATTCATTTTGTCCTTTGACTTTCAACTGTAACCTAGATACTGGATGCACCACAATAAAAGATTTGCATGACACTAGCAGTCATCATGGAGAACAACTGTGCCAAGTTAATTATGCATCATACATCATCACCATACATATAGAAGTTCTGCTGTACGCAAACTAATAAATGCACTTTCATAAGTTTCCATTGCAAAGAGGACTATAGAAGAAGAAGCAGCTATCATTTTCATTCTATTCTATATAGGCAAAAACAGGACCATGATGGTCCTAAATGGCTCACCGGAGTTTATTGACCCCTAGGACATCACATGAATAAGATAGGTCGATGTCCACTATGAGAAAATTTGTAGCCAAAATGAATGCCCAAGACTCTTTTCAAAGAAAGATTATTGTTGAAAGATTCCTAAATTTGGCTCTATGTATAAGGGGAAAGACATGTGCTGAGCCTAAATATATTACAATAGCTGTATGATATGAAAAAACTTTGTTTAATTCTACTATTTAAAGCTTCATACAAAATATTTCCAAGTAAAATGGGATGTGCCCAGACAGAGCCCAAATATCACCCAAGATGCATATCAATAAACTTGGAAGAGGTCCCCTAGATATTAATACATACCAAATGTGAAAGCTGTCTGCCTTCTGGTTTCTGAGTTGAAGATTTTTTTAAATTTTCCTTCTTTATTTCTATGTAAAATTGGGTGCGCCTTGGCATGCCCTAATAACACCCAAGTTACATGATGTGAACAATCTTGGTAGATGTCCACTAGATGATAATACATACCAAATATGAAAGCTGTCTGGTTTATGAGAGGAAGATTTTTTTTAAGTTTTCCTTCTTATTTCTATGTAAAATTTGATGAACCTGGGCGGAGCCCAAATAAGATTCCAGGGTCATGATATGAACAAACTTGGTAGAGGTCCACTAGATGATGCTACATACTAAATATGAAAGCTGTACACCTTCTGATTTCTGAGAATATCTTTTAAGTTTTCCTTCTTTATTTCCATGTAAATTGGACCACCCGAGCAGAGCCCAAAATGACCCCCAGGGTCATGATATGAACAAACTTCGCAGAGGTCCACTATTTTGATGCTACTTATTATATTAAAGCTGTCTGCATGCTGGTTTCAGAGAAGAAGATTTTTAAATATCTTGAATTTCAAATGTTACAACAATTTTGGTAGAGCTTCACCCAAGGAACATTCCTGCCAAGTTTCATCAAGATTGCCCCACTGGTTCAGGAGGATAAGGTGTGTAGCGGTCAGATTTCACTACCCTACTTTACATTATGTACAGAGGTTTTCGAGTAAATAAATCAATCAATCCCAATTGTCGCATTTTTGAAGTATTTGTCATCTTAAGTGTCTATCTAGCAAAGCTTTCACTCTATTTTGTGATCGATTTGTGATGTCATACCTGATTGTCAGTGTGCATCTTTTGGATTGCAGAGCTTGGAAGTAGATTCCATGGATAATTAGGTCATCCGCAATTTTTGTTTGTTTACTATGCGGATTGCATTGTTGGATCGTTACCCCTAGCAAATGAGAGAAGCTCCGTATTTCTAAATCTTAATCAAAGTCGATAAATTTAGTTTTATATATAAAGTTATTTCCTGCAAATCATTTTAGGAATATAAACAGCTTTATCTATTATTGATCGGCACCTTGATCCATCCCGATTATGGCAATTTGTTTAGTAAGCGTAGATGCACGTAATTTCATTCTTCCAGCAGTGATAGACAAATAGTCAGAAAGGATGAGAGCCACGGTCAAGGATCGAACCTGGGACCTCAAGATTTACGGTCTGACATGTTACCATCTGTGCTTTGTCGGCGGCAGTTCATCAGAAGAATAATTTATAGGGATTTTTTCATATATGGCCACTAAGTGCTATTCCCTTTCCCGGTGCAATGTCCCTGATTGCCCAACAGTGATGATTTAAGCGTTTTTCATAAAGGTCTATCACATTATAATCTATGGCAAATATAAAGGTTGTTGGAGTCTTCGTTTAGAAGAAGAAGACATTTTACAGATTTCTAAATTGATACTTGAGTACTATCTTCTCCCCTCCCCCCCCACTACACCCTGTGCTCTACAACTGATGTCCAAAGAGTCATGATTTAGCTATTTATAAATGGTCTATGAACTGATGATTCATGCCAAATAGGCTGTTGGAGAAGATCCAGGTTCAACCCCATTCCCCCTGGAACTCTGTCCATAGTGGCCCTACAGTTATGATTTTAGATATTTTGATTTAGGTCTATAGGCTGGTCATCCATGCTAAATTTCAAGACCAGGGCTTCTGGTTTGGAAGAAAAAGTATTTCAATGATTTCAAAACTGACCATCAAGTACTACCCAACCCCCCATGGTGCTCTACACCTGGTAGTCCAACAGTAATGATTTTAGCTTTTTTAATTGAGGACTATGAGCTGATCATCTATGCCAAATTTCAAGGCTGTAGGGCTTCCAGTTCAGAAGATGATGAATTTTAAAGATTTCAGAAAAAAATCAACTTTAGTTGCCATGGCAACCAGAGATTTTCACCAATTTCACTTCTTTTAGCTATTTTTGAAGGGCAACATTTTGTATAATATTTGGTATGAATTGGCCGAGTAGTTTAAGGAGATGTCGTTTAATAGTTAACAGACACAGGAAGACTGACAACGACTGACGGACTGACACCGGACGAAGGGTGATCACAAGAACTCACATGAGCACTCTACCAAGTTTGTTCATATCAAGACCCTGGTGTCATATTTGGGCTTTGCCCGGGCCCAACCCTTTTAACATAGAATCGAAGAGCGAAAATCTTTAAAAATCTTCTCTGAAACCAGATGGTAGACAGCTTTAATATTTGGTGTGTAGCATCACCTAGTGGGCCTCTACCAAGTTTGTTCATATCAAGACCCTTGGGTCATATTTGGGCTTTGCACGGGTGCATCCCTTTATCTCTTAAGCACGAAGGGTAAAAAAACGAAACTCCTCAAAAATCTTCTTCTATGAAACCAGATGGCAGACAGCTTTCATATTTGGTATGTAGCATCATCTAGTGGACCTCTACCAAGTTTGTTCATATCAAGACCCTAGGATCATATTTGGGCTCCACCCGGGCGCAACTCTTTTTACATAGAATCAAAGAGCGAAAATCTTTTTAAATCTTCTTTAATCGAAACCGGAGGACACATTGCCTTCATTTTTGGTATGTAGCATCATCTAGTGGGCCCCTACAAAGCTTGTTCATATCAAGACCCTTAGGTCATATATGGGCTCCAACCAGGCGCATCCCTTTCAGCTCATCTGAGCACGATGGGTGAAAATATGAAAACCTTCAAAAATCTTCTTCTCTGAAACCAGAAGGCAGACAGCTTTCATATTTAGTATGTAGCATCATCTTATGGACCTCTTTCAAGTTTGTTCATATCAAGACCCTTGGGTCACAATTGGGGTCCACCCGGGTGCATCCCTTTTTACAAAGAATCAAAGAGCAAAAAGGCATATCTGTCTTGCTATTCGCTGAAAACGTTCCATGGTAATGATCTTAGGCAATTATCTTCTTTTTGACATTTGCCTATCTAATTAATGTGATGTCTCAGGGGTCAAAGAGACTCAGGTGAGCGATCTAGGACCATCTTGGTCCTCTTGTATTCATTTTTTAAAGTTGAAAACAATCCTCTTCGCTATTAATTTCCTAAATGTTGATATTGTGATTTTTCACATTTAGCCACCATTGGTTCTCCATTTCCGTTGGAGATAGTTGGAATGGGAAAAGGTTCCTTTAGCATTTCCTCCTATGATTTGGTCGGTATACCTGACTCCTATAAATTAAAGCAATATGCAATTTTACCCTACACAATTTAATAGCTATATTGTAATTATAACATGTTTATCATGGTATAATGGGAATTTACGTAAACTTTCGAATGTATAAGATGACGTGCTTAGTCTTCACATGGCCCCCAGCTGGGCGGGGGGGTAGAAATAGTCGGCTGCCGCCCATGTAGTCAATGGTAAGACCCCTAACAAATGGGCCCGCCTGTTTGCCGTGGGTGGAGACTCGTAAGGCCGGAAAAGAGGGTCCTGGTAGTTGAGGGAAGCCCAGGGATCTCCAGCTTCTCAACACGCTGCTTTGGCCTCGGCTTCGGCTGAAACGGGAGCCTAGATGGGCCCGGTCTAGGCAATCGGCTGGTCGTTTTAGACTGGGGCATCTACTTTTGTCATATGAAATATTTCGTTATATATATGAAGATGTTCTGTCGTGATTCTAATGACACATTCCATAACAACTTGCTGTACCACATTTCTTTGAAAATAATTTGGTATAAAGTCATTGTTCTTTTGAAAGTACAAAGGTTACTTTGCCCTTGTCACTTATATTTTATATTTTAATAGTATTTTAGTCCTTGTCTATATAGGCTCATGGGCTAATCGGGTTGAATGGATTTTGTGTTTTGGCATCATTTGCACGACTTGGTTCTTTGTAAGGAAATTTTTCGTGCAATCGCTGTCATTCATTTTGTCGTTTGGCTCGAGTATACTATTCGGGTAGCCCCGGCATGGGGGGCTGGAGACCCGCCCTTTCATGTCCCCTTGTAGGACTCCGTGGAGGGTGGTGGCCCCGGATAGTGAATACTAAATAAAATACCATGGATACCCTAAACAAAAAACGAAGAGCTGACGAAATTGATAACGACTCTAGAACTGCATGTACCGGACAACCCTCATTTCCAAGATTTTTACTGATTGAGCAACGAGACCCGAACGAACGCGTTTCTGCATTATCACCATTTGTGATTGACAAAGTATTAGTCTCTCATGCTGGACATGTCAAATCAGTTAAGAAATTGAGCTGTGGTGGGCTTTTAGTTGAAGTTGACAGACCCCAACAGGCAGATAATCTTTTGAAAATGGACAAGTTCTTTAATATTTGGGTTGATGTTAAGCCACACGAAAAATTGAATACGTCAAGAGGTATTATCAGATGTTCAGACCTACAAGGTGTTTCAGAAGAAGAAATACTCTCTGAACTTTCAAGTCAAAATATTTCACATGTGAAGCGGATCAAAATAAGAAGAGATGGGGTTGAAAAGCCAACAAATACATTTATTTTAACCTTTTCTGTTGCTATCCTTCCGAAATCAATCCGTGTTGGATACCTTAATGTTGGAGTGGAAATGTACATCCCAAATCCACTTCAATGTTATCGGTGCTTCAAATATGGACATCATGAAAAGAAATGCAGAAAAACTGATGGTACAATTTGTAGACGATGCGCAGATTTTGAAGATGACGCCACAAATCACTATGATGATACATGTACTAAGCCAATAAAATGTATCAACTGTGGAGGTGAACATTTTGCAACATCTAGATCTTGCCACTTTTGGAAAAAAGAAAAAGAAATTGTAACAATTAAATATAAGGAAGGCTTGTCATTTACAGAGGCTCGAAAAGTTGTGGAAAATCGGATAAATCTGCCTAATTCTTATGCAAATATTGCTAAAAATAACATGGAGAATACAAAGTCAAGTAAAGATGCAAATGGATGCCAGAATTGTAAAGACCTTTTCGGAAAACTGTGCATTCTCTTCCCAGATAAAAAGGAACAAATCACCAAATTATTTTCTTCTAACGCTACAACAACTTCTGCAACTTCTCCACCTGATAAAAATACTACAAACCATAGCAACTCTAGTAAAATGACTACTTCCCATTCCAATGCAAAAGATAATACCTCTCTTCCACCTGCAAAATCCTCAACAGACAATAACACCACATTATCATCTGGAGTAGACGAAGTAATAAAATTAGATTTAGCTGATATGGCAAAACGCAAGAAAGCTTTGATACAGCTGGAGAAGTCACATCCTCCAGTTGGTAAAGTATCCGAGGATAAGGATACAGGCTCATTTATTAGACCCTCTAGGAGTAGAACTTCGTCTCCTAGGGCGGCAACATCTAATCGCCAGCCAAAGGGATCTGAGGATCCAATTAAACAATATAACCGCTACCATAGTCTTGAAGAAGACATGGTTACGGAAGACCCAGAGGATGCAGATTCTTCCAAAGAGAATAAGCAAGTTAAGAATATAATAGATCTTTCACACATAAAGAAATAAAATTCATAATTCCACCACTAATTAGTATACTTTATCCCATAAATTTAATTATGGCGAACACAATCATTCAATGGAATTGTCGCAGCATAAAAGCTAATTTTGAAGAAATGAATCTATTAGTTTCTAATGGAAAACCAGTGGCAATCTGTTTGCAAGAAACCTTTCTAAAAGATACAGACACGTTCTCTTTCAAGTATCACTCTTGCTATTTGAAAAATTTTGAAGGGAACGAGAAAGCTTCTGGCGGTGTCGGAATTATTGTTAATAACAATGTTCCTCATCGCAGCATCCCTCTTAAAACTACGCTAAAAGCTGTTGCTGTTAGCGTATCTCTCAATAAAACAATAACTCTCTGTTCAATTTATCTTCCTCCGAGTTCTCCTATAAATAGTAGGAAACTAGACGATCTTGTCGGACAATTACCCAAGCCTTATATTTTAATGGGAGATTTTAACTCCCACCATACGCTTTGGGGATGTTCTAATACAGACGACAAAGGTCGTATTATTGAAGATTTCATTTCAAATCATGATCTTGCTTTATTAAATGATAAAACCTCCACTTATCATCATCCAGCCACTGGATCATATTCTTCACTGGATTTAACTGTTTGCACTCCAGACATTTTCCCGGCTTTTAGCTGGAAAGTGGACTCTGATCTTCATGGTAGTGACCATTTCCCTATTCATATATCTGAATTAGGACCTTCTGTTCAAGAACGCCCAAGACAATGGAAACTCCATAAAGCTAATTGGGAGTTGTTCAAAACTACCTGCGAACAAACGATAAATCCAGAAGCTTTTGAAGATTGTGAAAACTCTACAGAGCTTTTCACATCCTTACTATATTCGGCTGCAGAGAAAGCTATTCCTAGAACGTCGCCTGACCCTAAACACCCTAACAAACCATGGTTTAATGAAGATTGCAAACAGGCTATAGCTGAGCGTAAGTCTGCTCTTAGGTCATTTGATTTGAGACCATCAAAGGAAAACCTGTACAAATTTAAAATTGCACGAGCGAAAGCTCGTCGCACCATTAAACAAAGTAAGCGTTCGTCTTGGAGACAGTATGTTTCTAGATTGAATTCTAGATCATCTGTCAAAAAGACATGGGATATGGTGCGCAAAATCAGCGGAAAGAACACGTCAATTGGAGTTGGTCATTTAAGAACTGACCTCAGTGACGTCTCTTCCAAGGCTGATATTGCGAATGTATTGGCAGATACTTTTGCCAAGAAGTCATCATCGTCCAATTACTCACCTGCTTTTCAAAAATTCAAAGGTGATAAAGAAAAGTCAAAACTTAACTTCAGTTCCAGTCGACTGGAACATTATAATAGAGACTTTTCGGTTAAAGAACTGAAGAAGGCTTTAAAGAAGTGTCATGACACTGCCGTTGGAAATGATAATATACATTATCAATTTCTCAAACGTTTGCCCTCTCGTTCTTTGCATTGCTTACTTGCAATTTATAACCAGGTATGGAAAACGGGAAGCATTCCAGCCTCTTGGCGGGAAGCTATCGTTATTCCAATACCTAAACCAGGTAAAGATACTTCTGATCCTTCAAACTATCGCCCTATTGCTTTAACTAGTTGTATTTGCAAAACCATGGAAAGAATGGTTAATGATCGTCTTGTCTGGTTTCTTGAAAAGAACCACCTTATTACGTCAGTCCAAAGTGGCTTTCGTAAACAAAGAAGCACTCTTGATCATCTTGTCCGCTTCGAGACTTTTATTCGCGAGGCCTTTATAAAGAAAGAACACGTTGTTTCTGTCTTTTTCGATCTTGAAAGTGCTTATGATACCACATGGAAGTATGGGATTATGAATGACCTCTATGATTTCGGTATTCGAGGTCGCCTTGCTTATTTCATTTCTGCATTTTTGGATGAACGTCAGTTTAGAGTCCGAGTTGGAGATACTTTGTCTGATCCCCATGAACAAGAAATGGGCGTTCCACAAGGAAGTATTTTGTCTGTGACACTTTTTAGTGTCAAAATTAACAATATTGTCAAAACTGTTTGCCCTGGGGTGGAATGTTTTCTCTATGTTGATGACTTTTGCATCTGTTACAGATCAAAGCATATGTATACGATTGAAAGACAGCTGCAGCAAGTCTTGAAGAATCTTTCAAAATGGTCCAATGAAAACGGCTTCAAGTTTTCCAAGACAAAAACTAAATGTATGCATTTTTGTCAATGTAGGAAAATGCACCCTGATCCAGAATTAAAGCTGGATGGAGTGCAAATTGAAGTTGTAAAAGAATTTAAATTCTTGGGACTCCTTTTTGATTCTAAACTGACGTTTATACCCCATATTGATAATTTAAAAAATAAGTGCTTAAAGGCACTTAATCTTTTACGTGTTGTATCTAGTATGGACTGGGGAGCTGATAAAAAGGTCTTGTTACGCCTTTACAGGGCACTTGTCAGATCTAAATTAGATTATGGTTGTGTTGTTTACAGTTCTGCGCGCCCTTCATACCTTCGCAAACTTGATACCATTCATAATCAAGGATTGCGCCTTGCGCTTGGTGCTTTTAGAACATCACCAGTTAATAGTCTTTACATTGAAGCCAATGAACCTTCCTTGAACCTGAGAAGGAAAAAGCTCTCAATGCAATACTACTTGAAGCTAAAATCTAATCCTGACAACCCAACGTATAAAGCTGTGTTTGAACCTAAACACAGACGGGATTTTAATAAAAAACCAAGTGCAATACCCCCATTTAGTTTACGTTGTGAAGCAGATGTTAAATCTCTAGATTTTGATCTAGAGGACGTGGCAGAACATATTGTTCCTGAAGTTCCTTTGTGGACTTCTGAAAGCCCCACATTTCTTTACGATCTTGCTTCTAGCAAAAAGGATACAACCGATCCAACTGTTTTTAAAACAAAGTTTTTAGAAATCAGAGAGAAATACGCATCTTATGAAGAGATTTATACAGATGGTTCAAAGGACGGCGAAAAAGTTGCCTCAGCCACTATTTTAGATGGTGAAAAGTATCAATTCCGTTTGCCAAATAACTCTTCTATATTTTCAGCCGAGCTAAAGGCGATTGACCTCGCACTCGACCATATGATCGAAGAACGCTTCTCTCGCTACATAATTTATACTGACTCTATGTCAAGTATACAAGCGATTGAGAACGAGAAAACCGACAATCCGATTATTGTTCGATTATTGAATTCAATAGCTCAGCTTCATGACGTTGATCTCGTTTTCTGCTGGCTTCCGAGCCACGTAGGTATTCGTGGTAATGAAGAAGCGGATAAAGCTGCCAAGGAGGCTTTATCATTAGAAATTTTACCTTTTGAAATACCTTTTACTGATTTTAAGCCTTTAATTCATGGTTTCATTCAGGATGTCTGGAAGAACTGTTGGTCCGATCCAGCGAACCACGGAAATAAATTATATTCTGTTCGTCAAGATCTTGGCGATTGGTTGCCTGGTTACAGGTCAAACCGTCGCGAAGAACTTATTTTGACTCGGTTACGCATTGGCCATACACACCTCACACACTCTTATCTTTTAAAGGGAGAAGACATGCCAATGTGTATTCCTTGCAACTGTCCTCTTACTGTCAAACATATTTTTATTGATTGTATAGATTTCTCTTTTACTAGAGATAGATATTTTAAAGTTGACAGTATGAAGAACTTATTTGATTATGTAAAAATTGAACTGATTTTTGATTACCTTAAGGCCATTAATTTGTATTATAAAATATGATTTTATTTTCTTTTGAATCCAAGCTTCCATTAGTTTTAAAAAATGTCTGTTTGAATTTTACAATAATATTGAGTGTTCTTTTGAGCACGATTTTCTTTTAAGTTTTGGAAGTAATACTTCTTTCTTACATTGCTTTTCTGCATAATTTCTGCATAATTTTATTACACGATTTACAGCGTTTTGTTGTAAAGTGTTAAAATTATCTTAGTTTTGAAGGTATACGTCGGCTTTTAAAATAAGTTATCTTTTAGAGTTTTGCGCCCAACATGACCTTAGATGTCGACGGGCCTTAAAACACTAATCATTCATTCATTCATTAGTCTTCACATACCCTTAACTAGAGGCGCTTGATTCGCTCCACAGGCCTGAAAATCCTGATAATGATTATTAGAGGATGATAAGGCTGTTAAACAAGAATTGGTGTGAATGAATGAGTGACTGTTTCAAGTAAATAAGTGTTTTTAGTGTCATATGCTGAAATATTTATGCAAAGATAAATCTTGATCAATGAATATCATATTGAAAATTGACCTCTGCTTGTAAAACATATATTTTTCATTTAATCATCATAATATTGTGATAATCTGATAATGGGTCACCTTAGGATCATTCCAGTGAAATTTGTTTGATATCCAGAAATAAAAATTTCAACACTAACAGAATGTTACTTCACAATATACAGTACTTTGTCCACAAAATTTTGATTGTAGATCTGTCTTCTTTCATTAAACACTACTAAAAGAATGTTACTTCACAATTAGTAACACAACAATTAGTGCACAAGAACTACAACTCTTACTTGCATAATTTTGGAGTTATTGCCCTTTGTTATTTATAAGACTTAGATTTTGTCCGGAGCATATCTCCTAAAGTATAATAGCTATCAACTTGAAAGTTTATGGGTGGATAGATCTCATGGAGGAGAAGTGCAGTGCACAAGAACTATAACTCTGGCTTGTATAATTTTGGAGTTATTGCCCTATGTTATTTTATAAGACTTAGATTTTGTCCGGAGCATATCTCCGAAAGTAGTTTAGCTATCAACTTGAAACTTTATGGGTGGATAGATCTCATGGAAGAGGAGTGCAGTGCACAAGAACTATAACTCTGGCTTGCATAATTTTAGAGTTATTACCCTTTGTTATTTTAAATACTTAGATTTTGTAGGGGCTTAATTTCTTAAGGTAGAACCCTTAATCTATTAGGCTTCAGTTTACTATCAAGCTTTCACGGCGGGGGATGGCCATGTCCGACATGGCTCTTGTTTTGTTTGAATGGGTTTTACGCCGCTTTCAACAATTTCGCAGTTATATCGCGGCGGCCGGAGCACCTAACAATTGATACCTGGTATTTCCTTCACCTGTACTACCATTACACCCTTTCCTAGCCTCCGACTAAGATGATGATGGGAACAGTTCTTCCCCGCATCCCGACAATTTCTATACGTTTAAGTGATTTACAAAGTTGCTTTTCCAACTCAGAAAGACAACGTTTAACCTCATCACCGATGATTTCTGGCGTTGCTTTGAAGTCATCTACAGTCATCTTCGACACCTCTCCCTGTCGTCTTCTATTGAAAAGAATTATCTGAAATAAGGTACCTTCGGCAAGATCAATCCACACTTCTGTACAATCCATTTTTATGCCCATGCATCGATAGATCGGGGGCATTTTGTTTAACTCATGTCCGTCTGTCTGTCCGTCCGTCTATCCGTAAACTTAAACCGAAAACTTAACCTTGCCATTATCTTCTAGCCTAATCATGATACAAAGCTAATATTTGGCATGATGATAGATCTCAATGATCCGCATCCGCTGGTACCAAAGTCAAGGTCATGTGACAAGGTCAATGTCATCTGTCAAGGTCAAACTTTGAAACAAAAATGCCGTTACGGGGGCATTCGTGTTTCACAAACACATCTTGTTATCTCCAAAGTTGAGTACGCATCAGCTCCCCTCTGTTTTAAGTATTCGACTAAAAGCCTACAATCTGATGTTAATGGGATCAATTTCACAGTATTTCTTTTTTTTTCGGTAAAGGTTCTAAGAGCATGTGTAGAAATCTCTTCAGACCATTCGTCTTCACATAGTTGCAAAAAACTGGACGAGATTTGCAAAAGCCCCTAATCTCCAGATTGGAGAGCCATTCCTCTCAAAATCTTGGCGCATTTTTTGAATGAATGGCCAACCTTTAGTGCCAGGGATGGAAATGTGCTGATAGTATGTAATCAGCGAGCCGTCCACTCCTAGACCCCATGTCTTGGAATTCTTGGAAGTCAAAGAAAAATACACATCTTATGAAGAAATATACACTGACGGTTCAAAAGATGGCGAAAAAGTTGCTTCAGCCACTATTTCAAATGGCGAAAAATATCAATTCCGTCTACCTAATAACTCTTCCGTTTTTTCAGCCGAGCTTAAGGCCATTGATCTCGCACTCGATCATATGATCGCAGAACATTTCTCTCGCTATATCATTTTTACTGACTCTATGTCAAGCATGCAAGCGATTGAGCACGAGAAAACTGACAATCCCCTTATCGTAAGGCTACTTGATAAAATTGCCCAGCTAAGTGATGTTGATCTCGTTTTCTGCTGGCTTCCAAGCCACATTGGTATTCGTGGCAATGAGGAGGCAGATAAAGCTGCCAAGGATGCATTATTACTTGAGATTTTACCTTTTGAAGTACCTTTTACTGATTTTAAACCCTTAATTCATTGTTTTATTCATGATGTCTGGAGGAACTGCTGGTCTGATCCTGCGAATCAAAATAATAAACTTTATTCTGTTCGACAGGATCTTGGCGATTGGCTACCTGGTTACAGGTCAAGCCGTCGAGAAGAGCTTATCCTTACTCGCATACGCATTGGTCATACTCATCTGACACATTCCTATCTTTTAAAAGGGGAAGAGATGCCAATGTGCATTCCATGTAACGCTCCTCTTACTGTCAAACATATTTTTATTGATTGTATTGACTTTTCTCTTATTAGAGACAGGTATTTTAAAGTTGACAGTATGAGGCAGCTGTTTGACATGGTCAAATTAGAACTCATATTCGAGTTTCTTAAAGCAATTCATTTATATAGTAAAATCTAATTTTAGGTTATATTTATCGTTTTTCATCATTAGTTTTTTCAAATTGTTTCCTAAATGTTTACCGTTTTCTTTATCTATTTAGATAAAGATTCTTTAAAATTTTAAAATATTCTTTTGACTTTTAATTGTTTACATTGATTTGTTTTATTGTGCTATCTTAAATTACAGAATAATTTTGAATGTCCTGTGTGAATTTTCCGGTCGGGTGGACTCGCACATGGATCGTTCTCCTGATCTGAGGGGAGTCCATGTGCTTTCGTGCTCACGTCGGATTATTCAAGTTTTATACATGAGTGTTTGCGCCCAACATGACCTTAGTAGTCGACGGGCCGTAAAACAATATTCATTCATTCATTAGACCCCATGATTCTTCTGAGACAAGTTAAAACCCTTCCTAATTCCCTCAGCGTATTTCGTATGTTTGAGTGCTGTTCTTGGTCATGGCCATGCATTAAATACAGCTTTTCCCCAAGCTTTATGATAAGGTCATCACTTTTCACCACCCTGGATACATCGTCACAAGACATCGAGGACAAAACTGTTTTAAGCCCCTGGCTTATGTTGTTTGGAACTGGTAACAACATTCGACAGCTACTAATTACTTTTCCACCAGTTTTCTGACCAACAGGCAGTAAATGGCATCTTTTTGGTGTTTCCATAGATCAGTCTTAACGTAATACCCGAGACATAAATCGAAAGGTAGATAGTCCTCCCAAGAAGCCTCTGTACATGGGCGGTAAACAACGATTAGAGTTCCTCTTCCCTTTTATGGGCCAATAAAAATTTTGCAAACAAATTTTGAAAAGGGTCACTTAAGGAACATTCTGGTGTGGTTTCATTGAAATCGGCCCAGTGGTTCATAAAGAGATGTCGTTCAAAGATTTCAAAGTGAAAAATGCCACGCCCATATTTATGGGCCAATCAGAATTTTGCGGACAATTTTTAAAGGGGCCAACGAAGGAACAATCTAGCAAAGTTTCATTGAATTCAGCCAAGTGGTTCAAGAGAAGAAGTTTTTAAGGTTGTTGACAGCAGACGACACACGACAGACTCAGAGTGATCCTAAAAGCGCCCGTTGAACATGTTGTGATCAGGTGAGCTTAAAAGAAGACGGATATGATTAGCCCCCTATCTTATAGATAAGAGACATAGAAAATGAAAAGAAATACTCACTGCAGTCACTTTGCCCTTCACGGAAACTAGAGTTTTGATAGGAGACATCTTCACGTCCTTGAATTCTACCTCAGGGGCATCAGGGGGGCAAACAATGCAGTGGGCTTCATTCAGTAAACTGTCTTGAACTGTGTGGCCAAGACTTGATTTTCTTACTTTTGATCTTTTGGTTATCACAATGGTATTCTCTTCTTTCTTTAGTCCATGTGCACTCGTGCTGACGTCGGATTATTCCAGTTTGATACAGACTATTTGCGCCCAACATGACCTTAGTAGTCGACGGGCCGTAAAACAATATTCATTCATTCATTCATTCAGCACTCAACAGTCGTGCGTAAGCACCCGTAGGCGGTGCTCTTGTTTAGACTGGCGGTAAAAGTGATGTGTCAAACCCTGCTTTACATTTTAGATTGAAATGTTGAAACTCAATGCATATTGCGGTCTCTCAACAGTCATCCTTACACAAAGATGCTTATAAACCCTTTATAAGCAGACGTTTACCCACTTTCATCTTGACCAGAGTTACAACTTTCTGCATCTTGAATTCTGCCATCTCCATCTTTATTTTTTGAAATGACAAAATTCTTTTGTAAAATTATGTAGTCTTCTTATGCATCAGTATCATTGATCAATGCCTCTTTTTGTATGCAAAATACATTTTCAAGACATCGTGCTGAATTATGCATTTTTATACAGTTGTAGTAGGAAAGAATTAACCTTGAGACATCCATGTTAAGTGTTTATGACGTCATAGAATTGCCATTTTGAAAGTGTGTCGTTACCCACCGAGCGGCCATACGGAATGTGCGATTCAATATGGCGACAATGTAGGACAGCGCGGCCATATTGGATATGTTTGTCCCAAGCTGTCTATGGTGTCAATGTTCGAGACGTACAGTATCTGCTTCTTTAGCAAGGGGTTCGATCCCCGACGGCGGCACTCATTCTTTCCGACTATTTGTCCTTCACCAATGGGTTGATAATCGTAGACCTATGTGAGATAGCGGCTGGAGGCTAGGAAAGAATGTGGTGGTTGTACTGGTGATAGAATTACCAGGAATCCATTGTTAGGTGCTCCAGCCGCCGCGATATAACTGAAATAATGTTGAAAGCGGCGTTAAACTCCAATCAATTAATCTTTAGCAAGGGGTCCTGAGTTTGGAAAACAGCATTTTTCAAATGACCATTATTGTTGATAAGACTTACAGAAAATGCTATGACTGCTATGCCTAGATGAAAATCATTCATAAATTTTGCCTACTTAGAGTTGATGACTCATGCACTTCTTTATACAATAGAACACCATAAGTACAAACTATACGAAAATTATTTGGACAGCATAGGTCAACCAGAGGCTAGAATTAAACAATTCTTTCATAGGAAGGTATATTGATCATTCTAGATTCAGAAAAGAAGCAGTGCAAAAAGCATTGAACCTAGTAAGCCTTGAAATCCACTCAGACTGACTGGAGTCGACACTTTACGCACTATCCATATGGTCCCTTTTCGAGTTAACAACTCACATATAAAACGTTATCTTCAAGCTTCTTCATGGATCTATGAAAAGGAATCAGCATAAACATTGTGTTTATAGACAACTATTTATGTTGATTCTTTGATGATACTATTATCTACACTCAAGCCTGAAAGCTTGCATAAGTTCTGGTTTTCAGAAATGGGCAAAATGGGTAAAAGTCGCTTAGATTATAGCAACACACCCTTTCATTTAATTCTGTCAAAAAGAAATACTTTTATTTTTATACAGTTTCCTCAGTCACTAGTCTGTATTTAGCTCACATGAGCATATTGTGCTAAAGATGGGGTTTTTTGATCATTCACTTTCCAGTGTCATGCCCCTTTTCCTGTGTTTTCCAACGGATCATCCTCATTTTTCAAAGGAATTTTCTCAATGACTGTATAATTATCATGTGAAATTTTCAAGTAAATCTGTTCATGTTTGTGAATAGTCATCACATAGACAAGAAATACAGAGTGAGACCGATCAATGGACAGGAATTTCACTATCGCTATAGCTCTTCTGACCTTCAGTCAATATAGCTAAAAATCAGATTATTTCTACTCTTCATTAAGTAAGGCACATTCTGGGCCTAATTGTGATGATATAACTTTACTCATTCTCATCTGAGAACTTACTCAGTCGAAACTCCATTCTATAACGAGAGGCCCTTGAGGGCCGTGGAAGCTCTACTGACTAGATGAAAGAGCCAATGACATAATTGGCATGTATGAAATGTTATCACGTGACATTTGAAAGAATTAAAGGAAAAGCAAGAATGAGGATATCGACATCAAATTTGAATAAGAATGTGAAAATTGATCATGATGGACCTTGCCCGTTTAAGATACTAACAATCCTTAACCCTTGTCATGCTGAGCCCGGAATATTCCTGTATTCTTAGTCTACATCACCTATTTCCCCCTTTTTAATGCAATTATTTATGAAATTAAATATCAAAAGAAAGATTGCCCAATACTTGGATTCTAGTACTTTGATGTTACTGCAATTTTGCAACAATATTTATTCAGCATGACAAGGGTTAAGATGAAACGATTACCATGGCTAAAGCTGTTCCAACCTTTGGTTGATAGAGCTTAAAATAAACATTATATTATTTATAAAATAAAATAAATCTTATTTCTAAATAGAGTAAGACACTTTGATCCTGTTTTAGAAACAATTTTCCTACAAACTGAATTTTTTCTTTGGACTGGGGGTAATCAAGAGGGAAACTATTGAAGAAAAAATAGAAAATGCCTGTTTCATTCAATTTTTAGCTCTGGCAGAAATAGAGAGACAGAAGAGAGAGGGAGAGAGACAGGGACAAGAAAGAGAGAAAAGAGAGAGAGAGACAGGGATAAGAAAGAGAGAGAGGGGGAGAGATATGGACAGGATATAGAGAAAAAAGACAGAGAGATGCTTTCGGATAAAAAGTGAGTATGTGAAATTAATGGAAGGCAACAAAAAATCACTATTTTTTCACTGAAATTAACGGGACTTTATAAAATTCCTTTTATAAAAAAACAAAAATATTTTATTTAAATAGATTTGTGTATCTTGGTGGACGAATCAGACGCTTTCAAATCTATAATAGGTTAAAAACAATCATGGAAAGGATAAGTGGATTGGTGAAATTTTATCGGTTTGAAAGATTTGTGAGTGTTTTTGAATGGTTTTTAAATAGTGAGTGTTTATGGATGAATGAGTGAATGAATGAAGCGATTAGTAAGTGACTAAGAATGGTTTTGATCGGAATGAGACTCAATTTCACGATCCCCTTTACTGCATACGTGTAATTACAAACGTGATTTACCTCATTCCAGTTCGGTCTGCCCGGTTTAGTCTTTGCTCGAAGACCAGTAATGAGATCTTTATTGTTATTTCCATGTATTAAATCTCAAGCCATCTGGAAAGTAAAAAACATTTACTGTCGATAGGGTATTAGTCAAGCTCCCGTAAAAATAAGAAATTGCGATTTTTAGCGTAGTTTTATTGACCCAAATCTGACCCCTGCTATTTAGATGAATAAAAATCTGGTTATTCCTACTCCACTCTGCAATTGCTTTCATATGAATGAATAACAAACGGTATTTAATGTAACGTCTATTTTGTTAATGATGAAATATGTCGGTTATTGAATTATAAGGTTTTTTCCACAGAGGTCAATTTCAGGTCAATAAACTAAGGTATACACAATAGTCCGATTCCCATTAAGGTATTGAACCCGTTATAGTTCCGCAACGTTTCGGAAGTAATGGACTTTAACAGTATTAACCGAGGTTTCTTAATGACTTTCATTTGGAAACCTCGGTTTACATGAGCTCATGCTTTCCAAAATGTTGCGGAACTATTACGGGTCCTCTACCTTAAAATCAGAAACTGCGAAATTAGGCACTCATCTGACGCCGTTGTGACTCTTCCTATTTTCCGTACATTTCCTTTTACATTCTAAGGGTTTCTGAGTAATACGTACATCAATCAAAAACGTACAATTAATATTCAAATTGAAGAGATGATTAAAGTGCTTCTGTAAACAGCAAAATTAAATGATCGACGGCAAACAGGGTGTCAAATTTCCTGATTTCAGAACTTTACTTTGTGACGTACAGTTAGGAACATAGTTTAAATTGACAAAGTGAATAATATTGGTATGATATTGGAAGCAAATTAAATGAGTGAAATAAGCGTGTTTTGAATGATTTTCAAGGGAGGTAACACATAATTGCTCATTTCGTCCTATTGGTCGAAATTAGCAAATGTTTTTTTACCTCTCCACCATATCTACGATCTTTTCTGATATTGTGTCTCAAGTGAAAATCAAACGCTTAGAAATCAACTTCAGTAAATCGAAATTACGCCATTTTTGATAATTCGATTGAAATATTGACAAATTTGAACGATTTTTAAGTGTTTTTTTCTTTCTTTTTGTATTTTGAAAAATATTGGTGCGTTTTGGAGTAATTTGAGTTAGTATTTGGAATGATTTATAGGATGGGTAAACGAGTTAATTGGTATGATTTGGACCAAGAAGAATATCAGTATCACGATGTGATTTATTGTAGCCTATAACTGTCACAAGAGAAGGTGGCGATTGGCCAACACGTACTGAACTGGTAAGCGCCTTAAAATCCAATGAAATTTACATTTTCACAGTACCGACATGATGCGATTTATTACACGATAGTTCTTTAAAGTTAAGAGTGCTTGCGTTTTTATATCTACTGTTGTGGCCCGAGATGTAAACTTTTTTAATGCTCTTCTGAATTTTTTCTCAAATTTCACCTTTAGAGCAAAACTGTAATTCTACTGTAATACCATAAACATGCAAAGAAATATTAGAAAATTGTTACAGTTAGTTACATTGTGAAATTCACTCTCATTCCGATCAATTCCATTCTAGATCGCTCACTCGGCGTACGATTCATCCGTTCCAAACACTCACTCAAACCATTCAAAAACGCCCCAAATTCACTAAAAGGACAAAATCAACAACTACCTTCAAAATAAACATTGCTAGAAAAACAACAACGATTTCACTGAATTAGTTAAATTTGGAAGCGTCTGATTGGTTCTTGAAGAAAAAGGAAGCTGATTATAGAACTGATATACATATTTTATTAAAAAGAGGTACTACATATAATTAATTTGTTTATCATTAACAAAATTAGCGATATTGGATTACCTCCCTTCGATTTCACTTAAAACTCACCCCACACACTTATTTAATTTTATTATCAATTTCACAATGTTGTCAACTGTAAGTGTAACATTTTAGTAAAGTTTAAGTTGATATACAACATTCATTAAAAGTCGGGTAAATTCTCAGTTCAGATCGAACAAGGTTTTATACCCTTGGGGTCTTTCAAAAGCACTTTTTGAGGGCTTCAGACGATAATCGTACAAATTTTTCAATGCACCACAAGACTGTCGCAATATTAATAACGGACATGTTTTATAATCAATGGTCAAAATATACTGAGCGTCTTAAAAAAAGCAACAAAGTAAATTTGAAATTTGAGCACGGAAAAGTAAATTTGTTTTAACTAAATTTAGCTAAAATCATACTAAGAAGATACTCTGTTGAATCGACTTAATCTTTGTTTGATCTGATGCTTTGGTTAGTTTCGGTATAGCAATCTACTGATCACTCTTTCTTTGTTATTGTACTTTTCATGGTTGATTGATTTAAAAATTCAGATGTGTTGAAGATTATTAAAGATAGACATTTCAAAAACCACTAAAAGAAATGAAATAAACTCACTCACATTGCAATGACTACCCTGGATTGAGTATATCAAAAGGGAAATTGTTCCTTAGAATAGGAACGTCGTTAACCTTGATTAGACTACAAAAATATTGATTTTTTTCCATCAATATTTGAGCATTTGTAAGATAGGACCCTGCCAATAAGAAGTTTCGGAAGAGTTTGCGTGTTAATATGACGTAAGGGTCAGGCCGTAAACACGCTCAAAATGTCATCTCAGTTCTTAACGACATATCTGCCAAAGGGTTAAAAACGTTAATAGGCTTTGTTTGCCAAAACTGTGTTCACATGAACATCGTTTCTTGTTCTACGAAAGGAATGGAAAGGCATGTTAGTAACGTCATTTCTAGTCAAAAAGGCGACGTTTTGGTGTCATCTTTGGACAAAAACGAGCTAAAACGCTGCATTGGTGATTTGTTTGACCTCTTGATTCATTCAATTTAACTCTGAAATTTGTTTGGCTTTTCTTTCAATTGAAAAGAGAAAAATATCGTCTTTACAGATTGGCTATGGAGAAATTTCAACTTGTGAGTGTGTGTTTGAAGTCAATGGATGGAGTGCTAAGTGGGCGATTTAGAATGGTATTGATCGGAATGAGAGTGGAATTCACGAAATGAGAGTCAATATAATATTGTTGTTTACTGTAAATGGCAAACAAAGAGCAGCATGGAGAGTCTCACAGTGAAAATAGTTGGTGACTGTCTTAAGGTAGCAATGGACACATAGGGTCGTATTTTCCACTGAACGAATTTTTTTCCTTGTGCACATACGTCGTAGGGTAACATTGTATAGACATTATTTGAAAATTAGAAGGCACCTTTCCATGCTCAGACTCATGCTAGAGTTATCTGCCCTTGGACAGTTCTTGCCATTTTTCGGTAAAATGTCTACTTTTCGCTTTCGGTCTCGAAAGTGCTTATGATACCACTTGGAAGTATGGAATTATGAACGACCTCTATGATTTCGGTATACGAGGTCGCCTTGCCTTTTTCATCTCAGCTTTTTTGGATGAACGTCAGTTTAGAGTCCGTGTTGGAGATACTTTATCTGATCCCCATGAACAAGAAATGGGTGTTCCCCAGGGGAGTATTTTATCGGTGACACTGTTTAGTGTCAAAATAAACAACATCGTTAAAACCGTTTGCCCTGGTGTGGAATGTTTTCTCTACGTTGACGACTTTTGTATCTGCTACAGATCAAAACATATGTATACCATTGAAAGACAATTGCAACAAGTCTTGAACAATCTTTCAAAATGGTCCAAAGAAAACGGCTTCAAATTTTCGAAGACCAAAACTAAGTGTATGCACTTTTGTCAGTCTAGGAAAATGCACCTTGATCCAGATTTAAAGTTGGACGGGGTGCCTATTGAAGTTGTAAAAGAGTTTAAATTTTTAGGTCTCCTCTTCGACTCGAAACTTTCTTTCATCCCACATATTGACAATTTGAAAAATAAATGCCAAAAGGCACTTAACCTTTTACGTGTTGTATCCAGTATGGATTGGGGAGCCGATAAAAAGGTTCTATTGCGCCTATATAGGGCACTTGTTAGATCAAAGCTAGACTATGGCTGTGTTGTTTATGGTTCTGCGCGCCCTTCTTACCTTCGTAAACTTGATACTATTCATAATCAGGGTTTGCGCTTGGCGTTGGGTGCATTTAGAACATCACCAATTAACAGTGTTTATACAGAAGCAAATGAGCCTTCCTTAAATTTACGCAGGAAAAAGCTTTCCATGCAATATTATTTAAAACTTAAATCCAATCCCGATAATCCTACTCATAAAGTTGTTTTTGAACCTAAATATAGAGAGGCTTTTGAAAAGAAAAAGAACCCTATACTTCCTTTTAGTTTGCGCTGTGAAGCCGATGTAAGCTCTCTAGATTTTGACTTAGAGGACGTGGCAGAACATATTGTTCCTGATGTTCCTTTGTGGACATATAAAAGTCCCACGTTTCTTTATGATCTTGCTTCAAGCAAAAAGGATACAACAGATCCATCTATTTTTAAAACCAAATTCTTGGAAGTCAAAGAAAAATACACATCTTACGAAGAAATATACACTGACGGTTCAAAAGATGGCGAAAAAGTTGCTTCAGCCACTATTTTAGATGGCGAAAAATATCAATTCCGCCTTCCCAATAACTCTTCTATTTTTTCAGCCGAGCTTAAGGCCATTGATCTCGCACTCGATCATATGATCGCAGAACGTCTCTCTCGCTATATCATTTTTACTGACTCTATGTCAAGCATGCAAGCGATTGAGCTCGAAAAAACTGACAATCCCCTTATTGTAAGGCTACTTGATAAAATAGCTAAGCTTAATGATGTTGATCTCGTTTTATGTTGGCTTCCAAGCCATATTGGTATTCGTGGTAATGAAGAGGCAGATAAAGCTGCCAAGGATTCATTATCACTTGAAATCTTACCCTTTGAAGTACCTTTTACTGATTTTAAGCCCCTTATTCATAGTTTTATTCATGATATCTGGAGAAACTGTTGGACTGATCCAGCCAACCAGAATAATAAGTTATTCTCTGTTCGACCAGACCTCGGCGATTGGATTCCTGGTTACAGGACAAGCCGTCGCGAAGAGCTGATTTTGACTCGCCTACGCATTGGCCATACTTATCTTACACACTCCCATCTTCTAAATGGAGAAGAGATGCCAATGTGCATTCCATGCAACACTCCTCTTACTGTCAAACATATTTTTATTGATTTTTCTTTAATAAGAGACAGGTATTTTAAAGTTGATAGTATGAGGCAGTTGTTTGACAATATTAAAATTGAACTAATTTTTGACTTTCTCAGGGCGATTCATTTATATAGCAAAATCTGACTTTTAAGTACTATTAATTATGTTTTCTTCTTAATTTTTAAAATGGTTCTATTAAATTTTACCGTTTTCAATGGCTCTTTTGGCTATTCTTTCTTATACATTTGAAATTCTTTTGGATTTTTATATGTTTACATTGAAATTGTTTTAAAATATTGTTTACTTATGTTTTCATACAATGAATACTCACTTTTTTATACATGAGTGTTTGCGCCCAACATGACCTTAGTAGTCGACGGGCCGTAAAACAATATTCATTCATTCATTCATTCATTCGCTTTCGGTCTGGTTTGAGCTTAATACCAGCTGATAGTTATGAAAACATACCTATAAATAGACCTTAAATAGATTCACAATGACTGTTACTAAACATATTTCTCTTTGAACATTTACATTTTAAAAGCATGCATCAAAACGTTGAAAATGCTAAAATTTTGGGGCATTTTTATAGGGAAAAATGGCACAAAAAACAAAAAATCCGTAAAATAAACAAATACCAACTTCCGGTTATTAGAGTCTAGAAGCCGGTGTCCATTGCCACTTGAAGATACTTTGAGGCCTAAAGATTATCTGAAGAGTGCAAAGTGAAGACTCAGGTCAGACTTTACGGATGCACAGACTGGTCAAAGTCTTTGAATGGCGCACATTTGAAATCTTAATTCAATTAAATGACAGCGTTCAATATCGGACCAATAAAAGCGATATATACCTGCAGGCCAATTCCTTTTAAATCTGTGCGTCTCCTAGCTAACGTCATATACAGGTGTGTCTCTGTTGTGTGGGCTAGAGGTCCCTGCGCCAGCTCGTTCAGCAACATGAAAAACCACTCGAAGTTCTTCTGATCTCTGTTTACCTACATATAATCAACCTGAAAATAGTACTGGATTTATACCTTAACTAAGATGGGGTAAAACACAAATGTCAGTTGATTTCCATTTACACCACGGTTACTTATGCAGCTATCAATGACTTCTTGTCATATCTCACACCGGTACAACCACGAGCAAGCTGCAGTTGAAAACATCGTGAAATCGACATTCATTACGATCAAAATCATTCTAAATCATTCACTCAGTACTCCGTTTATTCATTCCAAATACTCACTCAAATCGATCAAAATCTCTCCGAAATCATTAGAAAACATTTCGAATTATGGTTACTTTTAGATTACGGAAAAGTCCGAGCGATTTACGCAATTGCATGTGCAAAGCGGGGTATAATTGGCAAACAATTGACCGTTGACCGTTTTGTCATCCTGAAAGCAGGAAGTAAAAACATTGCGCGAGCGCTTTGAGATGATACCCCGCTTTGCATGTGCACATACGTGCGAAGCTAGGTATCATTTTGAAATCGCAACTTTAAAGCTTTCATCCTGAATGCAGGGCAGGGTTAGGCTGACAAGAGGCTTTGATTTATGCACATGAAGAAATCTTTGAAAATGGCACGCACATGCGTATTTACTAAAAATTTCAGGGGTTTGTTCAATTTAAAAAAAAAAAAAAAAAAAAAAAAAAACATGTTGGAGTAATGTCTAAATGCGCTTATGTTGAATTGTGTCCTTTTGCCTTCGTACGAGGGTTGTCCCAGGAATTCGTGATCTTTTGCGATAATTTTTTTCCCATCTCGAAAAAAATATTTACCGCGACCTGGGGGACATCAAAAAGAGTTCGAGGCGCTTTCAACCATGCTATGGGAGCAACCCTTTATAAAGAGGAAATCACAGTGAATCAGAAAATAGCTAAATATCCACGAATTAAAAAGTCTTAGTATGGTGTTATTTAAATTTCGAATTCTTTCGCATCGACAAATAATACCATAAATGTAAAAAGACATGAAAAATCATGTTTTATTTATATATCAGTACTACGTCCTTTCGTAAAGCTCGACAAAGAAACCTAATGCCAATCTTTTAAAGACTATTACAGCTAAGAACATCGTGAAATTGACATGCTGAATGATTTCGCAATGGTTTTGGAATGAAATTGAATGAGTGTGCCGAGCGAGTTTTGTGTGAAATTTAAGGGAGGTAATCCAATATCGCTAGTTTTGTTCAGGATGAACAAAACTAGCGATATAAATTACCCCCTTTCTTAAAAATTGCATACAGGTTCAATGAATAGTTGTCTATGTTTTTATGAACCTATCATACGCCTACATAAGTTTATTATGTTAGCGAGATCGTGGATTTCATCTACCTTCTTTATTTTGAATGTGGTTGTCAATGTTATCATTTTCAGTGATATTAAAGCGTTTTAAATGGTTTGAGTAAGTGTTTGGAATGAATTAATGGAGCGCTGAGTGAGTGATTAAGAATGGTTTTGATTAAGATTAATTAAGTAACTAACTGTATCGAGAGCTCTGTTAATTGTCCAATTTACATTTTGAAATATATGCGTTACTTCAACGTTATAATCGTTGATGCGAATAGGTAAAAGAGTATAGAATGTTTTGTTTAATATCTTAATACATTACTCCGCGTAAACAGTACCGGATCATGCGAAGAAATTATTAATAACATTATTAAAATATTCTGCGTAATTATTCAACTGGCAGGGCGTTGCTTAGCCGTGACGTAATTTGGCGAGATTACTTTTCAAAGAATTCAAGCTATTTCAAAAGTTAATCTGCAATTATCGTAAACGCATGCAAATAACTGCATCCAAAACGCAAAAGAATTCACTTGTTGAGAGAAACTGAAAACGTTTCATCGTGAGTTACCAAAGCCTCGTAACTCCAGCTTTGACAAGCTAAAGTTACAAGTTTTGGTTACCACCATACGATTTAAGCTTTTAATTTAATTATGTCGACTATCTATAGAAGTAAATTATTATAAATAAAAGCTGATTCACCTTAACCTGATGTATAATGACCGGTTACATAGGCTCCGCCCTCCCAGGGCAAAAATCATTGATTATACTAACCACTTATTTCTGGAGCAGAGCTAATTGTGAGGGGATGCCATTCATATTTAGCAATCTCGAGTATCTGTATGGATATATAGTCCCATGGATAGTAGTGGAAATTGGCTGGACGGTTTATAACGAGATGAGTTACCGAGAACGGAAGTCAAGAAGTATTCGTCACGGTAGACAAAGTTTATTTAAGGTAGCAATGGACACATAGCGTCATTTTTTTCCGCCCAATGATTTTTTTGTTCACATATTTTGTAGCTTAATATTGTAAAGTCATTATATCAAAATTTTAAGGTGCCTTTCCAAGCTCTTTTTCGTGCTAGAGTTATCTACTCTTGAGTGGAACTGGCCATTTTCAGTAAAACGTTTATATTCGTTTTAGGTTAAGTATTTTAGTATAAACTCGGTACAAGCTGATAGCTATAAAAAGGCATACTTTTGATAGACCTTGGGTATGTACTTTGGCTGTTGCTAAGGAAATTTCTCTTTGATCGATTGAATTCGCATAATGTGCATTCAAAAGTTAAAAATGCACTCATTTTTATAATTTTAACGGGGGAAATGCCGCTTAAACCAATTTTTTAAAAGTAAAAAATGCACTAATTTTTATAATTTTAAGGGGGGAAATGCCACTAGAACCCATTTTTTTTTTAAAAAAAATTACCCAATATTTTTTCTCTTATTTTTCGATATGTTTAAAAAACACATTTTTCTTTATTTGGTAAAAAATTCAGCATACCTTTTCATGCAAATAACAAAGTTTTTCATTATTTATTGTGACGACCCCCCCATCCCCCCCAATAGACCGAGGCTTTCACGTATTTGTGCTCGCACGCACTATTTCTTTATATGCATCAAAGGCGTATCTAGAATTTTTAATTTCGCACTCTTGAGGCGACCCCCCCCCCCAAATTATATACAGGATAAAGGCGATATGTGTAATGTGACAAATGGTGAATACTCTCCGAAGTAACGCCTGTGTGAATGCCTTGCAGGTTTATCGGTTATATTTAATGAAGTAGAATATTGATCCCATGGCTTTTTGGTAGAGAGTACAAAAAAAACTTTTAGTGCGTAGTGAGGCGCCGTTACATCGTCCCAAATCATAAACGAAACGGGGAAGAAGTGCAATAGCCCAGAGCGCCGATTCAGAGCGTTTCGCGGGTGGACATCGCAACATTTCGGAAAAGGACAAAATAATCGCGCTGGGACGCGACGCGATAAGAACGCAGACAGGGCATCGAAAGATTGCCAAATTACAGCCATGGGATCGCCCATAACGCATTGCTTTTTTCCAATTTGAGATTTCATGGAGCGGAAATTATGCTCTACCAGCTATATAGTATACAAAGAGAAAACATTTAATTAAAGTTAAATATACGTTGAAATAATGTTTATTTAAGGCTTTCTACTTTCGCACTTCATGACGATTGCTAAATGCGAAGTCAATGGCGTACAGATAACAACATCGTGAAATTGACAAGGTGGATGATTTTGGAATGATATTTGAATGAAATTGAATAAGTGCGATGAGAGACAAGGCAGGGAAGTAATCCAATATTGCTAATTTTCAGGGTCAACAAAATTCAGACGCTGTGAATTTCAATTATGTCAGAAATATAGCAATTTATTTTCTACCTCAATTTCTTTTGAATGAAGTAGTTGAACTTATCTTTTTAAGCATTTTGGATAGTTTTTGAATGGTGTGAGTGATTGTTTGGAATAAATGGAGCGCTGAGTGAGCGATTTAGAATTGTTTTTATTGAGATGAATGTCACTATATAAGTTACTGTAGTTGCAGGGCACGGATTGGTGGGTACCGGCTACGATTCCCGTGCAAACCGAAGAAAGTTGTCTGAAAAAAAGTTAACTCAACGTTTCCTTCCCCTGTCAGGTAATTTGTGGATGGTTACATGGTATATGTACAGTTAGAAACATCGTGAAACTGACATTCACCTCGATCAAAACAATTCTGAATCACTCAATCAGGGTTTCCTTCCTTCATTCATTTCAAACACTCACTCAAATCTCTCAAACAGCTCCAAAATTCCTCCCCCATTGAGTAACATATGGATGGTTACATTGTACATGTACAGTTAGTGATATCGTGAAAGTCACACAAATTTGAAACAACGTAGATTTTTTTTAAATGGAGGAAATAAAAACATAGCTTATTTCGTCCATTGGACGTTGGACGAAATTCGCGATATTGGATTATCTCCCGTTAATTTCTTTCAAAAACTCGCTCCACACATCCATTCAAAATCAATTAAAATTAATTCCCAAATCATCCAACATGTCAATTTCAAGATAATTCTTACTGTAAACAGTTATAAGGAAATTGTTGTCCGATTTTTATTTTTATGGACTATACTTTCTTTTCCAAATATGTTTCATGACCTTTTGGATTTTTTTCTTTGATGGTTTATGCTTTTGCGTTCTTTTTGTTAACCTGTGGTCGATCTTCATTTCTCGGAAATCCGTCTCCAACCATGAAGTATGTCGGGGATTCTTTATTTTACTTTGTTTTTCTTCACTTTATCAGAATAAATAGTAATAAAATTAAAAAAAAAAAAAAAAACTCGCATAACAATAATTTTTCAATTCAATCCGAGAGGGTCCATATTAAAGTTCAACCAGTCCTTTATTTTGAAGTGCTTATGTAATTCAATGATCTGAAATTTCAAATGTAACGTAGATTGTTTGTTTAAGGTAACTGCGGACACATAGAGGGTTTCTTTAGGTCCAAATTTTAAATTGTCTGCAAATCTTGCTTAATGCGATAAAATTGAACTTTGAAATACCCGCTGTCATATGTCGGTCATAAAAAGGAATTTCATAACGTAGAAACGACGTCATGACGTCATCAAGGGGCCGACCCCCTTTAAAAGGAACCAAATTCAGTAATTGTCGATTTTTTTTCGGAAATAATTAACCGATTTTTATTCCGACAACGCCATTTCTTTCGTAAAAAGACGCCTGCTGTTCTGTTTTGATTGATATGAAGATATAATTGTAAGAAATACAATAAGATGTAACGTATTAAATGTAAATGCCTTCTGTGTTGCTGTTTTCGAGTACAGTTACTAAAATATTGACTTTTTTTCTCGAAAATTTGTCGGGTGACCTATGATGGAATTTAGATATGTTGCTGCCAAACCATTCCACTGAAGATTTTTAAAACAAAATCCATGTGTCTTAGGGTTCGATTTTTGTAGAATTCGATTCCGCGGAGAAATCACAAATCAAAGGATATTTCAACGTCGCGTCGAATATTCACAAAAGCTGTCTTTTCAAACGGATCGAAAATTAATTGTTTTCTGTTTTTTTTTTTTGTTTGTTTTTTTTGAAAATCAAATTCAGATTTAATACTTCTGAAGCCTATATTTTACAATAAACCTTAATTTCAAATAATTTAAAATACGTTATTGCATGAAGATTGGCGTCAAATAAGCATAGTAACGATGGTTTTGGTGCGACGTCGAATTCGACGAAAAATGTTGCAACAACTTTACAAAATCGAATTTTATGAACAATTTATCCCGAAGACATATCATTTTTATGTGATAAATGTGAAGCGTATTTAATTCGCTACAAAATAACAAAGAATCAACATAGGTCACCGTACAAAATTTAGAGAAATTTCTATATCTTTACAAAAAATAAAAAGAAAAATGTAACGTCAAATCTTAAAAATCGCAAAAAGGATAGCGTTTTACACCTGTTTTTCTGTTTGAATGAGCACGGAAATTAAATGACTAGTTCTGGCGTTCTTGGACTTTCTAAATGAAACTTTTTTTCGTAAAAATCGACCGATTTATTAAAAAGATAGTTGCAAATACTGATTTTAGCGGGTCGAAAAGGGGTTGGCCCCTAAATGACGTCATAACGTCAAATGAACGTGCTTCAAAACCTTTTAATGCGTTTAAGCTTATGCTCACACTTCAAAGATAAATTTCAGAAATTATTGTGAGATTTAAAGAAAGTCGAAATTTCGACAATGTTATCTGTCCGCAGTTACCTTAAATGAGGATTTATGTCGATTCAAATAATCTCTCAGTTATATCGCAGTGGTAGGAACACATAAACATGAAATACTTCTCTTCGTTCAGGATAAAAACGTTAGCGAAACGTTTTCGGAATTATATCTCGCTTTGCATGTATGTGCATGTAAAAAGCGGGAAAAAATCTCAGAAATTAAAAAAAAAAAAAAAAAATTACTTCCAGAACGTAGGTATGGTATTTCTCACACCAGTACTACCATTTCATGGTTTCTTAGCCTCCATCTGATATCCCACTTAGGTCTACGATTATTAACCCTTTAGTGGAAGTTGAAGACAAATAGTCGGAAAAAATGAGTGCCACTATTTGGAATCGAGCCCGGAACTTTTTGATTGATAGTCCGACGCGCTATGAACGCCTTGTAGAAAGTGAACAGTCATGCTAAAGATAAGTATACATTAAAAACGAAAATATGGACCCTGGAAGTCTGGATAGAGTACAGTTAGAAACATCGTGAAATTAACAAGATAAATGATATCGGAATGATTAAGGAATGAAACTGAATGGGTGTGTGGAACGAGCTTTGAGTGAAATTTAATGGAGGTAATCTGATATCACTAATTTTGTTCAAGATGAGCAAAATAAGCAATGTTTATTACATCCCTTAAATAAAAATGCACAAAGGTTCTATAAATAGCTTCCTTTTTCTTCAATAATCTATTTAACGCTTACAAATATATGTCAAAGAAATCGCGATTTTTTTCTAGATTTATTGATTTTAAATGATGTCAATGTTGTTACCTGTACGTAGGCTATGAAAGGGTCATAGTTAAAACATCGTGAAACTAGCAAGAGCACCACCTACGGGTATTAACGCTCGGCTGTTGAGTGCTGGATTGTGAAAAAAATAAGTCGAAAAAGGGACATAATTTTCACACAATGCATCTAGAGTTATCCCCCTTTATAGTACGGGTTGCTCTTTTGATGGTGAACATGTGTGCAAAGTTTCAAGTAATTGCCTTCAGTGGACCGGAGATATCACAAAATACTAAAGTTTTCGCACGACGACAACGACGACAACACCAAGGCTATAGCAATGCCTCAGGTTTTGTCCGAAAACAGCTGAGCTAAAAATGTGAATATTATTAAATGTTTCGGAATAAAATACCTAAATGGGATAAGCAAGTTTAAATGATGGGAAGTAATATGATGTCGCTCACTTCGTGACGGAGGAACGAAATCAGCGATATCTTATTCATACCCATTGTAAGCCCCATGCATTATCGATTGAGCTAGCTGGACTAGGCGATCTCTCGCTGAAGCCTCTATTGCAGTTGGTTATAACGTGTGAAGCAATTCTAAATCGCTCACTCAGCGCTCCATTCATTCATACGCCACTCACTCAAAGCATTCAAAAGCGCTCCAAAATTAATGTAAAAAATATCAACAACTACATTCAAATAAATATAGCTAGAGAAAACGCAATATTACTGATATAATTAAATTTCAAATCGCCTGATTGGTCCTTGGAGAGATAGGCAGTTATCTATAGATCTTGTAAGAATATTTTATTTAGGAGGGGTAATGAATATTGCTAATTTTGTTCATCCTGATGTTAATTTCACGGTGTTTTAAACATTGTTTAACCTTTTTACCTATTCGGAAAGTTCGCGAAACTTTTTTCGAATAAATGGCAATTACGTACAGATTGATTGAACGAATTTTTACGCCGCTTTCAACATTTTTTAGTTATATCGCGGCGGCTGGAGCACTTAAAAATGGTTTTCTGGTATTTCTCTCACCAGTACAACCACCACCTAACCTCCAGTTGCTGTCCCTCTAAGGTCTACGATTAGCAACCCATTGGTGAGAGACAAATAGTCGGAAAGAATGAGTGTCATAAGTCGAGGAACGAGCCCGCAAATACATACAAAGCGAGATGCAGAGCCAGATGCCGTAATAAAAAAAAAGAGCATCACCAACAAAATTTGAAGCTACGCTGTTGTGTGCTGAATTGTGGATGAAAAAATAAATGATGAACAAGCGCCATTATTCGCACAAATGCTCCGAGAGTTAGCCCCCCCCCCCCCCGATAAGATAGGTTGCTCTTTAAATAGTGGCCTTGTGTGCCAGATTCAAGAAAATGGCTTCGGTAATACCAGGAGTCGCCGTCATACCGCAGTTGGTAGCATGATGGACTAAAAATCTAAAGGTCCTGGGTATAAAACACGACGGCGTCACTCATCCTTCCGACTATTTGTCTTCCACCAATAGGTTGATAATCGTACCCTAAGTTTGATAGCAGCTAAAGGCTTGAAAAGGATGTAATGGTGGTACCGGTGTGAGAAATACCATGAATCCATCCACCCGCGCGATATGACCGAAAGATAGTAAAAAGCAGCGTAAAAACCCATTCAATCAAATAAGACCGAAAGATAGTAAAAAGCAGCGTAAAACCCCATTCAAACAATATGACCGAAAGATAGTTAAACGCGGCGTAAAACCCCATTCAAACAATATGACCTAAAGTTTGTTAAAAGCGGTGTAAAACCCGATTCAAACAATATGACCGAAAGTTTGTTAAAAGCGGTGTAAAACCCTATTCAAACAATATGACCGAAAGTTTGTTAAAAGCGGTGTAAAACCCTATTCAAAAAATATGACCGAAAGCTTGTTAAAAGCGGTGTAAAACCCCATTCAAACAAACCAAAACAAACTGGTTATAGAGATAGCGCAAAATAATTCAATTTTAGTTGTGTCCATCAATATTCGTACGTTCTGATGAAAAGTTATTTTTATTCCCCAATGAAAAAAACTAAAGTACACAGTTGTTTTGTAAGCTTAAAAAGAATAGTCCCGTAAAGATTGTGTTTTAACTGACAAATCTTTACAATTAGCTTCATGATATTAAATTTTAAGATGTGGAGATAATATTTGTCGATTTTATAAAGGTATGAAACAAATAAAACCTAATCCAAATCATGTGCGAATCAGCTTCGCGTAATCATACAGTGCGATTATATTTTTATTTTCATAACACAATGAAACATACAAATATCATCTTCCTCTCTTGAATGTCAAAGTCTTAGCACGGCGACGACGACGACACCAAAATTTTTCTATTGCGGTTTCTCCGATAACAGCCGAGCTGAAAACCAATACGTTTTTGCTTCCTGAACGCAAGGATAGGTTATCAGGTACGCCAAAATTGTTTTATTATTTGGGCCTGTGCGTGACATCTCCAACGATTTTAAATGTGCGTAAGGCATAGACTGTGGCCGGCATGTTCATCCTCACAGTCTGACTAGAGTCTTAGCTTAGCACTTTGAAGTGAATTAGGTCCCAAAGTAGCTGTAGACAGCTAGGCAATCTTTAAATTACACCATGTAAATGTCTATGCTGCTAAATGTTCTCACCTCATGCAGGTTTCAAATTCCTTGAAATATCACGCATCATGTGTGAAAAGGGGACCATTAAAGGATCTAAACTAATTGAAATTAATTGATCAACCATTCAATTCATTTTAAGTTCTTTACACCTTCATAAACTAACCAATTTGCTGCTTTTGCAAATTACGAACTACTCAACATTTTTTTCAGTTATATCGCCGAAGCTGAAGCACATTACAATAGATTCCTGGTATTTCTATCCCCAGTAATACCATCACATCCTTTCCTAGCCTCCAGTCGCTATTTCACATATAAATTCTGATTATCGACCCGTTGTTGAGAGAAATTATCGCCGAAACGAATGAGTGCCGCCGTCGGTGATCGAACCCGGGACATCTAGTTTGATAGTGCGACGCGTTACTAACTGCGCTATGATAATTTACGTTTATGAGTAAATTAATGTTCCCCTCTCCTCTTTAACGAAAATTCATAAGAGTTATCATTGTATTACTCATGTTTAAGCCATCTTTCTAAATAACGCCATCAAGGTTAAGCTTGCTATATATATATATATATATATATATATATATATATATATATATATATATATATATATATATATATATATATATATATATATATATATATATATATATATATATATATATATATATAATATCGGAAGAAAGGAAAAGCAGATTCTACAACGTTTTATATTTATTTTCCTCAACCGGTTTCAAAAATATCTTCAGGAGGATAAAAAGACGTCGTCGACGTCAATGTCAATAGAAACGACGTTATACATTTACGTTATATAATGAAAGGGACGTCACTCTCGGTAACGTCAAAAAAGTTAGTTTAGTTTAGGTTTTAACAGGTTGATAAACATCTTTTCCTTCATTCTTCGTGGTGCTATGCCATCTGTGTCCATTTTGTATATAGGAAATACATTAAATTTTGGTTCTTGTTCTGCACAATTGTCAATATGGCCGCTAACCCGGAGGATTCGGCGACTTGGATCTCGAATGTGATTTCGGTGGACAGACATTCGTTTGCGGAGATCATTGGTTTCTCCAATATATTCTTCGTGGCATCCTCTACAAATAATTACATAGACAACATTTTTAACGTCACATGTCATGTCAAATTTGACCGTTATCTTTTTGTTGTTTTTTGATTGGAAGTATGTCCCTTCTAGTATGTGTGTACATAAGGCGCAATTTCCTCTCCCGCATCGTGACACTCTTGGAATATGATCGTGTTCGCAAAATTTAGCTTTGGTGAGAATTCGCTTTAAATTCTGAGGTTGGCGTTTGCTTTTGATGACTGTGTATTTTTGAAGTACATTTCTCATATGAGTATCTCTATTTAAAATGTTGATGTCTTGTAGTAATTGTGGAAATATTTCCGGATTTCTTGGATTGTGAGTGCTTACATATGGAATAATTTCTCTTTCGGTGTGGTTGTCTCTTTCTTTTAGTAACTTGTCACGCTTTAAAGATCTCGCCTTTTGTATTCCAGCTCTAATAAGGGTCAGTGGATACTTTTGTTTTTGTAGGAAAAATTCTAATTCAATGGCTCTTAGCTCAAACATGTGTGGTTTCGATATGATGGTTTTTAAACGTCTTGCGAGTGAGAACGGGATACTTGTTTTTATATGTTTAGGGTGGCATGAGTTGAATAAAAGATATGTTTTGCTGTCTGTTGGTTTATAGTACATATCCGTTTCTAGTTTGTTACCTTCTTTTATAACAAGACAGTCCAAAAATGGAAGTTTCAAAGCTATGTCTTTTATGGATTTTCCGCAAAAATACACGTGAACCAGGTCTATTTTTCCCGTTGTATTTTCTTAAATAGCTACAAAGACAAAGAAATTGATCAATATGAATATTTTGAGAGTAAGGAAATTCCTTATTACGAAATCAAAACCATTAAAAAGAAAGTTCGAATGATGATTGTCATTCGGAAAAGAACTATAGAATCGCCTAGATTGCTTTCTAATCCGTTTCATATACATTTATAATAATACATATATACATTATGTTCATTATTTCATTGAAATATGTTTAAACCAAAATTGAATGCAACGTAAATGAGCCCGTTCGTGACATTTCCAATGGTATGCATAAACTGGTAATATTGAGCATTATACACAGCAACATAGTGCAATTAAAATATCCCCTCACTCTCAAAAGATACTTTTATATATCTCATCTTTCTACAGAGCACATAGAACAGACACTGACCAGGCTGTGAGGATGCTGTGGCTGGCCAGAGTATTTGTTTGGCGCACTTTTGATATTGTAGGAAATGTCACGCACAGGCTCGTTTATCTCCGGATCAAACCAAATTACATAGACATAATTTGAGAAGGCTCACACATGACTAAAGTTAGTTACATCGTGAAATCGTGACATTCATCTCAATAAAAAACATTCTAAATCACTCACTCAGCGCTCCATTCACTCACTTCAAACACTCATTCAAACCATTCAAAACGCTCAACATTCAAAATCCATAGAAAATTAAAGAATCAACAACGTCATTTGAAATAAATTTTGATAGAGAAAAATCGCGATTTCACTGACATATTTCAAATTGCTAGCGTCTCATAGGTTCTTGAAGAAGCAGGAAGCTATCTATAGCACTTGTATGCATATTTTATTAAAGGGAGGTTATCAATATCGCTAATTTTGTTCATTCTGAACAAAATTTGCGATATAGGATTACCTCCCATTAATTCACTCAAAACTCGCTCCACTCAGTCATTCAATTTCATTCCTTTTTTTTTCATCCAATATTTGTTTTACATTCTTACAAACAAACGATACAAGTTACAAATATAGAATCAATACATATATCATGTTTATAAAAACAGTGTATTATTATTTCTTCAAATTCATTGACATTTTTTGACCTTGACTATTGGATCTTTTTTAAGATGACTTCTGTTTATGTACGGATCTAGAGGATGTGACCAGGCTGTAAATTTTCGAATACTTAATTAGCTTACATATAACAATCAAATTGGACTCTATTTTTTTTTATCACTCTTTGGCTGTATAGATTCGCAAGCTCCAGTGAGTTATCAAAGACCGATCCTGTCTATACAGGTATGGACAAAAAAAGAACTTCGATCACCCCATAAATCCGCACATATTTGTATAAATATACACATATATTCACATACATTCACATATACATATACAGCCGATCGTAGGCATAAATAAGCGGGGCTTATATATATACACATACATACATATACATACATACTTATATTAGATACAATGTTTTGTTCTACAAACATTCTTTATTTATTTAATTGTCTTAATTATGTAATCTTTATTTTCTATATTTTTTCTTATTTACAATGTCAATGAAATTGAGAAATACGCTCTACTTTATATGGACAAATTAAAATCCATTTTATTGAGGTAGGAAAAAAAGAACAAACTTGCAACACAACACAATCCTTAATAATGAAGCTAGTTCTAGATGTCGTTTGAAACCAGTGACTGTAGGCATTACCTTTTTGAACTTACTGTTGTATATATATCTCTTGAATTCAAGGCATAAAATATCGACCTTTGGTTTATTTTCGCAGCCTAGTAAAATCTCAATGGAAAGTAGTTTAAAATCTGGGTATATTGCATGCAATTTTAACTCAATATTTTGCAGAATAGGATTGATTTTCTCACATTCATAAAATATATGCATTAGGGTTTCTTCTACTATTTTGCAAAAAGAACACATCTTGTCATTTGTAATATTCATTTTATACTATAATGAATTTGTTGGCAGTACTCTGTGTATTGTTCTAAATTGAAGCCATTGAATATATGTATCATTTGTTAACTTGAAGGTATTTGAATAAATTTTTGACCAATCTCGGTTGAACCCATTAAAGATATATAACCACTTATTTTGGCTGGTAGGAACCTCGTTATTTTTTATTAGCGTTTGGTAAGAGTGCTTATTTAGATCTGCTTTGGTCAGTATAGAGAAGAAATAATGATTGATTGATGGGTTATGAGTCATTTGTAAAATAGAGTCATCAATTAGCATATCTTGTTTATGAACAAATGACTTCACTGCGTTGCGGATGCTATAGTAATCTAAAAAGTGTAGCTTTCCGTTTAATAGTTCATTGAAATAGATATACGTTTCAAAATTTCCATTATCATCGAAAAGATCTTTAACTAGCCTAATTCCTCGTTTGTAAAGATGATTATTGTAGATATGTTTTGAGTCAATAGTTATTTTATCGTTGTAAAAAATTGGTATATGAAGCATGTGTGTATAATTTTCCAGTGGAAGTTTTTCTATATACTCAATAAAAGATTTTAAAACATCGATCTAGAATGCATTAGTAAGCTTTTTCAAAGTAGTTACGCAGTACATTTTACCACAATTTAAAATCATATTGAAATTCATGAAAATGGTAGCTAATTTATAACATGTGTTATTATGATGCGTTATCATGTTTTTCAACCATTTTATCTTCATACTTTTAATAAATTTATCAAGGTCTGGTACCTTAAGTCCGCCTTCGTCATATGATTTTACTACTATCGAAGATTTAATTTTCGGTCGTCCGTCCCAAATGAAATGTGTTAATAGCTCATTTATTGTCTTCAGATACTCAGAAGGCGGTGTTGGTAAACTAATAAACAAATGGTTTAACAATGGCATTAACAATGACTTGACAACTACTATTCGACCAATTGGGGTTAATTTGCGTCTTTTCCAAAAAGATATTGCTCTATTTATACTTTCTATTTTCTTATGAAAATTAAGCTTTATCATTTCATTCAAGTCTACATCAAAATGTATTCCCAATAATTTAAATTGCGTGTCACCCCAAGATAATTTCCAACGCGTTTTGATTGCTCGTGTGCTGTATTTGAGAGAACCAATCCATATTAATTTTGTTTTGTCAAAATTAACCTTTAAACCAGATATCCTTGAAAAATTATTAAGGATTTCTAAAACAGAATGTAACGACTTGTCTGATCCATCAAGAAGAAGTGAAGTGTCATCTGCAAATTGTGAGATAAGAAATTCTTCGCCTCTTATTTTGATACCCGAAACCTTATTGCAGTTTTTTTTATTTTTAAGTTCAAGATTTGCGCGCACAAAATGAAGATATAGGAAGATATAGGATCACCTTGTCTGCAGCCTCGTTTCACAGAGAAATATTCCGAGAAAAATCCATTTAATTGCACTGAAACTTCAGTATTATATAAGAAGAGTTTTATCCATTTCTGAATCATATCACCAAAATTGAAAAGAGATAGTGTTTTTTCTATGAATTCAAAGGATAAGGAATCGAAAGCTTTTTCAAAATCTATTAGCATTAGAAGTCCTGGGATATAATTTTCTTCGCAATTTTGCATAATGTCATATACGAGTCTTGTGTTATCCCCTATATATCTGCCTTTAATAAATCCAGTCTGATCAGGAGATATCAAAATATCCATAGTTGACTTCAGTCTATTAGCAATACAACCCGATGCAAGTTTATACAAAACGTTGAGCAACGTAATTGGTCTCCAATTTTTTAAAAACTGCTTTGGTTTATTTTCTTTCGGAATAAGAGTGATGTTACCTAGTTTAATATTTCTAGAAAAGGATCCTGTATTGAATGCATAATTTAACGCTCTGACTACAAAGTGGCCGATTCTTTTCCAAAAAACTTTGTAAAAATTGGAGCTAAACCCATCACACCCAGGACTTTTATCATTTTTCATTTTATTCAAAGTCTTTGTTACTTCCTGGTATGTGAGTAGACCCTCTAGTTCTTCTGATTGTTGGCAATTTAATTTACAAAAATCAATATTCTGAAATTCTGTTTCTAGATCATATGGAATCTTCAGTAGACTTTCATCATACAAGTTTTGATAATAAAGTTTCGTTTCTTTTAGAATTTCGCTTTGAGAAAAAAATCTGCAACCATCATTTTTTTCAATAAAGGGGATACTGTTTTAACAGAGTGTTGCTGTTCTAAATTACAAAAAAGATTTGTTACTTTTTCGCCCTCGTCGATCCATTTCGATTTTGATCGTATAAATGCTCCCTGAATTTCCCTGAAGGGATCATGAAGATCTCTTTTAGACATTTCTGATAACAGAAAGTTTCGTGAATTAGCATTATGATTTGTCATTTTATAATTTTTGTAGTCCAAAGACGGGTTTATTACTAAATTAAAATCTCCGCATACAACGAAAGAATCGTTAGAGTCCATAGAATCAATAGAGTCAAAACATAATCGAAAGAAATTTGGATCGTCGACGTTTGGGGCATATATATTTAAAAGTAAAAATTTTATGTCTGAAAAACATAGTTCTAGAATTATGAACTGTCCGTTGTTATCTCGTACTATTTTTTCTACTTTAATATTGGATTTTTTGTTTAATAAAACACTAACACCCCGAGCGTTAGTTTTTACATGACTAAAAAAGCAGTCTCCGTTCCATTCAGAGTATATAGTTTTCTCTAAATCCTTTGAAAAATGAGTCTCTTGAAGGCAAATAATATCCGCGTTCTTCTCTTTAAATATTGAAAATAAATCAAAGCGTTTGTTAGCGTTGTTCAAACCGCGGCAATTGTATGATAAAATTTCTAAATTATCTAAAACTTTGGTTGTAAAAACAGTTTTTTAATTAGAAAAAAGTCAATAGGAAAAAAGTATGGCACAAAATCATTGGCTAACAGAAAAAGTTTGCATTCAACTGAGTTAATGCAGGAATTGTGACATGCGATTGAAAAAATAACACAGTGGACAAAAGTTAAACAAAACATAGTGAAAACATGAGGAAAAAATAAAATACACATTTTCGCTACATAATTTTACTTATGAAAGCTGGGACTTGTTCAGGCCGAAAGACAGTGGCATGTATAGCAATTTTGACATGTAAGATATTGTAGGCTTATTTCATTTTTTTTTTTTTCATTTGAACAAAAGACACACCGTTGAATTAACATATATGTTGCTCTTTTTTTGCTGTTGTATACAAAACGTCCTGCTGTTAAAAAAAGTCGTATTTGCCCTGAAAGATTTTCTTGGTTGTTGGAACTCACTTTAATCGCATAAAGGTGACTACGGGCCCTAAATAGCATCGGAACTTTTTATATTTGTTCATTATTCATACCGTTGAATGTTCAACTGTAAATAGTATAAACATTAACGTGAAAGTAGGAGGCCATGAGTTATCGATTATCCAACAAATCCTTATTAGGATGTTACTATATATACTGAATGAGTTTTTATAAAAACATACACAATCTTGTTTATTTAGATAATGAACTGGATCAGCCATAAGTTTCGGGAGATCAAATTGTCCACGAACGTTTGAAGATAGACAAATTTGCAAACAGACAGTTTCAATAAATAAACAAAAAAAGCAACAACGTTCGCTAGAGATCAATAACCAAAACTAATAGCAGATCAAAGGTTCGCATTTACTCCTCTATTTTGTGCTCTACCTTTTCTCTCCGTCCAACGTGTAACGAAAATCTCTCAACTATATCATTTCGATGGCTTAGCGCGAAACAGTCGCAACCCCCTATAAACATATAGGGAGTTGCAACTGTTTCGCCCCCAGCCATCGATTTAATTTATCGGTGCGACACTTGTGTTCCTGACTCATACATCGATGTTTTATTTTAGTTTAAGATGTGTGATTTGTCTTTTTTGTAACATATTTTCATAATATTTCAGTTGAATTATAAATGAAAGGCAACTTTAATCGAACAGCCTATAACCACAGTTTACACCAAGCTGTAGTTACGGGCAATTCGAAAAAGAACCCCAATGTTCTATACTTAACATCAATGTGCGTATCTATGTATAGGTGAACAGTTTAACAAATGGATCATTTATATAAGTAACTGCTATCCTGCTCATTTCAAAAATTGATTCAAATAAATAGCAAATTTAGGGCAGTTCAACCTCTTTGGCTTGAATTTATCTCACGAAAATTAAGTAGAAATTAGACAGTGTAGGCTTGGGGTCAGGATGCTCGACTGTGCAGACAGATCCCAGACCATCCTGCACTCTACAAAACATCATAACTACAACTTGAATCATCAAATTACAGTAACTTTTTATATGATTAACCGTAATCGTGCTCATTTCAAAAATTAAATGCGACAAGTAGCAATTTTGGAAAGTCCAACTAATCCGGTTAAAATTCGTCGCACAGCAGGCAATGTAGGCCAGGACTAGAATGCACGTTTGTGCAGTCTAACCCTAGTCTACACTGCATACAGAAAAATGGTGTGCTTCGTGAACAACATGAAAGCGGTTTAACCATTTAGTAGATATGTATCTAAAACCAATCGTAATTCGCTACATAGCCTAAAGAACTTTTGCAGCTACAGCTACCCAAGGTTGTATTTTAAATCTCTTTATCAATACTATCACGACATTAAACAGAACTATTATAATACATTATAATACATTTGAAATATTTATTGAAAGCAGGCTTTTATGATAAAAAATGGTATCTCTGCCAGTCATAAGAATATTAGATCTAAGAATAATGTTCAGCGATCACACACAAAGAAATCACTTCTTTTCATCGAATTTTAGCGATTAAAAAAAGTATCTTTCAATTTCATTCCTAAATCATTCCAAAACCTTTCACATTGTCAACTTCACGATGTTGTTAATTGTACAATGGGCAGGAAAGCTGTCCATCTACAGTCTATCAAACCATGCAATTGACACACACCTAGATGAACACCATTCAAAACACTCGCTCAGCATTCCAAACATGAACTCTAATCACTCAAAAACCCTCCGATATGGATCAAAACCTTTCGAAATCGTATAAAATGATCATTATTTCAACCAAAAGATTAAAAAATCGCATGATTGTATTGGCTGGGGTTGATTTTTAAGCGCCAGATTTCACCTTGAAGAGACAGAATCAGATATATCCGAAGTTTTATTTAAAGGGAGGTAAAAATTCGCTAATCGGACGAAAAATATGACTATGTTGTACATGCCTTGAGTTTCGTTCAAAACTAAATCAATGTACTCATTCAATTTCATTCTTAAATGATTCCAAAGTCATTCGTTGTGTTAAGTTCACGTTGTTCTCAACTATTCGAAAATATTTTACTTAAGATGGCTAAAATGACTGAGGTAAAGACTTATCCCATTTAAATTAGTGCTATGGTTGGACAATCGATTATCATTCCTTAACCACAGCTACAGTAAAAAGCAACGTGAAATTGACAGTCATCGATTGCTTGAATTTTGAAACGTCTAATCGGTTGGTTCTATCTATCGTTCAAGACGACCAAAACCATCTAACATTTGCTCAGCACTCCATTCATTCATTCCAAGTACTCGCTCTAGTCGATCAAAAACGCTCCAAAATCGTAAATTTGACACCCATTCCGATCAAAACCGTTCTAAATCGCTCACTCAGCACTCCATTCATTCATGTCAAACACTCACTCAAATCGTTAAAAATCATTCTAAAATCTTTATAAAACATTTCGAAATCGTTCAAGACCATCAACATTCTATTCAAATCGATCATTATAATTCTGCGATTTTATTAGCTAGTGTGGATTTAAAAGTGTATGATTGGTCTATGAAGACACACAAACAGAAAGGTTATGTATGTATTATTTTTTAAAGTGAGGTAATAAATTTTGCTAATCTTGTCTATCTTGATTTAAAAAAGCGATATTTGATTACCTCCCTTGATTGTCACATAAATGACGCACAAAACACCCATTTAATTTCTGTAATTTGGGAACGCAGGTTTTTTAGCCTGAGAACCAGGAATTCCTACTATTCTCTCTCTCTCTCTCTCTCTCTCTCTTTCTCTCTTTCTCTCTCTGTGTCTCTGTCTCTCTCTCTCTCTCTCTCTCTCTCTCTCTCTCTCTCTCTCTCTCTCTCTCTCTCTCTCTCTCTCTCTCTCTCTCTCTCTCTCTCTCTCTCTCTCTCTCTCTATCTATCTATCTATCTATCTACCTTTCTATCTATCTATCTATCTATCTATCTATCTATCTATCTATCTATCTATCTATCTATCTATCTATCTATCTATCTATCTATCTATCTATCTATCTATCTATCTATCTATCTATCTATCTATCTAACTATGTATCTCTCTATCTATCCATCCATCCATTCATCTAAAGAAAGAAAGACAGACAGACAGACTGAGATACAGACTGAGACAGAAACAGAGAATTTGTTTGGAGATCATAAAGAAAGTAATAATAAGTTTTACTAATCTAGTATGACATCTGTTTCGAACATAGATTGAGAGAGACAGAGACAGAAAAGCAAGTAACAGAGACAGACAGGCAGAAACAGAGAGACAGAAGAAAGATTAACAGAGAGAGAAAAGAGCGAGAGGGAGAGAAAGACAGGGACAGGAAAGAGAGAAAAAGAGAGAGACAACTAGATAGACAGAGAGAAAGAGAGAGAGAGGGAGAGAAGGAGAAAGAGAAATAGATAGAGAGAGAGAGTTTGTTTGAATGGGTTTTACGCCGCTTTCAACAATTTTGCAGTTATATCGCGGCGGCCAGAGCACCTAACAATGGATTCCTGGTATTTCTTTCACCTGTACTACCATTCCACCCTTTCCTAGCCTCCGACTGCTATCTCACATAGGTTTACAATTATCTACCCATTGGTGAGAGACAAACGTCGGAAAGGATATTTGCCGCCACCGGGGATCGAACCCACGACTTCCAGATTGGAAGTCTTATGCCTAACCAACTGCGCTATGGTGGCGGCTGAGAGAGAAAGAGAGAGAAGATGCTTTCAGATTAAAATTGGGTATATGTGATTAGTGAGTTTGAATGAAATTAATAGAAGGCAATAGAAATTACTAATTTCGTTCACTGAAATTAACGAGTATTATAACATTCCTTTTACAAAAAAACAATAGTATATTTATATAAAACGAATTGTGTGTCTTGGTGGACCAATCAGACGCTTTCAAATCCATAAAAGCGTAAAAAGGAGTGAACTTGTGGATTGGTTATTTTTTACGTTTATTAACGATTTGTCAGTGTTTTTGAATGGTTTTAGTGAGTGTTTTTTTTTCAGAGAGTAAATGAATGTAAGTGAATGAATGAATAAACGAATGAAGCGCTTAGTTAGTGACTAAGAATGTTTTGATCGGAATGAGACTCAATTTCACAAACTGAAATAATGTTGAAAGTGGCGTTTATCTCCATTCAATCAATCAATCAATCTCAATTTCACGATCCCCTTTACCGCATATTTACAACTGTGTATTTACCTCATTCCTCCGGTCTGTCCGATTTAGTCTTTGCTCGAAGACAAGTTAAGAAATCTTTTTTGTTCTTCTCATGAATTAAATCTAAAGCCATCTGAAATGTTAACAAACATTTACTGTCGATAGGGTATTATAGTTTCGCAAGAAAGAGTAAGGTTCGAGAAACCGTTATCTCCTATCATTTTCAATGTAAAATTGATCTTTGATCACTCACTTGAAATTGCAGGTTTATAGTCCAGCTCCCGTTAAAATGAGAAACTGCGATTTTTAACGCAGTATTATTGACACGAATCTGACCCCTGCTGTTTATAAAAGCTAAATAATAATCTGATTATTCCTACTCAACTTTGCACGTGCTTTCATTTGAAGGAATAACAAACGGTATTGAATGTAATGTATATTTTTTAAAATGATAAAATATGTCGATTATTGAATTGTAAGTATTTTTTTCACAGAGGTCAAATTCGGGTCAAATAAACCAAGGTATATACAATTTTTTATCTGCTTAGTCCGATCCCATAAAGGTAGTGGACCCGTAATAATTCCGCAACGTTTCGGAACTAATGAACTTTAATAGTGTTAACCGGGGTTTCTTAATGATTTTTATTTGGAAACCTCGGTTTACATTGTGAAAGCTCATGCGTTCCAAAATGTTGCGGAACTATCACGGGTCCACTACCTGAAAATCAGTAACTTCGAAATTAGGCACTCATCTGACGACGTTGTGACTCTTCCTAATTGCCGTATATTTCCTTTAACATTCTAAGGGTTTCGGAATAATACGTACATCAATCAAAATCGTACAATTATCATTCAAATTGAAGAGATGTTTAAAGTGCTACAGTTAGGAACATCGGTTAAATTAACATGGTGACATTTCAGCCCATCTGCGACATTACCAACAATTTTACATGTATGCGTGGCTTAAACATTTTACAGTCAATAAAATCACATAATACACTCAAGAGCACCGCCTTTGGGCGCAGGTACGAGAATATACAAAAAAACGATAAATGGGCATCACTCTAACAAAAATGCTTTCAGAGTTATCTCCCTTGATATTTTTGATATCTCTTGTAATGGTGAGCACACATGCCAAGTTTCATGAAGACGTCTGTAGTATGGTCACTTTTGGTTGGACAGGTCAATTAAGTTGTACTATACTTTTTCCTATTGCGCAACACGGTTTCGCTTGATTTCACATTTCCCTCCACAAGTGGTCAGTTGGTCATGTGACTTTTTCAAATCCTCAGTTGGACAGAATTGATTGAATAGGCAACATCTATGTTTAAATCCTTTGTTTAGAAAATTAGGGGGAAATGGATCACTTTCATTTGTAAGTTATCTCTACCAAATAGATAGGGCTTACTGCTTATTTAAGTGGATTCTATTATGGACGGCTAGGAGTATATAGAGTCAGTGTTTTCAGTTTTCCTTCTTCAATAATGTGACATCATTTCTACTACAGGTGTTTACACATCTTTACAAAGATATGACGTTAAATTTGTCGTGGCAAATTCACGAAGCACACAGTGAAGACTCTGATCTGTCTATGCGGATATAAAGGCTGGTCAGAGGCTTTGCTTTGCGCACATGAAGAAATCGTAAGAAATGAGAATCACAGGCTTTTTGACTTGAAATATCGGGGTAAAGTTCAATTTAAAAAGGGAAGATGTACTATTTGGTCGGAGTGTCAAATCTAAATGCGTTAATGTTAGAATTGTGTCCCATTGCCTTTCTCAAATACTCTTTAGAAAGGCGATTTATATGACGTACTGTCATTGTAGGACGAACTGTCAGTCAAGATTTGTTTTACATGATATGAAGGTGCAAACTTTTAGTAAATTATACCCTGATTTGCACGCGCACTTGCGTGTAAAGCGGGGTATTATTTTGCATACATTTTGTACCTTTTCAACATCCTGACCACAGGGCTGTGTTCAGGATGCAAAAACATTTGCAACTATTGGAATTTTGTTTTGTTGCTATGTACATTAGCCCACGTGGAAAATGTGGTATCATTTGTCAAACGTTTTCGCCAACATTTTCATCTTAAACGCAGGGATGATGTTTAATCTTACCTTTTTAAGTTTCACATCACAGGTTACTCCCTCGTTGTACCAGACATGACGGACACGACGGACACGTGACTTTGGCCTCACTGAACCGGAACCAGACACTCTGTAAAATGGACGCCATTGGTGTCACACCTATACCGGTACCAATTAAAACAAAATGCTCGGATTTTAAAATTGTTCGTGCACAAGTGCCGTATGGTCCATCAATATAGCACTGTGAACAGAAGAAAACAAATATATTTCCGACAATGAATAAAAGCTTATTCAAATTCACTGTCCTTAATACAAGGAATCCATTGTTGGGTGCTCCAGCCGCCGCGATTTAACTGAAAAAATGTTGAAAGCGGCGTAAAACTCCATTCAGTCAATCAATCAATTGAAAACAATGAATTTAGATTACAAGTATGTATCGCTTAAATCATCATAGCCATCATGACTATTTGTTATTTATCTTATAACTATACAAATATCCGTATGATAACATCCCGAATGATATTTTTATGATATCACATAGTTATTTTTGAAACAATGATATAATGCGGTTATTTTTAGAAGCTTGCATTTTAGTAAGAAACATCGACGAAAACAAGACAAATAGAGGTTATAAGATAAATATAATACATACTTATTGTATTGTATGAAAAAATATCTTAACTCGGTTGTGAGAATTGATAATTGTCTCGGCAGAGCCTCGACAATGATCAATCCTCCCAACCTCGTTAGATATTTTTTCTCATACAAAACAAAAAGTATGTATTATGTATATCATATTACAGTTAGTAACATCGTGAAATTGACGTTCATCGTAAACAAAATCAGCGCACCGTTCATTCATTCCATTTTCAAGTTTATTCAAATTAATTGCTCAATGTGCACTAGACACAAATATGAGCTAAGCACATATATATATATATATAACACATAACAAATGCCAACATGATAATAGAGGACAACATGTTCTTTTTTTTTTTGTTTTGTTTTTTTTTTACATAGTATTGAATAACAGTTTAATTTCGTTTCAGGAGAAAGAGAAAGAGAGAGAGAGAGAGAGGGGGGGGGGGAGAGAGAGAGGGGGGGTATATTGGAAAATAAGTATATAACTGTTATCAAATGTTTTAAATGCCTATAAAAATGTAGAGAGATGCCGTTGTGTGGCGTACATCCAATACCAACATACCGCCTTTCAATGTACTTAAACCGTGCGACATATTTTGCGCGTGATTCTGTAGGTCGGCTTTTTAGCATGGGATGTGCGCCTTAGTCTTCAGTTTTGGATTTACCATAAACAGTGAAACTTGGATTTATTTCTATAATCTGATAATGGATATATCAAAAGATGTAAGGTAGGATTATTTTTATTATTAAAGTAATTTAAAGTTTTTTTGTTTGTTTTTTTTTTTTCAAAATCAACTAATATTCGATGGAATTAATTTGACTTGACAAGTTAAAGAATTTCAACATTATTCCGGTTTTGTCAATTTAAGACCTTAACCGAAACGAAGAGAAAAGGACTTTTCTTCCGGAGTAATGTTTGAGGGAATACATGGAAGACATTGGTTTTCAAACATTCTAACCACAGCCTTCACAGGCAGCTGCTACAATGGTTTCTTACCAAGATCGATGTTCATATTATAATCAATCAAGCAATGTGTAATTAGTAATATAGATATTGATAGTGGACGTTTAGGGCAAAAAGTTGAGACCGTCAAGGAAATTGGCTTTTTTCCACACTGATTCTAATTTATGACGATGATATATTTCTATGGAAGCATTGAAATGCGGTCAATAATCTTCCAAAAAACGTGGTTATATTGGCCTCACAGCAATGTCCCATGAGAGAATTATTGGCGTATTTTAGCTATTGATATTACATAGTATACATTTAACCAATGCATTCTAAGTAGATATTCTTAATTCATAACATATAAGGGAAAAAGGATTACATTACGGCAACTATGCTGTCCTCTTTAAAGATACACAATTTATCACAATTTACAATAATCAATTCAAAACACATAGGAAAAAAGTTCAAAAATTATGGCAAATATGTTATCATGCTGCAAAATAACACACCTTTTTTAGGGATGATATTTGCAATTAACAATAATAATAACAATAATATTAACTATCATCCATACATATTTAGAACCAATAGAAGTACCAAGTACTTACAAAAATAGGTACAGAACATATACAGAACATATTTAGTTACAAAAGCGTAACCAAGTACTTACATATGTATGGTACAGAGCATATACTTTTTCAAGGTTACATGATGTGAACAATTGTTAGTTTATTACTTTACAAAAAAAAAATGTGATTTTTTACTGGTAGAAAACAGCAAAAATTGAAATAAAAGGACCTTTTAATGATATTTTAAAAACAAATATCTCATCCAGTCTAATAGATTTATTCAATAATTAATTGATTAGCTTTTCGTCTGAGGTGTCATGTTATCTCTGTTTTAATATTTAGGTCGATTTTCTATTCTATTAGTTAACGTTACTATCTTTAGTAACTTGCGTGATGATTTTTATAAACTCTGTAAGTTTGATTAGTTCTGTTTTATTGTGCGAGTTAAATAGTTTATTGAACTTAATAGCATTAGGATGTGTAGTATTAGACTTTCCGATGAGTTTTGATCTGTTATCATTGAAATGTTCACATTCCATTATAAAGTGATATTCATCTCCTATTCCATTGTTACAAAGATAACACCTTCTCTCTGATAAAGGTATATTATTCCATCGTCCAATTTCAACGGGTAATTTATGGTTTCGTGTTCTGAAGGAAGTTAATATTTGGCTTCTGTAGTAAGATAGTATCTGAAAGTATGGATTCATATATGTATTTTCGTGAATGGTTTTATACATGAAATTGTTTGAATTATTAATGATTGCGTTTATGTTTTGATTAAATTGATCCTTTATACGGGTTTTAATTGAGATCGAAAGCCATTTAGGATTGAACTGGTTTTGGTTTATCCAGACGTTAAAAAACCCATTTGTTTGAAGTATATTCAATACGTGGTCTAGCCATTTTGATTTAATAAGGTTGTTATTCTTTTTTGAAAGTATTACCTGATATATTTTCGATGATAATTTATTGGTTTGGTCCGTGGCAAGCTTTGACCAGTATGAAATTAGTCTGCAATTTGCTTCTTCTCGTATTGGTAGTATTCCAAGTTCGCTATAAATAAGGTACGACGGTGTTGATTTTTTTAAATTCAATATGTATTTATAATATTTTAATTGAACTGTTTCTAAAACTTTTGTGTCACTGTAGGCCCATAATTCGCTGCCATAAAGTAGTATCGGTTTAATGGTTTTTTTCAAATAAGTCAATTTGTAGATCAATGGTTAAGTTTAGGTTTCTCGTTTTTTTGATAAGCATAAACATCGCTTTAGTTGCTTGTTTTGCTAAGTGTTGTTTTGCTTTAACATAACTACAAGTTCTTGAAAGATGGAGGCCTAAATATTTGTATTCACTTACAATTTCCAAGTCAGCGCCATTGAAGTAAAATTTAAAGGTATTTGTTCTGGGTTTGGAACCAAATATTAGTACTTTAGTTTTTGATACGTTTACCGTTAATTTCCAAGTTTTACAGTACTCATTGAAAATGTTTAGCTTGTTTTGCAAATCTTCTGGTGTTTCGCTTAATAAAACAGTATCATCTGCATAAAGAATAACAAACAGTTTCAAGTAAATTATCATATTTTGTGTAAATCCTTCGCATTCTATACCTTTACTTTTATTATTATGAAAGAATTCTTCGATATCATTAAGATAAACAGAAAAAAGAATTGGGGAAAGATTTTCGCCTTGTCTAACTCCTGTTGTAGATTGGAAAAATTCAGAGCAATCGTTTGATGTTTTGATGCATGATTTTATGTTATTATACATACTTTGAACCGTTTTCAAAAATTTTCCATTTAGATGAGTTTTTTTCATTTTTAGCCATAAACCTTGTCTCCAAACAGTATCAAAGGCTTGTACAGAATGTACAGAACAATTTTTTCTTTGATTGTTTCAGTATTTCAATTAAACTTTGTATCACAAACAGATTGTCTATCGTTGAATGGTTCTGTTTAAATCCTGATTGACAGTTGCTTATTTTCTCGTGTTCAATTGTAAATTTTTTCGCTCTATTATTAAGAATAGCTGTAAATAGCTTTCCTAAACAGCTTAAAAGTGTAATAGGACGATAATTTTCTGGCAATGAGGGATTCCCTTTATTTTTGAAAATTGGTAGTATAATACCTTTAGTCCAGTTACTGGGCACATTGCCAGTATCGAATACAATGTTGAATAATTTCTTATATATTGGTAACATTTTATTTATTGAATTTTTAATATGTTCATTTAGGATGTTGTCTATTCCAGGGCTTTTATTGTTTTTTTAAACTTCTTACTGCTTTTAATATTTCATCTTCTGTAATGGCAGAATTCAAATCTTCATTTATTTGACAAAACGTGTTTTCTTCGAGTTGTCTTTCATTTTCGTTATTTACGTTCACAGCTTCATTGTTTTCACAATTTATTTGTTTGAAGTATTCATACAGGTCATTTGAGCTTACCTTAATTTCATTTTTCTTTTTGCTCCAAAATCATTTGAAAGCATTTCAAAATTGTTCAAGGCAATCAACATTTTATTCAAATCGATCAAATAATCCTGTGATTTTTATAAGCTGGTGTGGATTTTGAAGCGCTGGTTGGTCCACGAAGAAACATAAACAGAGAAGTACGTATATTTTATTAAAGGGAGGCAATAAAAATATCGCTAGTTTTGTTCATCTCGAACAAAATTAGCGATAGTGGATTACCTCCCTTAAATCTTACTTAAAATTCGCTCCAAATAATCATTTATTTTCCATTCAAAATCATTCCATAATCATTTATCTTATCCATTTCACGAAGTTATTAACTGTATATTATGTTTTGTTATGTTATTATCATTAGTGAGCTTATTTGTTATGAACGCTTATGGACAAAAGTGGAAAGAATAATAAAGCTACATAACTCTCTACACGCAACCCTCCAAATCATGCGTTAGATATGAATTTTCGCAAAACATTTAATTTATGGTACCCGTTTTGCACGTTCACTTACACTCAAAAGTCGGAAACACTTCAAAAAAAAAAAAAAAAACAAGAGCGAACGTAGAACATGTGCATGTTTCGAGAAGTGCTTTCAATATAAAATGCAGTGTTCTTTTATCGGAATCATTGAGCTCACATTTGTAGAGATAAGGTTGTCGTATTTGTAATAGAATATGGCCTACCCCACATCGCACTAGAAATATTATGTTCCACTTTGTCTTGCATTTAAGATAAACATGTTCGAAAAAGTTCGAGAAACTTTGAGAAATTGTACACCGTTATGCACCTGCACTCGCAAAACATTTACATAAAATTTTGAATTCTTAGTGAACGCAGGGAGTGTGAAAACTATTCTCGGTTGCTTTGTACTTTTAGAGTTAATTTATCAAGATAGTTTTTCATTGAAATATGAAAAAATAACCACACTATGACACGTCTGTTTGGACGTTTGCATTTAACAACACCGTGAAATTGACAAGATGAATAGTTTTGGAATAGTTTTTGAATGAAATTGAATAAGTGTGATCAGTGAGTTTTGAATGATATAAAACGGATGAACAAAATTGGCGATATTTATTACCTTCCTTTGATAAAATAAACGCACTTTTCTGCTAATGTGTCATCATGAAAAATTCAGACACTTTAAAATCCGAACCAGCGAATAGGAATCGTAGAATCAGTTGACCGATTTGATTTCAATGATGATCGTTTTGGCCAATTTCGACATGATTTCGCAAGATTTCGGGAGCGATTTTGATCGATATGAGTGAGTGTTTGGAATGAATGAAGGGGGCGATGAGAGATAAAGAATAGTTTGATCGGAAGTAGTTTCAATTTCACTTTAGTCTTAACTGATAAAACCACATTTTTATCTTTGGTAAAAAATCAGCATTTTCTTGAAAATATTTTGTTTTTGATATGTTATAGGAACCCCTCTTAATTGAATGACATTTATAACGTATTTCATACTAAAATCAATAAATTTAATTGATAGCAATTGTTAAAAAGAACTGGTTAATGAAACTTAACCATCATTATTCTTCGTTATTTCCATAAGTAAAATCTTAAATGAAAATCGGTCTTTTTAAACAACGCGCAAAAATAGCCATAAAATGAACGAAAACCCACTTCCGGTTCATGGAGTCGGGAGGCCGCTTTCCTTTTCCAACTTAATACATCCCAATTGGAAGAATGGCGATATTTCTTTACCTCCCGATAAAGAAATAAATAAAAAGATTTTTTGGGTCTTCAAGGACGCTTCTAAAAAAACACCAGAAAATAAAAACAAGGATCAGTGTGAATGAAATTGTAAAACATCGTGAAAATTCTGGGGGAGTTTTGAAATGATTTCAGAGCATTTCCTGATGGTTTGATTGAATGTTTGGAAAGAATGAATGAATAAATTAGTTCCTTCTATATTTAAATGTTGTAAAACTATGTGTCTGTCGATTCTTGTCAGTTTGCTTATATTGTTGCTCTGTCTGTTCTTCTTATCACAATGTAATCTTCATTTCTTTGGAGGAAATAAATAAAAATAAATATAATTGGACATTCGAAAATGAGATGAGTGTAAATTCATAATGTTTCACACTGTATGTAAGCAAATAAAATGTATCCTTTGAAGTATCCAAAATAAATCCTTTATGAAGTAAAACATTCAGGATACCTTTTCGTGGAAATAAGAAAGGGTTTTTTTTTGTTATTTTATAAGAAACCCTCCAAATTGAATGATATTTTAAACGTATTTTAATTGTTAAAATAAATGATCCAGTCATTCAATTGATAGCAATTATTAAAAAGAACTAGCCAATGAAATTTTACTATCATTTTTCTACAGAATAATGCAGAATCTTATGAAAATCGGTCTTTTTAAACAATGCGCATAAAGAGCCGTAAAATAAACGAAAATCCGTTTCCGGTTCATCGAGGTTGGAGACCGCTGTCCATTTCTACACTAAAACATTCCAATTGGACGAATTTATCGGTATTACTTTACTTCCCTTTAGGGAAATAAATGTTCTTTTTCTACATAAATATTTTTTGCGTCTTCGATGACTTCTAAATCAACACCAGCAAATAAAAATAAGGAACAGTGGGAATGAAGTTGTGAATCTTTTAGAACATTTTTCAATTATTTGATTGAATGTTTGGACAGAATGAATGAATGATTATATGAGGAGTTCACTGAGCGATTTAGCAAATGAGATGGGTGTCAATTCATATTGGTACTTACTGTATGTCAGCAAATGAAATATTTAAATTAAGTTTTGAGAATTGTAAGCTATTTTTTGAGCGTTTAAAACGATTTGATAAGAATGAAAGGATTGCGGAGGAAGCGCTTTTGGAACGTTTCGAGTGAGAAGTTTGTTAATTTCACGATGATTTTTTTTTAATAATTTTTCTTAGCAAGTTAAGCATCGATTATTTTAGAAACAAAATTGTAATAGTTTAAGTTATCATTTGGTCTAGACATTGAGAGCATAGATTATCATATAAAGTAAAAGGTCAGGTTCCCTGCTTATCTAAACG